>JAKSZU010000027.1:1488828-1809930 GCA_026018925.1 Tupaia tana | reverse complement strand
TACAAGGAGAAAAAGACTAGAGGTTATTACTGTTGGTGTTTTCTAAGAAAGGTTTTTGTTATAGGACACACGTACTTGCTGGAGACAGGCAGAAAGCAAGAAATCACCCCACAGGGGCCGGGGGCGGGGGGGGTGGCCACGCCGCAATCCCTTTCCGCCATTCTCGTCTCCAGAGTTTGAGCACACATGAAAACATCCCGTGTGAGTTTCAAGCCTCCGGGTCTGGGACTCAAACCGCAGTCAGCCATGTGGGAGTCCCGATGGAAACATTACACCATCTGGTCCCAAGACTAGAGGTTTTTTTTTTTTAGGTTTTTGCTATAGGGCATGTGCGCTTGCCAGACAGAGAGAGAGAGAGAGACAGAGACAGAAACAGACAGAGACAGAGACAGAGACCGAAAGCGAGAAATCACCCCCAACGGGGGATCTTGGGCACGCACGCACGCACGCACGCACACGCGCCCAGCGTGAGTTTTAAGCCACCGGGTTCGGGACGCGAACCGCGGTCAACTACATGGGAGTCCAGCGACATAGCCATTACGCTAACTGCTGGTCCCAAGACTAGAGGTTTCATATAACAGATCTTCTCCTTATTTGCAGTCGAGCGAAGCAGGTACCAGCAGCACTCCCTCCCAGCACCGAGTATCCCCGTGAAGCGGTCCATCAACAGCACGTAACAGCACAACTTCGTCTCGTTTTCTTTTCTCCTTCCCTTCCTGTGAGAGAGGCCAAGGCCCTTGCTAAGTCCTGCCACGTCGCGGTCCCCCAGCCACGGTCCGGCGAGCCAGGGGGTCCCGGGTGCTCCAGGGCCTGACCGGGCCTCCCAGGTGGCTCCAGTACCGACGGTGAAGCCCTTCACGTGCCCCACTGCAGCCAGGCCCAGTCCGCTGCTTCCTGCTGTATTTGGAAGTAGGGAGAACTTCCCAAGTGGGGCCCTTCAGGCAGGATACGCACTGAGGGGACCAGCAGAAGTGTAACGGTTATGTCATGGACTCCCCGGACTCCGGGACCGGAGGCTTAAAACTCATGCTGGGCGTGTGTGTGCATGCCCCAAACCCTCAGAGGAGAATGGAAACGGGATTGCGGCGTGGTCATCTCCCCCGGGGGGTGATTTCTCGCTGTCTCTTGAGAGACTACACGTGCTCTAGCAAAAATCTCTTTTAAACATTTTTTTAGATGCACTAATGGACATTTTTTAAAGTGATGCAAATCCTGCCAAGGGAAGGAACCTGCCGTAGAACAGCAAGCAAAGGCAGGGACTGGCAGGACGTGCACAGACGGCCAGGGAGGGCTCCCGGCTCCACCCCTGGGGGTGCATTTCCGGCCTGACAAGAACGAGAACGCAACCATTTAAAGGCACCTGAAAGAGCGCATGTATCCCCAGGTCCAGAAAGCAGATTCAGAGTCGAGACTCACAACAGAGGCCCACTTGTGCTGGAGAGGGAGAGCGCTCATCGACACACTTTCTCAAAGAGGGGTTAAACCCGAACGACACAGAGTTCACACACGTCGCACGTGGAGCCGGGGCCTGCAGGGTTACCCGCACGGCTGGCCGGGAGCTGCTCCGCAGGGTGCACACCGCTCGGCCACATCAGCCGTGTGCGAGGGGCCATGCGCTTCGAGCTCCCCGCCAGAGGAGCACAGGCCGCAGGTCACGTCCGCCTCACTCCTCCCAGACGTGACCCGGCTCGTCACGCACTCACCTCTGGAAACACGCGGCACCAAGGCCATCCCTGTGAAAGGCTGCAAGGCAGGTCTGCCGCTCGGCCTCTGCTCCGCCTCGAACTCACACCTGCCGTGCGCGAGGCCGCTCACCCACAGGTGGGCAGGGCGACGGCTGCCTTCAAGCACGGCCACGTGGAGCCGAGCACCTGCGTCTCACTGCAGCCACCCGCGGGGGGCGAGGGTCCTGAGGAGGGTGACCCACCTGGTGTGCCCGGGGCAGCTGGCCCGTTACCTGGCCGTGCGGAGCCTGCGCAGGGGCTCGTCGCCGCCGGTGCGAGACACGCTGGAGCGAGGGGTCTACCGTGAGTGACGTTCCGCTGCCAAAAGGCTCCCCACGGCCAGACACCTGGGGCGGTGAACCGGGTGCAGGGCTCCGCCGTGGCCAGCTGGAGGCCCACGCCCGCCCGGCTGCCGGCCGTGCTCCGAGTGGTGAGCGGGCAGTGCCGGGCCGGGGCTGCCCCTGCGGCACCCGAACCAGCGCCCGTGGCTCGGCGCACACGCGCTGCTCAGCTGGGCCTGGCCGAGCTGCCCTCACGTTCTGGACCCGGAGGGCGTCCCGCTTTCTCCGACTCCGCACTTCCCTCGGGCCACCTCGCAGTAGCTGGCCCTGCACCAAGGCCGGCAGGAGGCAGTGGGGCTGAAGGGGGTAGGCACCGTCTCCCGGTCTGGCTCACACCGGGACCCCAAAGGTAGCCACTTACTGAATTCTGAAAACAGCACCGACCGCAGCCCGCCTGCCGACCTGTGACAGGCAGTGGGTTAGGGCGCCCCCTGCTGTCTGCTGTCAGGGCTGCTCCATCCACCCTTGTCACCTGGGCCCTCTGGGGGCCGAGCCCTCCCCCTGCAGGTACTTAGTGCTGAGACGGGTTCCGTGTCCACCGGCCTTACCTGCTCACCTGCGTCTTTAAGACCACAGCTGCTTCTCCATGCTTCACTGCGAACTGGAGGCACGTATGTATGCATGTTTCTGTATGGAGTGCAATGTTATGTGTTCCACTCGGGGCCTCAAACCCACAACCAGACCTCCTGAGCATTATGCCTCTGCGTGCCATAGCCTGCCCACCTGTGACGGCGCACACGGCGTCCCCCACGGCCCAGCTGCTTTAATTTGTATCACCAGGTGTTTTCTCCTCTGCTTGTGTGTGTTTCCTGTCAATTAACCATAAATCTTTAACGAAAGAAGATGAAGTGAAAACTTTAAATAAGATGGGGCTATATTTGAATTTTAAATGAATAAGAAAAGTGTGATGTGGCCAAAGCTTTTTTTTTTTTTTAATTCATTCATTTTTAATTTGACCAGAGAGAGAGGGAAAGTGAGAAAGCAAGCCACCAAGTCTGGGACTCGAACCGTGATCGACCATGTGGGACTGTCCAGCGCCTTAACCTCCATGCCACCTGCTGGTCATGTCTTTTTGTTTGTTTTAAGAAAGATTTTTGTTATAGGGTATCTGTGCTCACCAGAGAGAGACAGAGAGACACAGGCATAAAGCAAGAATCACCCCCCAAGGAGAATGGCCACGCTGCAATCCCATCTCCTCCATTCTCCTCTCGGGATTCTGGGTACACACACACACACACACACACACACACACACACACATGTGTGCACGTGCCTGGCGTAAGTTTCAAGCTGCTTAGTCTGGGACTCGAACCGCGGGCTGGCCACGGGGAGTCTAGCGACGTAACCAATATACCACCTACGGTCCTGTCGGTCCTGTTACCCCAAGTCCGTCAGTGACAAGGGACTCCTCAGAGACACAGACGTTATGGCTAAAAAGCCAGCCTCGGGGTTATAAAAAATCAAGGACGGGGCAGCGCTCTGGCAGTTAAGTGAGGCCTGCTTATACTTACAATTGAAGCTTAACTACCTGTCCTAGGGGCCATTAACAATACATCTTAAGTTCACAGAGACCTAGGAGCCGTTAGCATGCTGAATAATGTGTGACTAATATTTTGCTGAATGTACAATCTCTGGTCTTTCTTTTTTTAGAGATTTTTGCCTTAGGGTGCATATGCTTGTCAGAGAGAGAGAGAGAGATAGACAGTGAGAGGGAAAGTGAGAAGTCACCCCCGGGGGACACCCACACTGCAACCCCTTCTCCTTCACCCTCCTCCTGGCCTCCTGGGGACACAGGCACTTGGCTGGAGTGTCAAGCTGCCAGGTCCAGGACTGCACTGTGGTCGACCGTGTCACGTGGGGAGTGTCCAGTGCCTCACCTACCACACCACCCGCTGGCCCCACGCCCATCTTTTCACTGAGGGATCAAACCGAAAAATGATTATCCCTCCTAACAAGTGTAAGAAGGACGCATCATTTATGATCTGTCTTTCCTCTGTTAGGCCTGTAACTATCACTTGTGTTCCTGCAATTTAAATACAAATCTTACTTTCTCCCTTGAAGGCTCTGAAGTGTGTAAGAATGAGAAAAGTGCACGTGAAGGAGTTGTCTCTGACTCCAACAGTCTGTAGTGCATCTACCACACGAGTTTTCTATTCCACAATCACCCCTTCCGCAACTCACACATCTCCAATGAAAGTTAAACCTAGAAACACCTTAAAATAACTCGAGAAATGTATAGTAAAAAAATAAAGTCCATAAATTACAAATATTTTGCTAATATGCAAATTGCTAGTTTTAGCAGATCCAAGTCTCCTAAGCTGGTCTGTTTAATGTGGTAATTTCTCTAACAGAACTCGGTGGGGGTGAGCCACTTCTTTCGCTCTGGACAAACACGCAGGGTGTGGTGTTGCTATCACCAGAGGGGCTGCACTCCGGCTGTATGCTGTTCTGGCTCATCACGGCTCCCGTCCAACTCTGCCGTGGCCAGTGACGTCAGGAAAACGAGATGGAGGGGGCGCCGGGCTGGCACACGTCCTCATCATACAGATCTTCCGGGAGTTCTTCATCCCCGTCGGGGAAGTATGTAGGGAAGGGCAGATTTTTACAGAAGTCCTTATATGCAGGCAGCTTAGAATCTTTGACCTGGAGGAAGAAGGCAAAAATCGGATTAATAAGAGCTACCAATTAAGCTATCTGAAGATAGCCTTTTTCACGGATTATTCATGGTCACAGAATACCTATCCCTACGTTTTCTAATGTAATGTAAAGAGAGCAAAAAGAACTCTTTTCTTTTCATCGCCAGAGGGTATGTACATTGACCAAAAAGAGAACAGAAAGCCCAGAGCAAGCATCCCATCGGGCGGACGCTGGAGTCTCCCCAGTTCTCCAGATGGTCAGGCCTGGGATTTGAACCAGCATCAGCCATGTGGGGTCTGGCCTTCTCCGCACAACAGTTGCCTGCTGCACACAGGGCTGGCTCGAAGCATTCTCTTTATTCTAATAAATCCGACTAAACCAGAAACACATTTCCCTCAAGTTCATCAGCTATCTCACAAAATAAAACCACCAATCAATGCTCTGTATCGTCTTTAAACTGACAAATCTCTAGGACTGCCCGGCAGGTCAAATGTATTCTGAAACCACTCAGCTCTCAATCCCATTCTCAACCGTGAAGGCCTGACACGGACGAGATGCCGGCGACCGCCGTCTCCCTGCTCACGGAACGGACTCCGGCGACCGCCATCTCCCTGTTCACCGACCGGACCCCGGCGACCGCCGTCTACCTGCTCACACCGACCGGACTCCGGCGACCGCCGTCTACCTGCTCACACTGACCGGACCCCGGCGACCGCCGTCTACCTGCTCACACCGACCGGACTCCGGCGACCGCCGTCTACCTGCTCACACTGACCGGACTCCGGCGACCGCCACCTTCCTGCTCACTGACCGGACCCCGGCGACCGCCGCCTCCCTGCCCACACTGACTGTCAGTAGTTCCTGCTCTCCACAGCGTTCATCATTTTGAGTCAAGGTTAGAAACATTTATTAGCAGTTTTTGACCTTTTATTAAGGAAATTAGCTTAGCAGCACTCTTATTGACAAGCTAAAAACAATAGTATCTGGCAAAAACAACATCTTTCTAACCGCTAAGTCTTTATGTCCTAAGAAATGTTCTCTCTGAGAATTCACAGGCTGGCGAACTGGAGTGCAGACACCAGTGTGATCTGAAGCGTGGGTGTCACAGCCGGTGGAGTGCGGGACAGCGTGCTCCAGGTGTGGACCCACGGTACTCCTGGCTGGGGCTGGCTGGGGCTGGGGTGGACCACAGCACGAAGGCTCCGATGGCGGTGCCTGTTTCCTTCTCTCTCTCTCTCACAGAAGAAATAAATAAAGTAAAATGTAGGGTTTTATTTTTGGAAGACACCATTGGGTTGTTCAAAGTTTCTGACTCATTCTACAGCCTTCATTCAGAGAGAAATAAAAAAATTACATGTAATTATATACACAAAATAAAATGAGGCAAAATCATTTTGGCAATAAGAAATGAATAATTTGGTTGAAATAAGTACACAGCTGCTAGGAACAGCTAAGTACAGAAAAACAGATCTATTTTAATCTTTCTCATTAAAATTGTTCCAAGAAATTATCAGGAAGTTGCTCAGAAGGAAATAAACTCGTTTAGGATTTTTTCCTTCTAATTCACTAATCTTGGGTTGAACCTTAACAAGGAAAAAAAGGCACATTCTTACCAATTAAAACTTTCTCAGCATTTAGGATCAAAAATAAGATCCAGGGAACCAGCAGTTAGCGTAATGGCTATGTCGCTGGACTCCCACGTAGTCGACCGCGGTTCGCGTCTCGGACCCGGTGGCTTACAACTCACGCCGGGCGCGTGTGCGTGTGTGCCCAAGATCCCGAGAGGAGAATGGAGGAGAAGGGATTGCGGCGTGACCATCCCCCCTGGGGGGTGATTTCTCACTTTCTGTCTCTATGTCTCTGTCTGGCGAGCGCATGTGCCCTATAGCGAAAAAAAACTCTCAAAAAAAAAAAAAAAAAAAGATCCAAACAAATATGTGAACTAACAGGAGCACAGAGCTGTGTGCTGATTTGATAAACAAGACCTCCGTCACTGATGACCCAGACAGTTCGCTCTCACTGTAATACCAGCACAGATCTATTACACCTGAGGAGTACTCCACAACAAGGGCGCTGTGTACACATTCTAAGTGTAAGTGCTATCCCACTGATTTACAACTTAAATAATTCAGCCAGATCTCTTCTGTCTCGGCGGCTCGGACAGCGAGGACCAATGGTCTCTTGGCCGTGCCTACCAAACGTGGACGAGTGGACAGTTCCCACTTTTGTGTATTTGATGTAAGCTGTGGCTTCATTATTTCTCTGCATTTCACAAAGACTCCCTCAACACTTTACGGCATTTAAAAAATATTTATGTCTATTGGCAAACCAGTTTAGAAGCTGTATGGAAAAGTGAAGAAAGAACAGACCGAAAGACTAAGTAAATCTGAGACTGAACTCAAAGCCACATGTCAGGACTGGTGGGCAGAGCGGGCAGTGTAGGGGACGGACGCACGAGGTCGGGGCGGTGGGCAGAGCGGGCAGTGTAGGGGATGGACGGCGTCGGGGCGGGTGGGCAGAGCGGGCAGTGTAGGGGATGGACGGCGTCGGGGCGGTGGGCAGGGCGGGCAGTGTAGGGGACGCACGGTGTCGGGGCGGTGGGCAGGGCGGGCAGTGTAGGGGACGCACGATGTCAGGCCACAGACAGCAGCTCTCCATGCAGTTCAGTGAAGCCGAGCAGCAGCGAATAGAAGCTTGAGCCGATTAAACAGCTGGGTCATCCCTAGGAGTATCCTTACTTATAAAATATAAAAAAAATGACTGGCAGCCCTGTGCTGTCCGGAGGGAGCGAAAGCTCCTGAAAGGTGAGTGGAGGTTAAGGACGCACTGCCCCACCCAGGGGCAAGGTGGGTGAGGGGCTCGCTTACATTCCTTGAATCACTGGGAGAATGGAATCATGGTAAAAAAACATTCCAGGCTTTAAACATTTAAAACACAAACCCACAAACAGGCCCCCAAGCCCCATCTTAGTCTAAGATTTCAAGAGAAAGGTATTAAGCACTAAAATTCAAAGGTTTTTCTGGTAGGTATTATTCATAATAAAGTTCCTTTATTGAACAGTTGGTGGAAAATATATTCACTGTGTGTTAACAATTCTAAATGGACTAGGTATTTTTCTGATGCTCCAATTTCTTAAAATGTATCCAGAAGCCTCTTTTGGACTGGCTGCTGGTGCACATCCTCAGTAGCTTTGGGGACAGCAAACCGTGTCACAGGTAAGAGAGTGACCTGAGTCTCAGGAAGCACTCTACTGACGTGTCAGTAAATCCTGTGCAGTTTTCATTCAGGTGCTACGAAAAGCAGAAAAATGCAGCAGACGGCTTGTGAGGAACAGCCACTAATTCCCAGCGGTGCTGAGAGGTTACGTCTCATGGGTCAGGGGAGAACGGTGGCCGGTGTTCACACGTGTGGACAGCAGGAGACACTCACGCATACCTTTACTAAGCAGTTTTCATGTCCAGGGACAGAGCCGTTTACATAGATGATGTTGTGCTTTGTGTTTATTCTCCACACCTAAAGAAGACAGGAGAGGAAACCGAACTTTTAAGAGTAAAGATCTGAGAATACACGTGTACTAAAACAAGGAACACGCTACTGAAAGCTGACGACGAGAGCAGCCTATCGAGTCATGATCGCATTCGCACCTCAGACCGTCAACTACGGACCGAAACCCTCAGACCCTGTGAACGACCTGCTGTTCATAGCACGTGTGATTACGAGGGACTGAGCTCTGTGTAAGTGAAGCGTGACGAAGATCAAGACTGCGTGAGTATCTCCGTAAATTCTGCTGGCATCATGAAGAACGACACGTAGAAATTCAACCTTGTTTATTTTTGGTCAGGACTAGCTTGGTGCAACTATAAACTGAAAGCACCAACCGCACTGGGTCCAGTTCCTGAATCTCTAACGCAGTGGGCTGAGCAGATGGGCCTCGGACAGACTTTCATGTGGGGAAAGCGTACACGAACGGGAGACAATGGCTGGTCCAAAACACGGGGAAAATCTTGGGTCATGGGCAAAGTCGTGACGCATTTTCACATAGAAAAATACGCCACGATTCTTCCCGTGGCCTGATAAGAGCGAAGGGAATCAAATTCAACTGCAGCCCTCTTTGGTAAGTCGGGTACTGGCTACCACAGAGACCGAATCACACTCACGGAAAATGGAGGCCGCCCACATAAGTGTAAAGGCAACAGAAGGAAAAAGTCTTGGATTTAATGATGGAAGTCTGAAAGACTTCTGTCGGAATTCACAAAGGGCCCAGTGGCGCAGTAATGGGACTGCACCTGCTGGGAAGGCCTGGGGCTCCAGGCTGGGGAGACGGTGTGGCGTGGAGACCCTCAGGGGTGCCCGTGTCTCTGTCTCTCTCTCTCTCTCATGGAAGAAATAAATGAATAAACTGTAACAAAAATTCTTAAATTTGATTTTCAAAAATTAAAAAAAAAAAAAAAAAATATATATGGGTGTTGCTATGGGTAGCTTATTTTCTTTGTGCTTTCTACACTTTGAAACATGTATGAGAACACACATAAAAATTAGCTGTTTAATAAAAATATAATTATATAGTCCCCACAATAATAAACTTATTTTTACTTATGTATCATATACATTTCTCAAGTTAGGAGATACTGAGCTAAACTTCTGCCTTCTAAAATAGACACACGTATTTTTTTAATAAGAATGAATGTACATCTCACTATTTCTTTAGTTTTATCTGTCTCTCCTTTCCCTAACCTTACCCGCTTCTACCCCCTGACACGTGACTCACAGCCCTAGACAATCGGGTTACTCCCTCTCCCGCTGTGGTTCTGTAACGGCAAAGCCACACACGTGCAGGGAGCTGCGAGTCCGTTTATAGAAGGCCCACTCTTCTCAGTGCTCTGGACCCGAACTTTTTCCATGCAGAAATATGCTGAAACCTCCTAGGTGCAACAGCAGACCACTCGGTTTTGCTCTTACCTGCAAAGTGGACGTTCAGTAAGTACACACCACCACGACACTGTGAGTACACCGCCGTGCGCTGCCTCGCGGACCCGGATCAGGAATGATGAAGCCTGCTGCACCACTGCGTGCACACACACAGCACGGTGCCTCTGAAGGCGTCATGTCGGAAACTCACCTTCAGCCCGTACTCTGTCCTGTCCACGTTGCCCATCTGCCCAGGCATTTTGGTTCCCGGCCACACTCTGGCGACATCCTGGAGGAGACACCCAGCGTTAGCACGCGTGCGCTCAGTCTCAAGATGGTGCTGATCAAGCCAGTGCAGACTCAGGATAGAAACTTAAAGACTCCCCCATTGTGCTAGGCCTCAGACAGGGAGGTGGTGAGGGAGTGAGAAGGCAACCCTTGGGGTGAGGGGCAGCCACTGTGCAACCCCTTCTCCTCCATTCTCTTTTTCAGGATTCCGGGCACACATGCCCATGTGCCTAGTGTGTCTTTCAAGCCAATGGGTCTGGGACTCAACCACGCAGTGGCCCTGTGGGATCCAGCTGCCTTAAACCCCGCACCACCAGCTGGCCCCTCCTTGTGGTTTTAATCTGCATCTTCCTAATGGCTAAAGTTGTTGAGCATCTTTTCATGTGTTCAACAGTCATTTGTATATCTTCTTTGGAAAATTGTTCAAACCCTTGCCCATTTTTAAACTAGGTATCATTTTACTCCTGGTTGTAAGAATTATATCAGGCTGTTGGGACAGTCACGAAGTGTCTCCGTTTTTCTATGCAAAAACGCATCAGGACTTACCCGACACTTAATATATTCATGCAAGATTCACGACTCACAAATGCTTCCTTCCAATCTGAGAGCTGTCTTTATATTCTTGATGGTATGGGCTGTAGCTCAAGTCTTTAATTTTGATGACGTCTAATCTATCTGTCTTACCTTCGGTGCTTGTACCTAAGGTTCTGCGTAACTCTAGGGCATGAAGGTTTACTCCTATGTTTTTTTTTAAATATTTAATCTTATTTTTAATTTATTTTAGGAGAGGTTTAAGGCACATGCGCTTGCTAGAAAGACAGAGACAGAGAGATAGAAAGTGAGAAATCACCCCTCCAGCGGGGATGGCCACACCGCAATCCCTTCTCCTCCATTCTCCTCTCGGGATCTTGAGCACACACGCACATGCGCCCGGCGTGAGTTTAAGCCACTGGGTCCAGGACTCAAACACGGTTGACTCCCATCTACATGGGAGTCCAGCGACATAGCCATTACGCTAACTGCTGGTCCCAATCTTCTTCTTCTTATTTTTTAGTTTTACCAGAGAGACAAAGAGGGAAAGTGAGAAAGCAAGCTGCCAAGTGCTGGACTTGAAGCAGGTCGGCCATGGGGGTCCAGCGTCTTAACCGGCATGCCACCTACGAGCCCGTGTTCTCTGAAGAGTTTTATAGCTTTGGTTCTTATAGCTATGACCTGCTTAACTACCGTGACTGATTTTTACATCATTTATAGTATAAAATTCCACATTTACGGGCCAACAGCACATTTATGGCGTGGGGATTAGATCCCACATGGCTGGCTCCATGGTTCCAATCCCAGACCTGGTGGCCTGAAAAACACCCCAGGTGTGTGAATTTGTGTGCTCCAAATCCCGAGAGGATAGTGGAGAAGTGGTTGTAGGGGTGATTTCTCATGTCCTCTCTCTCTCTCTCTGGCAAACACATTTGCCCTTTGGCAAAACAAAAACAAAAACAAAAGAAAAAATTTTAAAAGTTCACACTGACACAGAAGCTGCGAGCGCACCTGCCATGGTTTCCCAGCACCCAGGGCCGGGATGCGAGCGGGGCAGGGCACCACTCGGCCGCAGGGAAGGTCTAATAAACTCACTCTGGTCCCACCTTTCCTTTCCCAGCACCCAGGGCCGGGATGCGAGCGGGGCAGGGCACCACTCGGCCGCAGGGAAGGTCTAATAAACTCACTCTGGTCCCACCTTTCCTTTCCCAGCACCCAGGGCCGGGATACGAGCGGGGCAGGGCACCACTCGGCTGCAGGGAAGGCCCAATAAACTCACTCTGGTCCCACCTTTCCACAAACGTTTTGAAGTCCCCTGTATGTTCAGTAAAACTAAGTGATTCAAGTCTAGCTCTGGAAAATGAGTGAGGCTAGGACTTACACCAGAGTGCTCGTACTAGGCCATCTGAAGCCAGAGCAAAGCTACGGGGTCTGGTCTCAGTGACAGCCGAACCCCAAATGCGCCGAGGCTCACTGTTCACCACTGCAAAGATCGTCCGAGCCACACTTACGCCAGTCGAAATAGCGCCAGGCCTCCTGTGGGTTTTCGTTTGACCATGAGTAGCAGGCTGGCCTTTAAATCCCCATCTCTTCATAACTCCTTGAAAACCTTTACCGATGCTGAAAAAAACAAACATTGCAAAGTACATAACAAACACAGCACAAACTACTCCCAATTGTACATGCTCCTGACAGTACCTTAGAGTTTTAACAAAGCTTCTTATCTAAATAACTGGAAAAGTGAAACTGCAAATGAACTTTTCTTTACCCCTGTCCTGGTCCACACCCTTCATGGAATCTAATTCCATATAAAATTATTAATTCAAGATTGTGACATAAACAGCAAGCTCAGCACAGGGAGCTGTGTCACCATAACCCTGTGAGGAGGGCACAGGAGGGACCAGCAGTTAGTGTAAGGGCTATGTCACTGGACTCCCACGTAGTCGACCGCTGTCCGAGTCCTGGATTTGGTGGCTTAAACTCACGCTGGGTACGTGTGCGTGCGTGTCCAAGATCCCAAGAGGAGAATGGAGGAGAAGGGATTGCGGCGTGGCCATCCCCCCTGGGGGGTGATTTCTCGCTTTCTATCTCTGTCTGTCTCTGTCTTTCTGGCGAGTGCACGTGCCCTATAGCAAAAGACCTCTAAAAAAAAAGACAATTATGCTCTAAATGCTGAAGTTTTATTTTAGAAGAAACCAGGTGGACCTTGGTCTAAGGGCTGAATAGAAGCTAATGGAGACATAAAATCAGAGAGTGAGAATTGCTTAATAATCCAAAACTTCATGCTTAAATGGAATCTCTTTATTTGTAAATTCTGTTAAACAGAAATATTCTGGCAGGCAGGTAGAAAGCACACAGCACCGCGGCTCGAGCACTGTTAAAGTTTGTCTCTGAACGTCATGCACCATCAGTACAGATGACAGAGTGCCAGGGCCGGCAGCTGCTGTGACGTGCCCAGACCCGACCGGACATCTCTCTATATACTCTTGGGTGATTTCTCTCAGCTTTTACCGATAATATCTCAACATATTTTTAATGCAATATTCCCTCACCCAAATGAAGGTAGGTGTTGTTAGATAGTGCGCTGCCTGGCCATTTACACAAAGGGCCACACGTAAGGACGATAACACCCTCCCACCCAGGCCGGCAGGTGCTGGATCCTGCAAGGGGGACTGCGTGGCTGTGCTAGGAGCACGTGTGTGCAGCCAAAACTCGCAGAAGACCGGAGGAGGGACTGCAGTGGGCCGCCCACCGGGGGGGGGGGGGGGGGGGGGGCTCCTGCCTTTCTCGCTCTTTCACTCTCTTGTGAATGCACAGGCCCTATAGCAAAAACTAAAAAGCTCAAAATGTTTACTCTTGATCAAACAGTTAAAATAGAAATTTAACATGTAGTAAATGAAAACACATTAACTTTGTAAAGACATTAACTTTTAAAAATTTAAAAATAAAAAAGAAATAGCTAAGGAGTCATTTGATCCTATACTGTTTAGCAAATAACCTTTAGAAGAATAAAGGAGAGGGACTGGCAACACTAATCTTAACATGTGTTTTCGACAGCATGCTCTACCAGGGTAGAACGTTTACTGGTGCCTTCAGAACGTCAAACTGACTCGTTGCTCACTTAGAAAGGGCGAGTGTGAGAGCACACGCTGACAAGAAACGTGCCAGGTAAATTACAGGAGATAATTTAGCTCATTGTAAGAATAAGTGATTACAAGATGAAAATGGTGTCCTGAAAGCACTAATTACCCGTTGGCTAATTACACAGTTCCCAGCCTCACTCCAGAATGCATCTCGAGGATGTGCTGTGTACAATGGAACCTCTTCAACAAACAACCTTTAAACAGAAGGCTAGGACGCAAACGGCGTGACAAATTACGGGCTCCATTCAGAGTGGGGAGAGCAGAGCACCGGCCGCCCCACGGGCGGTGCAGGTGTCGACGCTACCGCTCCTTTCACCTGTCACTCCACTTGAGAACAAAAACCAAACAAAAGCAAATGAACCCGTCATCTGGCATGCCCAGGCACGTTTCCGAGATATTCCAGGTCCCTTAGCATGGAATGCTCACGCTCCTAGGAAGGACTTGCAATGTGCAACACGCAGGCTCCATCTCCCTCCCCGTTCCACTGCAGTTTTCAGTAACTGACAGCAGAAAAGTTTAAATCAAGCGATATTCAAATCAGAATAAACACAATGTTACAAATTCTAGTGTTGGGGTCAGCAGATGGCATAGCAGTTACGTCGATGGACTCCCACATGGTGAACCAAGGTTCAAGTCCTGTACCTGGTAGCTTGAAAATTATGCCAGGCTCATGTGCATACACGCCCCAGATCCTGGGAGGAGAATGGAGAAGGGATTTGGGCGTGTCCATTCCCTTGGGGGTGATGCCTCTCTTTCTATCTCAGTCTCTCTACCAAGCACACATACCCTATAACAAAAAACTCTCTTACAAAAAAAAAATACAAAAAAACTGACTTTAATAAGGTAATATCTGAAAATTAGAAAAACAAAAAATGTTTTTTGTTTTTTTTTTTTTAATTGCTAGAGAGCGTAAGTGCTCACTGGAAAGAGGGGGAAAGACCGAGGCAAAGCACCCCCAGTGTGGTCACACTGAAACCCTCCTCCTTCTCTCCATCCTGCTGGGATCTGGGGCACGCACACGCACCCGCACCCAGGGCCAAGATTCCAACCACGTCAGCCATGTGAAATGGCTTCCTTGGCCCTGGGCTATGGGACCAGCCCACAAAGGAAGGGTGGTCCGCCTCACCTGCAGGCCTGGCTGGGAGACTAGGGTGACGGCACTGGCTAAGCTCTGCCGGGGAGCTGGTGAGCTGTGCTCTGCCCCAGGTTTCCAGAGGCACGATGAGCATGCCTCTTCGTTTGAAAGGATGTTATGGAGAAAAGGAGTCAAGACGGGGCTGTGAGACTCTCACAGAGGACACACACTTTCCTGTTTGCACTGCAGTCCATACGTCTCCGGCGATCACCACTGGGGGAGTCTGTCCTCACCGCATCGCGACAGGTACGCCACGTCTACCAACAGACACACACGCGCCGACACAGCCGTCACGCATCTCCCGCCTGGGGGGAAGCTGCCTTTAGCGGCCTCCCTCTGGGCACCCTTTGTGGGGACAACACAGATAGCTCATGGAGGAGTGTGCTGCGGGCCCTACGACAATGTCCCCAAGTCCCACCCCCACACGGCCCTGCCTGCGGCCTCTGCCCTGCGCCCTCTCTGGGCAGCACCGTGCTCCCGCTCTCACCCACCTACCCGCTGCACCGCAGCTTCCTCACCAGTCACTCTTGGGAACTCATGCTGAGGCTAACCCCGGGACCCCCAAACCAAAACCTTGTATCAAGAGAACTTTTCATTATGGAAGTTGAAGGCATATTCAGGAGCAGAAACGCTGTAACGCGAGGCCTCCTCGCTCCATCTCCTCTCTCCACAGCTCCAGCGGACTGCCCTGAGCACAATCCTACACCTACTGCCCGTTTACAGCACGACGCCTTGGGTCTCTAAAGGACACGGATTAGGGAACGAGCCATCACGCCATGACCACAGCCTAAGGCATCAGTAGTGCCTGGGCACCAGAATCAGCCAGCGTGCAGATGACCACACCCGCGGTGAAACAGGGCTGCCCCCGCTCGTCATCACTCTTCCCTACTCCTCTGCCCCCGCTCTCGGAGGGGATGACCACACCCGCGGTGAAACAGGGCTGCCCCCGCTCGTCATCACTCTTCCCTACTCCTCTGCCCCCGCTCTCGGAGGGGATGACCACACCCGCGGTGAAACAGGGCTGTCCCCGCTCGTCATCACTCTTCCCTACTCCTCTGCCCACGCTCTCGGAGGGGATGACCACACCCGCGGTGAAACAGGGCTGTCCCCGCTCGTCATCACTCTTCCCTACTCCTCTGCCCACGCTCTCGGAGGGGATGACCACACCCGCGGTGAAACAGGGCTGTCCCCGCTCGTCATCACTCTTCCCTACTCCTCTACCCACGCTCTCGGAGGGGATGACCACACCCGCGGTGAAACAGGGCTGCCCCCGCTCGTCATCACTCTTCCCTACTCCTCTGCCCACGCTCTCGGAGGGGATGACCACACCCGCGGTGAAACAGGGCTGCCCCCGCTCGTCATCACTCTTCCCTACTCCTCTGCCCACGCTCTCGGAGGGGATGACCACACCCGCGGTGAAACAGGGCTGCCCCCGCTCGTCATCACTCTTCCCTACTCCTCTGCCCCCGCTCTCGGAGGGGATGACCACACCCGCGGTGAAACAGGGCTGCCCCCGCTCGTCATCACTCTTCCCTACTCCTCTACCCACTGCGCGCTCTGAGGGGCCTGACAGGAGGGAGAGGTGGGACGGAGGGATCACAGCGGCTGTGCCCCATCATTCTCACACCCCCTTTCCTCCCTATAGTAAAATAAAGATTCCTCTGGGGTGCAAACAATTGAAGGTAAAAAGTGAAACATTTTGTAGTACTCGGTATACCCATTTTAACGGTTAAAGTATGATTAGTACAACATGAGAAAATGACAAAAGTAAGAGATTAATTGGAGATGATTCTAACAGGAGATAATGAAGCCAACTACTGCACAAACCAATTTCAGCTCCACGCTAACTAAACTGTGAGTGATAAATAGGTCCACGTCTCCTGGCAATGTTATCTGAAATGGAATTAATTAAACCTGCTTGCTTCAAACAGATGTTGATATGCTTTAGCTTGGCCAGATTTGAGGAGAAGAGCTATTCGGAATTGCATGCTGAGAAAAGGAGAAGGGAGAAACAGCGGCTTAACTGAGGAGCCCTGGGCTACTTCCGAGTCCAGGGGTTTTGTTTGTTGGTTGGGTGGTTTTGCTACAGGGTGCAGGCACTCCCCAGACAGAGTGGGAGGTCACCCCCCAAGGCGGATGGCCATGCCACAATCCCTTCTCCTCCCAGGATTTTGCACATGCACATGCACAGGCCAGTGTAGGTTTCAAGCCGCTGGGTTCGGGACCTGAGCCGTGGCCAGCCATGGAAACCCAGTGCCTTAACCACTATGCCACCCTCTAGTCCTGCGTTTAAAGTAGTTTTAAAAGCAAACCCTCTTAACATGTTGGTGGGAAGGTCAACTATAACGCCATCCCTGTGGAGAATATATGGAACAACACTTGCACATCCGTGTTCTCCCCTCCTGGAGAAACACCCGCACACCCATGTTTACTGCAGCATTGTTCACAACTGCCAGGACATGGAATCAACGAAAATGTCCACGAACACAAGAGGAGATTGAGAAGATGTGGCACACGTACTCCACAGACTACTACTCAGCCATAAAAACAGCGAGACCTGACATTTGATGCAAAGTAGATGAATACGGAGAGTTCATGCTGGATGGGGAGGCCAGACTACAGCAGACAGGCACTGCAGGTCCCCACTGAGCACACACTGGGAGACGGGAGGTGTGAGAGCAGGGGGGACAACTGCAGGTGACAGAGATGTACAGAAGGGGGGGGTGGTAAGAGGGCGACTGAAGGTGACAGAGATGTAGAGAAGGGGCAGGTGGTAAGCAGTAGGAAGGAAGGGGTCAGGGAAAAAAACAAACATTTAATGGACACAAACGTGAAAAGTTATCTGTTGATGATAATGTACATGGTACATTGCATTATAACGTCATTTACTTGAGTAATATGCACTGTATTCTGGCTGGGAAAAACCATTTTGTATACTGTAAGATGTTCAGTAATTAAATGTAAATAAAAAAAATTAAAAATCAACTGTTAAAAAAAAAGGCATATCCTTGGATCAGCAGCATCGACATCACCTGGGAACGTGATAAAACGCAGATTCTCAGGCACTGTCCCAGGACAGAATCCAAAGCTCCGTGGGCGGGGCCGTCGATCGGTGACAAGCCGTCCAGGAGGCCCTATCTCCCACGCGAGGGCCAGAGCCACTGCCCCAGCCTGTAAGCCCACTCCCGCCGCAGTCCTCTGGGGAGGGCGCTGCACAGTCTCCCTAGTGCCCATACTAGAAGCTTCCAACTTTGAAAATGGGCTGGAAATGGAAGACAAGGTAGCAAATCTGTGGCTATACATGAATCACAGAGTTAAGGGACTGAGAAGACTCGAGTCTCTACATAAAACATGATGCTCCACTTAACCACTGCACCACCTGCTGGCCCCCATTCCGCGCCATTTAAAACAGTTAAACAAAAGGGAAGGGACTGAAGTTTTGCAATGGTCCAGCTTGGAAACTAGAGGACCACTATGGAAATGTGGAACAGACCTGACTGTGATAGAGAAACGGCTGATGGCAGCCTCAGCTTCTCAGGGTAAACTCGCTCAGCCCTGTGAGCATGAACCCATCCCTGAGCACCCATGGACAACTGTGTACTTTCAAAGGACCCTAGAGAGAATGCCCCTGCAGACACGGTGTGTGACAGAGAGGAACTGAGGCACAAAGAGCAATGAGGGATAACCAGAGCAGACCAGAGCTGCACGTGGAGCTTTGTTCACCCTAGGTCAGGAACATTCCAATGATCCGTACGGAAGTTCCCACGTGAGCATGGAAAAACGAGTGTCACGAGAAAACCACGCATGGATCTCAGTGTTCTCTCGCACCACAATGAACTCGCTCTACTCCGTTTCTCCGCACACTTCGTGGACTTCCAGCGATAAGGGCTTGGTCGTCGTGCCCCATGGTGAGGTGTCCCAGCAGTCTTTGGAAAAGCCGCTCCTCTATGACCTAGATGCTTCCAGGAGATCATCTAGCCAGTTCTGAACTGCCTACCCGAGCCAGCTGAGGCAGACAGAGGTGGGACGGCCACAGCACTGAAACTCCAGGCCAGCTGAGGCACAGAGGTGGGGCGGCCACAGCACTGAACCTCCAGGCCAGCTGAGGCACAGAGGTGGGGCGGCCAGAGCACCGAAACTCCATGGCCAGCTGAGGCACAGAGGTGGGGCGGCCACAGCACTGAACCTCCAGGCCAGCTGAGGCACACAGAGGTGGGACGGCCAGAGCACTGAACCTCCAGGCCAGCTGAGGCACACAGAGGTGGGGCGGCCACAGCACTGAACCTCCATGGCCGAACCTGCACAACTCAGTCAGCATTTCAGCTAGACACAGGCAAGTGCTGATTTCTACTGAGTTAAACACTTACTTAAATATTAAAAGCTGTTTCCTTTTTTTTTTGAGAGAGAGATTTTTGCTACAGGGCACATGTGCTCACCGGAGAGACAGAAAGTGAGAAATCACCCCTGGGGGGGCCGACCACACTGCAATCTCTTCTCCACTCTCCTCTAGGGATCTTGGGCACGCACGCACCTGCCCCTGGCCTGAGTTTCAAGTCCCTGGGTCCTGGCCTCCAATCAGTCATCCACACGGGAGTCCCGCGCCTCAACCACTATGCCACCTGCTGGCCTCAAAAGATGACTACTTCCACAGAAGAAATCTCATTTATGTAGTACTGACAAGTAATGTTATGCTAGCTAAAAAGAAACCTAAGGTGTAGTATTATTTCTTCCAGTTTTTAATAGGCTTTTAACAGTTATAAACATGTATTATAGTTACTTTGCGGGAATCTTAGATAAAGCAACCCATCACAAACAGTACTGAATGCTTCTAATTTAACTGTTACATAAAATTAGGAAGAGGAGCCAGTAACCAGACTACACAATGATCTCAAGAACATCATTTGCACTACTCACGTGATTTCACCATCAAGCTGTAAGTTGGTCTTCAGTAGAAGCAGGCCCACCCTCAGAGAACCTATGCGGGAAGACCTCTGAGTCCCATCACAAGGAGCACATCTCTCAGTTGTAGAGCTGCAGCCTGTGGGCGCTTTCACAACTCACTGCTCTTTAAAAGCCGGAAGGGGATCGGCTCCGTGGGGCAGTGGCAGGGCGCTGCTGAGGAGGGGCCGGGGCCAGGTCAGCCTGACAACTCGCAGGTCCCGAGACCTGAGGGGCTGGGGCTGCAGGAGCAGGGGTGACGGCACCACAGACCCTCAGAGGGCACTTGTCCCCGACTCACACGGGTGCCCGTGCGTGCTCTACTGTGAAGGGAAAGGAGGAGTGTAGTCGTAACACTGCGATCAGACCGCAGGCCGGCAGGGGCACAGAGGTAAAGCTGCTGGACCCCACGGAGCCGGCTGCATGGCTCAGTCCTGGACACAACGGCTTGAAATCATGCTGAGCACGTGTGTACAGCACATGCCCCGAATCCCAAGAACACAATCGAGGAGAAGGGACTCTGGCATGGCCACCCCACCCGGTCTCTCTCTGGTGAGTGCATGTGCCCTACAGCAAAAACATACAAAAATTAGATTTTCAGTGAGAATGACATTGATCCTTTATTCACTGATTTGGAAGACTGAACTTCTTTCACTCACTGTCCTTTTCTGATATTGAAGGAAACAGAAGGAAGAGGGCCCTCGGGAATACCTACGTTTTGGCTGTGACATCCACGTACTGTCCTGGGCGGAAGTGAGCGGCAAAAAGGGGGGTGCCTTATGGAAAGAAGATAAAAGGGTGATGAATCTGTCCGCACAGACAACTTCATGAAACAAGAGTTACACCCAAGAAGCCTTCTATCAGACTTCAGAAACGGAGGAGGCGGTCCTGCGCGCTTACGCACACGCGGACCTGACATGAAACCACTCAACAGTCTCTCTGCACTGACGAGGGGTGGGCTGAGGCCCCGTGTGGGCCAGTGAGGCCCGGGGTGAACCACTACTCCAAACCAGGCCTGACCGACAGGCTGCACCTTCCGGGAGGCCGACGTGGCGCTAGTCGAAACCCACAGTTCTGTGACAATGCAGGCTCTTCCCGGCGAATGCTACGTTTGATGATCCTCAGCTGTTCTGGAGAATAACAGTATACTGAACCAAGATATATCTTCTATTTCATATAAGGAAAACAAAATAGGAAAATCGCTTAAAAAATACTGAGGCTAGGTCAGGTATTTTTTCACCCATTAAAAGAAGACAGGAAACTTGGTTACTCAAACCCAGGTAACTCACCTGCGGGGTTATGATTACAGTCTTTATGATATTCATGTAAAACCCACATACCAGACGCCGTGGGGGCTGGAGGTCACTGTATCAGTACAGTTCTTCTGGGATGCGTCTGGTATTTGGAATAGTAAAACTCTGCCAGCGTAGATACCTCTAATTTTATATGGAACATTTACAAAACTAGTTGTAAATAAATAAAACTGTACTTTAAATGTACTTGGGAAACATGTTATTTAAAAGAAGCTAAGATTTTGTGACAAATCAAAAAAAGCCCTTAAAAATACTTTGTTTATATAAATTTGGAAGTAATGTTTACAGGAAATATTAAATTTAGCAATTAATAAACATGAATAGGGCATGTACAAATACGTATAGCTAGGTATGTAAAAGTGTAAGACATGCCCTGACATGAAATTTACTATGTTGAAGAAGTGACATTAACATAATCAAATAATTTTTCTTAAAGCAGAAATCAGTGGAGAATGTAATTAAAAGCTGATTTTAGTTTGCTCATACAGGCAGTGAGGTATGGTGATATTTCAGAGGGCAATCTCCTTTAATACAGGACTCCACTAAGATCTACACTGGGAAGGGAAGATCTCTGGATTACGAACAGGGACTTGAGGCCAGCGGGTGGTGTGCTGAAAGGCGCTGCACTTGCCGTGGCCGACCTTACTCGAGTCCTGGCCCTGGCAGCTTGCTTTCTCACCTTCCCTCTCTCTTCTCTCCCACTCTTGCTCTGTCCCTTTCTGGTCAAAATAGAATAAATAAAGTTAAATAAAATAATTCTTAAAAAAAAAAAAGAGAGGAATTTAATCATTCTATCTTGCCTACATTATCCAAACATCACACTGTACCCCAGAGACATACACTGATGATCTGTCAGAGATAATAGTCATTTTAACGAAGGGGTAAAGTGGGGAGACGGAGTGATCTTATTCCCTGTGAGGCTGAATGACGTCAACGGCCTCTGTGTAACCATTTCTGATCCACAAGCAACTTCATATGGTTTGAGCTATAGCCGAAGTTAGAGTGGATTCAGTTTTTACTTCTAACCCCAACCAAACATGAACACAGTACTTAGAGAAAGCTAGATATGCCGATGCCACAGAGGACACGGACGGTCCCTTCAGAATGCACTGCTGGGAACCAGCAGTTAGCGTAATGGCTATGTTGCTGGACTCCCATGTAGTTGACCGCGGTTCGCGTCCTGGGGTGATTTCTCGCTTTCTGTCTCTCTGTCTCTCTCTGTCTGTCTGGTGAGCACACGCGCCCTATAGCGAAAAACCTCTCCAAAAAAAAAAAAAAAAGAATGCACTGCTTACAGCCAAGTATTTCAGATCTATCCCTCTATACTGACAGTGGGACATGCCAGTTACTGGGTTGTCGGGAAAGCCATGACACGTTTTTGCATGAAAAAATACATCATGACCTTCCCGACCCAATGTAAGCCATTCTAATACACGATGACCCAGTATCTCCACTGATTTTTATATTTGTTAGTCTAATTCCACTTACTTTGCCTTAAAGTTGCAAAACTTGAATTTCGAAGTTTACTTGAAATTCCACCTTATACCAAGGCTGACCCTTGGTCGCCCCAATTAGCAAGGCCCGTTGCAAGTACGTTTTACTTCAAGAAATTTAGTTCAGGTATTAAAATACCAACTCTTAAAACATTCTTCTACTGTCTTGTCAGAACTCAAATTCCAGAGACCAGGAAGCTTTTCCAAAGTGCAAAGACATGGAAATGCTGTATTTCATGAACTGTATGGACCAGCTGAGGTGTGTGCCAAAGGTAACTTTGTGACATCCCAGAACGTGGTGAAATGCTGTGGAATTATTAAGGGGGAATCTTGACATGGAGGTGCTATGGCTGGCCCTGTCCCAATTCAGGCTCTTTTCTCAAGTCCTTCTAAGTGAGACTCCAGCAATTCTTCACTCGGAATGTCAGCCAACAGTGAACCTTGAATTTTAAAAGTTAGTCTGTTTGGAGTGGTTTCTTGCAAATGTGGAATTCTCTCTACACTAAAAACAAAAGTGCTCCTCCCTCTTCCCTGGAAAACAAAGAGATGTCTACAGCTTTTTCCACTTAAAAAGACAAAGGTTTGCTTGCTCCTAGTGATTAAATCAGATACAGTTTTATATTTAAAAAGAAGTGTTTGGGACTTTGCATTTTGAATCCAGCTTTATCAAAAGGGCTGACATTAAGCAAATCACATACTTGGGTATTTTTACCTCCCTCCTCTTCCCCACCTCAAATTACCTGGTTTAATGACAGCGTTGTCGGTTACATGGAAGATCTTAACTTTCTGTTTTGGAGGTAGTCCAAGTTCTTGGTAAAATTCCAGTACAGATGCAGGTTTCTAGGAGAGAAGGAGGACGTGAGGAACATGAATGCGAGGGCAGACGGATGCAGAGCTCCAAGCCAGGTTAGCCATGCAGAGGGCAGCCCGAGATGGGCCATGTCCCCGGCTGGACACCTCACTCCTCCGCGTGAGAGCGGGCTTCACACCTGCAATCTGGCATGTCTCTAGAACGAAGAACCTCGAGGCTTAGGATCCAACCCCAGCAGCGTCTCAAATTCAGTGAATTCAGTGCACTGGGAGGAGGCAGCCGGGGGCCAGGTCTGATTTCTGACTGAGACTACATGGAGACTTCAACCCCAAGGACCAGCTCCCTGTCTAACCTGCACCTGTTCTGAAGCAACTGAAGAAAACACAGGGGTCACATTTAACTGTTGTAAGCACAAACTTTAAAGTGAGTCCCAAATGTGCATTTCCCTGGCCGAATCCTTCTCGAACTCTCCAAGGTAGCTACGGCACGTCTCCCTCTCAAACTCCGGCACTGTTCTCTCTCCCTCCACCCTAGGAGCTGATCGGACAGAAAAATCAAGACTTCTCTACACTTTCACCACCAAACCAAGCACCTGCACCAGCACGTAATACACTGCTATCCTCCCACTGTTCCCGGTACATGCGAGACGCACCCGGGGAGCGTGGAGGGAACCAGTGCCCAGGGCCTGGGCCCGGAGGGCCTAACTCCACTGGTCTACAGCGCAACCCAGGCGTTGGCATTAGGCCTGCCGTGTGATTCCAGCAAGCCAGGGCTGAAACCATGCTGCTATGTGACAGAACTGCCCATGTTCTCACAGAAACGGGTTCTCACCTCTCCTCACCTCGTCAACGGCTGTCCCCTGAAACTGTCCTACTGCTTTCTGAATGATCCATTCTCCCCTTCCTACTGCCACGCTCCTCTCAGGATGTCACAGAGACTCAAATACTAAAACTTTTCCTTGGCCGCATATTCTTTGGCTGATTTTTCTGTTCCCCTTGCAGCAAAGCTCCTGGAAGAACCCACCATGTTTACCTTCTTCCCTCGCCTTCTCTGACCCACTTTTAATCGGGTGCTCTGGCTCCTAGCACTCAGTGCAGAGTGCTTGTCAAGGCTACGGAAGACCCTTCATTGGAGACGCAGTCGGCGCACTGTGGCCACCAGCAGTGCCGACGCAGGGGCCGCCCTACCTGGAGTCCTGCACCACCTCACGGTCACGGCTCACACTGAGTCCTGCACCACCTCACGGTCACGGCTCACCCGAGTCCTGCACCACCTCACGGTCATGGCTCACCCGAGTCCTGCACCACCTCACGGTCACGGCTCACCCGAGTCCTGCACCACCTCACGGTCACGGCTCACCCGAGTCCTGCACCACCTCACGGTCACGGCTCACCCGAGTCCTGCACCACCTCACGGTCACGGCTCACCCGAGTCCTGCACCACCTCACGGTCACGGCTCACCCGAGTCCTGCACCACCTCACGGTCACGGCTCACCCGAGTCCTGCACCACCTCACGGTCACGGCTCACCCGAGTCCTGCACCACCTCACGGTCACGGCTCACCCGAGTCCTTCACCACCTCACGGTCACGGCTCACACTGAGTCCTGCACCACCTCACGGTCACGGCTCACCCGAGTCCTGCACCACCTCACGGTCACGGCTCACACTGAGTCCTTCACCACCTCACGGTCACGGCTCACCTGAGTCCTGCACCACCTCACGGTCACGGCTCACCCGAGTCCTGCACCACCTCACGGTCACGGCTCACCCGAGTCCTGCACCACCTCACGGTCACGGCTCACCCGAGTCCTGCACCACCTCACGGTCACGGCTCACCCGAGTCCTGCACCACCTCACGGTCACGGCTCACCCGAGTCCTGCACCACCTCACGGTCACGGCTCACCCGAGTCCTGCACCACCTCACGGTCACGGCTCACACCGAGTCCTGCACCACCTCACGGTCACGGCTCACCCGAGTCCTGCACCACCTCACGGTCACGGCTCACACCGAGTCCTGCACCACCTCACGGTCACGGCTCACCCGAGTCCTGCACCACCTCACGGTCACGGCTCACACTGAGTCCTGCACCACCTCACGGTCACGGCTCACCCGAGTCCTGCACCACCTCACGGTCACGGCTCACCCGAGTCCTGCACCACCTCACGGTCACGGCTCACCCGAGTCCTGCACCACCTCACGGTCACGGCTCACCCGAGTCCTGCACCACCTCACGGTCACGGCTCACCCGAGTCCTGCACCACCTCACGGTCACGGCTCACCCGAGTCCTGCACCACCTCACGGTCACGGCTCACCCGAGTCCTGCACCACCTCACGGTCACGGCTCACCCGAGTCCTGCACCACCTCACGGTCACGGCTCACCCGAGTCCTGCACCACCTCACGGTCACGGCTCACCCGAGTCCTGCACCACCTCACGGTCACGGCTCACCCGAGTCCTGCACCACCTCACGGTCACGGCTCACCCGAGTCCTGCACCACCTCACGGTCACGGCTCACCCGAGTCCTGCACCACCTCACGGTCACGGCTCACCCGAGTCCTGCACCACCTCACGGTCACGGCTCACCCGAGTCCTGCACCACCTCACGGTCACGGCTCACCCGAGTCCTGCACCACCTCACGGTGACGGCTCACACTTAGTCCTGCACCACCTCACGGTCACGGCTCACCCGAGTCCTGCACCACCTCGCGGTCACGGCTCACCCGAGTCCTGCACCACCTCGCGGTGACGGCTCACACCGAGTCCTGCACCACCTCACGGTCACGGCTCACCCGAGTCCTGCACCACCTCACGGTCACGGCTCACCCGAGTCCTGCACCACCTCACGGTCACGGCTCACCCGAGTCCTGCACCACCTCACGGTCACGGCTCACACTGAGTCCTGCACCACCTCACGGTCACGGCTCACCTGAGTCCTGCACCACCTCACGGTCACGGCTCACCCGAGTCCTGCACCACCTCACGGTCACGGCTCACACTGAGTCCTGCACCACCTCACGGTCACGGCTCACCCGAGTCCTGCACCACCTCACGGTCACGGCTCACCCGAGTCCTGCACCACCTCACGGTCACGGCTCACCCGAGTCCTGCACCACCTCACGGTCACGGCTCACCCGAGTCCTGCACCACCTCACGGTCACGGCTCACACTGAGTCCTTCACCACCTCACGGTCACGGCTCACCCGAGTCCTGCACCACCTCACGGTCACGGCTC
Organism: Tupaia tana; assembly: GCA_026018925.1. NCBI lineage: Eukaryota > Metazoa > Chordata > Mammalia > Scandentia > Tupaiidae > Tupaia > Tupaia tana. The sequence continues at coordinate 1,783,432 of JAKSZU010000027.1, read as the reverse complement.
ACCCGAGTCCTGCACCACCTCACGGTCACGGCTCACCCGAGTCCTGCACCACCTCACGGTCACGGCTCACCCGAGTCCTGCACCACCTCACGGTCACGGCTCACCCGAGTCCTGCACCACCTCACGGTCACGGCTCACACTGATCCTGCACCACCTCACGGTCACGGCTCACCTGAGTCCTGCACCACCTCACGGTCACGGCTCACCCGAGTCCTGCACCACCTCACGGTCACGGCTCACCCGAGTCCTGCACCACCTCACGGTCACGGCTCACCCGAGTCCTGCACCACCTCACGGTCACGGCTCACCCGAGTCCTGCACCACCTCACGGTCACGGCTCACCCGAGTCCTGCACCACCTCACGGTCACGGCTCACCCGAGTCCTGCACCACCTCACGGTCACGGCTCACCCGAGTCCTGCACCACCTCACGGTCACGGCTCACCCGAGTCCTGCACCACCTCACGGTCACGGCTCACCCGAGTCCTGCACCACCTCACGGTCACGGCTCACCCGAGTCCTGCACCACCTCACGGTCACGGCTCACCCGAGTCCTGCACCACCTCACGGTCACGGCTCACCCGAGTCCTGCACCACCTCACGGTCACGGCTCACCCGAGTCCTGCACCACCTCACGGTCACGGCTCACCCGAGTCCTGCACCACCTCACGGTCACGGCTCACCCGAGTCCTGCACCACCTCACGGTCACGGCTCACCCGAGTCCTGCACCACCTCACGGTCACGGCTCACCCGAGTCCTGCACCACCTCACGGTCACGGCTCACCCGAGTCCTGCACCACCTCACGGTCACGGCTCACACTGAGTCCTGCACCACCTCACGGTCACGGCTCACCCGAGTCCTGCACCACCTCACGGTCACGGCTCACCCGAGTCCTGCACCACCTCACGGTCACGGCTCACACTGAGTCCTGCACCACCTCACGGTCACGGCTCACCCGAGTCCTGCACCACCTCACGGTCACGGCTCACACTGAGTCCTGCACCACCTCACGGTCACGGCTCACACTGAGTCCTGCACCACCTCACGGTCACGGCTCACCCGAGTCCTGCACCACCTCACGGTCACGGCTCACACCGAGTCCTGCACCACCTCACGGTCACGGCTCACACCGAGTCCTGCACCACCTCACGGTCACGGCTCACACCGAGTCCTGCACCACCTCACGGTCACGGCTCACCCGAGTCCTGCACCACCTCACGGTCACGGCTCACCCGAGTCCTGCACCACCTCACGGTCACGGCTCACCCGAGTCCTGCACCACCTCACGGTCACGGCTCACCCGAGTCCTGCACCACCTCACGGTCACGGCTCACCCGAGTCCTGCACCACCTCACGGTCACGGCTCACCCGAGTCCTGCACCACCTCACGGTCACGGCTCACCCGAGTCCTGCACCACCTCACGGTCACGGCTCACCCGAGTCCTGCACCACCTCACGGTCACGGCTCACCCGAGTCCTGCACCACCTCACGGTCACGGCTCACACCGAGTCCTGCACCACCTCACGGTCACGGCTCACCCGAGTCCTGCACCACCTCACGGTCACGGCTCACACTGAGTCCTGCACCACCTCACGGTCACGGCTCACACTGAGTCCTGCACCACCTCACGGTCACGGCTCACCCGAGTCCTGCACCACCTCACGGTCACGGCTCACCCGAGTCCTGCACCACCTCACGGTCACGGCTCACCCGAGTCCTGCACCACCTCACGGTCACGGCTCACCCGAGTCCTGCACCACCTCACGGTCACGGCTCACACTGAGTCCTGCACCACCTCACGGTCACGGCTCACCCGAGTCCTGCACCACCTCACGGTCAGGGCTCACACTGAGTCCTTCACCACCTCACGGTCACGGCTCACCCGAGTCCTGCACCACCTCACGGTCACGGCTCACCCGAGTCCTGCACCACCTCACGGTCACGGCTCACCCGAGTCCTGCACCACCTCACGGTCACGGCTCACCCGAGTCCTTCACCACCTCACGGTCACGGCTCACCCGAGTCCTGCACCACCTCACGGTCACGGCTCACCCGAGTCCTGCACCACCTCACGGTCACGGCTCACCCGAGTCCTGCACCACCTCACGGTCACGGCTCACACTGAGTCCTGCACCACCTCACGGTCACGGCTCACCCGAGTCCTGCACCACCTCACGGTCACGGCTCACCTGAGTCCTCCTTTTCTTCTCACATGACTTCTCACTTCTTTTGCTTTTTTTATAGAATTGTTTTACTTAACTTTTTTTTTTTGTTTTAATGTGATAGAGAGGGACAGAATGTGTGTGTGTGTGGGGGGGAGAGTGAGAAAGCAAGTCACTAGGTCCGGGACTCGAACTGGGGTCGGCCACGTGGGAGTCCAGCGCTCTTAACTGCCATGCCACCTGGTGACCCCTGTGACTTCTCACTTGATTTTGACTCTGAACTCCATTCTCAGGAAGTATAAATCCGCGTCTGCCTGTCAGCTCCTTCCCTTCACTGCACGTCAGCATACAGCACCTCGAGTCGCACCCTCCACGGGTCAACTCAGCCGCTCTGGTCTGCTCTCCCTGGGCTTCCCAAATCTCAACGAAAGGGAACCCACACCTCTCGTTCTGACAAAAGTCCTGGTGACCCGACCCTTGCCTCTTCCTCACATCCCATGCCTCCCACCACCAAGTCCTGGACTATTTAAGAAGACAGCCCCGCCGGCCACTTCCAACCGCCCCACCTCCTACCTTTTGCCTGGATTATTTCAAGAGGCCCCCAGCTGGTCTCCACACTCCTACCACCCTCCCCCACCCCCCACCCCCGTCTATCTGAAACCCACAGGCTGGCAGGATCACTTTAAAGGCCACAGCCACCCCATGTCTCTGCGACCTTCCTTCCTGGCAGCACCGAGGTCTCAGCTCCAACGTCTGTGTGTGCTCAGACCCCTCCCCGGTCCCCCACGCTCAGCAGGGTCTCAGCTCCAACGTCTGTGTGTGCTCAGACCCCACCCCGGTCCGTCTGTGTGTGCTCAGACCCCTCCCCAGTCCCCCAGCACTCATCACAAGTCTGTTAAACCCGTGCCTCTAGTCCCGCTCCAGGTTGTTTCCTGCCCAGACTCCTGGGCAGCCTTGCCAGAGGACACTGCTCCTGATCAACACCAAATCTAGAAACAGTCACTGCCACGCCCCTCCACGTCTGCTCACTACTGGCCTGTGAGCACCTGGCTGGTGGGGGCTGTGCCTCTGACAGGCAAGCACGTGGAGGAGGTTACCCGTGAGGAAGTGGGTGACATAAGATTAAAAGCAGTAGAAGACGGAGGGCAGACACCCCGCAGGGTGCGTGTAAAGGTCCGCCCCCTGAGCCACTCCACCTTCCCACTCTTCGGCTGCAACAGTTCCTGGCATGCAACATCATTATGTTCGAGGGCTCCGTCTTCAAGTAGAGTTACTGTAAAAATACAGGCTTAAAATACACACCATGACTAACTGAGGATGAATAAATCCCTAAGAAGCTAACGAATTATAAAATCAAACCAGTAGTAATTTGTAATAAAAAGGCAAGAAGAGCAGCAGCCGGAAAGCCCTAACTCGAGGTGACAGTGGTGCCTGTGAACCCTGAGCCCAGCGTGTCTGCATGCCCAGACCTCCCCTGCAGCACACACCATGCAGACACAGCGCCCTCCAGCTACGGGCCCACTCCAGTTTAAGATGCACACTCCAGCCCCCGTGCAGCTCACTGAGCCAGCTGCCCCAGTCCTCCTGGAGTCGGGGCATCAGCCTGTATGCACAGAGCTCTAAATGCTGGCTCAGGAGACGACTGGCGAGGGCTCTCCCTGGCCCTCCCGGGGGCTGCAGACACGCCGAGAGCCCTGCTTCCTGTCCACTGAAGAGGCTTTGCACCTCTCAGGGCTCACGCAGGAGTCTCTCCTGGGCGCCAGTCGGGGCACAGCACGGCAGCTGGTCTACACGGGGAGGTCCACACCCGGTACTCCCCGAGTGCGCTGCAGGTGCATGGACACGCATGGCGTCACTGAGGCTGGCTGGGCCCAGACGCAGTGTGAGGACCCTGTCGGGCTGCCTGTCTCTCTCTCGTGGAAGAAATAATATTTAAAAAAAAAAAGGAAGGAAAAAAAAGGAGCGAGAGTAGCTGTCGCTTTCCCCAGCAGCTGCGACGACACGGTCACTGTGTCCCACCGCCCGCGTGCTGGCACCTAATCTGGGACTCAGCACCACTTCTACTGACGACCTTGTCTCCATCCTAACCTCTTCCTCAATCTAAGCACGCACACCCTCGTGCTCAGGGCACGGCGGCAAGGAACTCTGCAGGGCTGACAGCCCTCGGGGAGCCTGGGCGCGGGCCCCAGGCTGCCCTGAACACCGGGGTGTGCACACGTGCTCCATGACGCTGGCTGAGGGAGGTTGGGGAGGGCTGCACGACGCCCCTTGAGAGCGCTCATCTCTGTCGTTCTCATAAAACGTGGCTCTGTGAAATCATTCTCCTGGCGTGTCAAATTCAATTTAGGGCGCGTGCGCTCACCAGAAAGACAGAAAGCAAGAAATCACTACCCAGGGGGATGGCCACGCCACAGTCCCTTCTCCTCCATTCTCCTCTTGGGATCTTGGGCACGCACGCACACGCACCCAGTGTGAGTTTAAGCCACCGGGTCCGGGACTCAAACCATGGTTGACTACATGGGAGTCCAGTGACATAGCCATAACACTAACTGCGGTCCCACAATGATTTATTTTTTAAGTTGCTAGGTATGTATGCTCACTGGAGAGACAAAGACAGAGCGCGGAAAGTCAGAGAGCACCCTCCAGGGAAGATGGCCACACTGCAGCCCTCTCCCCCGTTCTGTTAGGGTTCTAGGCCTGCACACACACACACACATGCCACCAGTGTGGTGCGGTTGGCCACGTGAGCTCCAGCTGCATTAACTCCATGCCACTGGCAAGCTCTCCGCCTTCTCGTTTATGAAGTACAACACAGGCCAGCCGATGGTGTGGAATGAATGCGCTGGATCCCACACGGTTGACTACACGGGTGTAGGCACGGACTGGCAGCTTGAGAATCACACCAGGCACAAGCAGGGGCGTGTCCACAATCCCGAGGAAGAATGGAGAGGGGACTGTGGTCTGGCCATCCCTCTGAGGGGGGTGGGATTTCTTACTTTTGCTCTCTCTGTCTTTGGTGAGAGAACACTATGCTCTATGACCAAAAAAAAGGTGTAACATTGTTTATTTAGTATCAGTTTTAACTATACCAGTAAGCTTCTGAGAAAAACCCTTTGTTTCTGTAGTAACAGTAAATAAAGTAGACATGTGGACCCAAGAACTCTAGACTGAGGCGTACACAGAACCAAAGTAACGTTCTAATACGTCCTGACCACCTTCCAATGTCTTTCTCCTTTCAAACAGTTTAGTATTCTTCTTTTAAAATGGAAGTATTATAGGCCAGTCAGCGGCATGTTGGTTAAGGTGTCTGGATCTCACACGGCTGAGTGTGAGAGTGGTTAGAGACCCAGACCCAGTGGCTTGAGACACACGCCAGGAGCATGCGCGTGGGCATGCACAGTCCTGAGAAGGCTGGCAAAGGACCGCGGTGGGCCATCCTTGGGGCTGGGGGTCGGTGCTTTTTTACTTTTTCTGTGTCTCTTTGGTAGATGCATGTGTGCCCTGTGCTAAATTTAAAAAAAAAAATCAAAATATTATAAAGCTACTGAGGTCTTGGCCATGAGAAAATCCAAACGCTCAAGCTGAGTTAAAACGAACTTGTTTTTTCTTCTTTAAACTCCCAAATAAAGGACTTCAAAGGGCAATTTAGAAGACTGACAACACCGTCACACTTGGGTAGTCCCATCTGGGCTGCAATTCCCCTCTTCAGAGTTCTCTGCAATTACCCTTCCACAATGAAAACGCTTCTCTGCTCCTAAGACGAGCTGATTTAATCAACTTTCAGGCCACTTAACTTCCTTATTCAAAAGCACTATGTACCACATCCGTTTTTATTTATAAAGTACAAAAATAGCAAAAGCAAAATAGTTTAATTTCTTGGAAGCATAAATTCTTTTTGCTTTTGTTTCTGCTCTCGGGCATGTGTGCTCACCAGAGACAGAGACAGAAAATGAACATGAGAAATTACTCCCCAGCGGGGGTGGCCACACAAGCCCTTTTCCTCCCCGCTACTCCGGGGATTTTGGACATGCATGCCCACGCGCCTGGCCTGCCTCTCAGGCTGTCGGGTTCAGGATGCAAACCACACTGGGACCCAGCCACCTAACCTCTGTGCCACCTGCTGGTTCACGAAGCACAAACTCTTCAGATATAAAACAATAAGACTTCTAGCTACACTATAAACTGATTCAATTAAGTTATGTTTGGATCCTTAGCTAATATATTCATAGGGCTATTTAAAAATAGAAACACTTTCTGCGATCAATCTATTTGTAGTTTCTCTTATTCTTTGCTTATCCCAGTGAGTGCCTGTGCCCTCCGGCAATTTTCAAAAAATGCTTTACACATAAAGAACCCTAAAATTCTGGCCCGCTGTGGTGGCTCGGCAGGACACAGCGCCTGGGGATTGAGGCCGCGTGGGAGGCCGCACGTCCCAGCCCGGAGCCCTGCCTGGACGGGCTGCAGGCAGGGCTGGGGCTGGACTGTAGTGGGAAGGACCCTTTCGAAGATGCCGTGTACTTCTCTTTTTTCAAGAAATAAATAACCCAAAAACTGTACAACTCCGTTTTGTCACTCTTGTCTGACGGTCACTCACAGACAAAACGTGTCTTTACTATTGTGATGGGTGTCCTCTAACCTAGCAAGGCACCCCCTGGAAGGAGTCACAAAGCCAGCGCCTCGCAGCACTTCCTGGGCTCCAGAAGGTGAGTCTCCGGAGCGTGTCGGTTACACAGGTCCAGGTCCCGCTGCGTGTGCCGCCGCTCCACAGGCTGAGGCCACAGGGAGGCCGGGACTGTGTCCCCTCACCCCCTGAAGGGGTGGCCAGCGCCGTACCTGGGGGGCGGATGCAGGAGGGCCACGACACAGACCCTTCAAAATGCACCCTCCACACACAGGAGACCACATTATTCATATCACCCGGCTGTGAAAATGCTACGAAAATAAACTACAGAGGAAAACCCATGGGTGAGCCTCAAATACGAGAGTGCAGTATTATTTCTGTAACACTTTAATTACCAACATCATGTTAATCACACTAATGTCATTATTACCATCATAATTTTTTTTAAGAGAGATTCTTGCTACAGGGCGCATGCATTCTCCAGAGACAGAAAGCAAGAAATCACCCTCCACAGGGCATGGCCACGCCGCAATCCCTTCTCCGGATCTTGGGCATGCACGCACACATGCCTGGCATGAGGTTTAAGCTGCCAGGTCCGGGACTTGAACCATGACTGACTACACAGGAGTCCAGCGATGTAACCATTACGCCATCTGCTGGTCCCCATAAAATTTTATCTATAACCTATCTTCATCACTAAGCAAGACAGGATAAATTAAACTGAACTCTCAAATACATTTTCTTTTGAACTTTTGTTTTTTCCTGAGAGCTGAAATACTCAGAGAGCCACTGTGAAGCTCTCAGAGCTGAGAGAGGGTCAGAGGCCATCTAACCCTATTCCCTATCTCTACACGCAGGGAAATGGGTGCTCAAGGGGTGAGTGAGGGTAAGCTGGCGGCAGAACTCAGACCCACACACACTTGTTTTCACACTCTCGTATTTCCGAGGAAGCGACGTTCCTCAGCTTTGCTGAAGCAGAATGAGTTATCCTGACATGATGTCTGGGTCACAAATACCAAGAGCACGAAGCCACAACTTGACGAAACTGGTTACGAATGAAGACGCTGGTGTTGGTCACCCAGAGCTGTAAGTGCAGACCAACTAGAAGGCAGCGGCATCGGTCTAACCGAAGACCACGCACATGAAGGCTGGTCACCCAGAGCTGTAAGTGCAGACCAACTAGAAGGCAGCGGCATCGGTCTAACCAAAGACCACGCACATGAAGGCTGGTCACCCAGAGCTGTAAGTGCAGACCACCTAGAAGGCAGCGGCATTGGTCTAACCGAAGACCACGCACATGAAGGCTGGTCACCCAGAGCTGTAAGTGCAGACCACCTAGAAGGCAGCGGCATTGGTCTAACCGAAGACCACGCACATGAAGGCTGGTCACCCAGAGCTGTAAGTGCAGACCACCTAGAAGGCAGCGGCATCGGTCTAACCGAAGACCACGCACATGAAGGCTGGTCACCCAGAGCTGTAAGTGCAGACCAACTAGAAGGCAGCGGCATCGGTCTAACCAAAGACCACGCACATGAAGGCTGGCACATACTGACAATGTAAAATTTCAAACTTTTTAAAATAAGTTTGAACAGTTTATTGTGCTTTTAGTGTAGAATTACCAGACACCTAAGTTTATTAATCAATAAAATGTTAAGAATAACAGGACAGATATTGCTACAAACTTCAATGGAAAACAAACGAGGATGTGATGGTAGTGCATGGTAAAATGCAATGTTCTGCAAGGCAATCCCTCATGGGAAGGTTCCAAGTTCAAGTCCTAAGACCTCCATGAGTATGCTAGACACACATGCCCATGATCTGGGTTGGGGTAGACCATAGCATCAGGACTCTCTCTCTTTTTCTCTTTCATTCACAGAAGAAATAAATAAACTTGAAAGAGTAAATAAATAAATGCATAAACAGAGTGTGCTATAACAACATGCACAGTAGTTAACTGCTCCAAAACTTATGGAAGAGGCCAGTTTAATGGGATTCCAATGACTACCTGCTCACTGACTGCCAACAACAGCAAACATGTCTTTCCTTCAAATCCCCCCCATGGCCAAGTGGGCACGTGGGCATGTGCTGCTAGAGGGGATCTACGACCCACACCTGGACCACATCCCGAACCTCTGGCCCTGCTGCTGAGAGACATGCAGGCATGCAAGTGCTCAAGGCTCACCAAGCCGAACGACGGGAAGGGGCTGCAGTGCGGCCAGGCACTGAGGCTGTCCTCTGCTAGTGCGTGCACGTGGGCCAGCACGGGTCTGCAGGCCGCGGCTGTCCTCCCCACACATGCATATGGGCCAGCACGGGTCTGCAGGCCGAGGCTGTTCCTCCCCACGCGTGCATGCACGTGGGCCAGCACGGTCTGCAGGCCGCGGCTGCTCCTCCCCACGCGTGCGTGCACGTGGGCCAGCATGGTCTGCAGGCCGCGGCTGTCCTCCCCACGCATGCATGTGGGCCAGCACGGGTCTGCAGGCCGCGGCTGTCCTCCCCACACATGCATGTGGGCCAGCACGGGTCTGCAGGCCGAGGCTGTTCCTCCCCACGCATGCATGTGGGCCAGCACGGTCTGCAGGCTAGGGCTGCTCCTCCCCACGCGTGCATGTGGGCCAGCACGGTCTGCAGGCCGAGGCCCACAGTCCTCCGCACGCTGCCTGGACAGCGGCCCCTTTGCCACCCGCCTCCACCGGCCAAGGTGCAGAGGCAGCCACGTCATACTGCCCTTCCCAAGCACACGTCTACTGCATACCTCTGCTTGCGCCAAGACGATTTCCTCTGACACCCATTCTACTTTTGGTCTCTTTGCTGTGAAATCTCCCGGGATTCTCCCAAGCAGAATGGCCTGCATCTCATGCCGTGTCCTAGACTTTTACTGCCACACTAGATCTTTGTCTACTTCCTTCACAGTCAGGTGGGTACCAAGACACGGTTAGGAAAGGGAGGCTCCAGAGGGACCGTCCTCTCCACCTGGTAGCAGGGTGGCCCTAGGCTACTTAACTAACTGCCTGGGGTCAGAGGCCCAGAAGCTTCTGCAGATAACAAATGAAAAGGCCGACGTCACCAACCAGCCCGTAACAAGTGCTCAAGAAAGATGAGCGGGTAGGCACGCAGTGAACACGGGCGAGTTTTGACAGTGTAGGCTGTATCCTACTTTGCGTCCAAGTTCATTTTATAAACAACTTCCAATGAAAGAAATGTCTGTTTTAGAGATAAGCAATATGCTACCGTAAATCTAAAGATGTCCCACTACTCGTCAGTGAGAGCCGTCACCACTTCTAACTTTAAGTAAGGCTCTGTTTTTAGCCTTCCAATAGAGGGTACTCCCTGGGCAGATACTGTAAATCAAACCACAAACTCCACATTCTACTACATCGTACTCATGACAAAGACCTGACCTCCTCCAAGCACTTAAAGCCCCTCCAGGACGCACAATTGATCTTCACACTGCTGGTGTCAAGTTTGGGGTAAATTTCTACAGGAAAAAACAGAATTTACTTAACGAAACAATAACGGAGCTGGCTGGTGGCGTGTTTAAGGCGGCTGGATCCAACACGGCCAACTACAGGGTTTGAGTCCTAGCCCTGGTGGCTTGAGAAACATGCCAGGTGCATGTGCACGCATGCCCACCGTCCCCTCCCCAGGAGAGCATGTGCCCTGTAGCTAAACTAGAAAACTCAAAAAGCAAAAAACGCCGAAATAACAATGTTGCATTACTGTTACTAAGCCTACTGAGTGTTTATTACATGCTTGGCATGTCTGAAACCCTCATCTCATCCTTACGACAAACTCACTAGCGAAGTACGTTTATCCTTTTCTTACAGAGGCACAAATACTCCACCTTGAGAGTAGAGCTTTGTCCCACGTAGTCGGGTGGTACTAAAATAAATTCAAAGTCTGGCAAACTCTTCTCTGCAAAAGAAGGCAACTCTAACTGCCTTCCCCCACACACAACTTACCTCATGAGAAACATGCACGTTTGTGGCTACACAATGTTTTCAAAACATACAAGCATTCAGATCTAATAAATGTACTACTCCAGGAATAAACGTATGTCCTTACATGGAAACGTGACACGGTTTTTCCTCCTACAGTCAGGGCTGCCATTTTCCCATTATGGTTTTCCTTTGCAGTGTATTTGAGGACGTGACAATCCTGTACCTAAAAAACAAGCATAAACATACTAAGTGTATACCAAGGTGTATTTTTACACTAGACACTACCACACTGTGGCCTAGCACAGTTATGAATTTCCTAAAGTTATTTCATCATCTACCACAGACCTAAATCTCAATACACAAACCTCAAAAAATAGTAAGTTATAGCACCTAAGTGCATAAAATATAAACATACAGCAAAGAAAGTGTGTAATCACTGCCTAGATTAAGAAGTGGAATCCACAAATCTCTCCAACTGCCGCCCTCGAGCGGCAGCGGCATGGATACTCAGGCCCCAGGCTCGTGATGGATCTGCTGAACCAGAGCCTCTGCTCTGCGACCCCTCTGGAAGGTTCTGAGGCTCACTGGTCATAGTATGAGAAGTGCTGCCCTAGATACAACCCTTGGCACTAGTAGGAGTCACTCACTTCTCTCCCACTTTCACTCCGTGTCTCAAACGGCTGCTCACTGTGGAGTCACTCACTTCTCTCCCACTTTCACTCCGTGTCTCAGACGGCTGCTCACTGTGGAGTCACTCACTATCTCCCACTTTCACTCCGTGTCTCAGACGGCTGCTCACTGTGGAGTCACTCACTAATCTCCCACTTTCACTCCGTGTCTCAGACAGCTGCTCACTGTGGGAGTCACTTACTTATTTCCCACTTTCACTCTGTGTCTCAGACGGCTGCTCACTGTGGGAGTCACTTACTTATTTCCCACTTTTACTACCGTGTCTCAGACAGCATTTAACACTCAACACTGTTTAAGAAGTTAGCACTATTCAAGAACCTGACATTTACCATCTTGTACAATCCTCACACCAACCTTTTCAGGTAAGTTGTGATTATTTCTCTTACAGAACAGAATTATATCTTTTACAGATGAGACACAGTATTCCAAGGAACCCAATCAGTAGGTGAGGGAACCAGGATTTGAACTCAGGTGCTTTGGTCCTAGGATCCACATTCTTAACCAGCAGAGTACACTTTGTCTTTATGAACAAAACACAGCTTTCCCTGAGTTGACAGCATTGCATTCTGATAGCAGAGAGATCAAAGAACTCCATAAATCAAACTCCAAAATCGAAAGAACTCCATAAATGAAAATAAGATGGGATTCAGATTTTTTTCTGAATATGAATTAAGCTGGTAGATTGTGAGAAGTTATTTTTTTTTAAATATTTTTTTAAATAATTATTTTATGTAATTCCATTTATTTATTTATTTATTTGACCAGAGAGGGACAGAGAGAGATAGAGATAGAAAGAGAGAGAGAGAGAGAGAGGGAAAATGAGAAAGTAAGCCGCCATGTCTGGGACTTGAACTGTGGTAGGCTGTACAGGAGTCCAGTGCCCTTAACCACCACGCCACCTGCCGGCCATGTTTTTAAAAATTTCATTGCTCCAGTTATCCGGATACAAGCAGCAGAAGGCCATGCTAAGGAAAGAGTGAGAACACTCCTGAAATCATTAGAACTAAAGCTTTTTAATATTCATTCTTGACATCACCTTCTTTTCACATACAATGACATGTTTCAGGACACAAATTCGCCCACTAAGGTTTGCACAGACTCTGGCATACATGAAGTTCACGTAATTCTTGCCTTTTTCTTACCTGAAGTAATGTGACTGCATGCTTCTGACCATCCTTGGTCCATAATGGCATCATGCCCAGCTTCACAGCGATAAGGCCAACTCTGCAAGACCCTGCCGGTTAAAACCAAATCACATGAGAAAGCTCTGTTCAACAGCTACTGCACCAACCTCCCCTCAGGCTTCAATTCAAGAAGCAGGTTTATAAGAAACACGCTCATATATTCGTAAAGGAAGCCAGGAGTGACTGCTGTGGGCCTCAGGGCCTTCAACCACAGCTGGCACAACATCCTGGAGCTCGGTGATTCCGAGTGAGAGAAAAGACAAAGGCAGGCACCCTCAGTAGGTCCCATACCGCAGTCTCTCTGACCACTCTTCCCAGCCAGCCAGAATCACAGCTTCACATGCCCAAGCTGTCCAGGCCAAGCAGGGAATGGAACCCAGACCTTCCAAGCATGAGATCCTCGGGTGAGCCACGCACGTTTGTGCCACGACTTTCCCGGCCGCCCGGTAGATCCAGCACCACTGGAGCAGTGCCACCACAGCAGCCGCAATGAAGTGAATGCCCTACGAGAGCTGGTTACAAAGGTAAGTTGGTACGTTCTGGTTTTAAATAACGGTGTGACGAGAAGGATGAGATCATTGTTATGCTCTCCTAGCACTGATCTGTGTCCAGCTATCAATAAAAAGCATCTACCACTCAAATTCTAAGCTGGCGGGGGCTAGAGATGCCAAACGACCGTGTGGCTCGAAGACCCTGGACTCCAGCGAGCCCAAGGGACTGCTGCGTACACCAGTAAGGTGCTCCGCGAAGAACCTGGCCACCGCCTGATTCGGCTGCATAAACCCTGACCGGAGCCCACACACCAGGAAAAGCCTTACTCTCCTGGTCTGGCTGTGCGTGGGTTCAGCACCCTGCCAGGCCCCGAGGGCTGGTTCTGGGGCTGTGCTCGGCAAGTCTAGAGTGCTGGAGCCTCCGAGCAGAAACATCAGTGTAGCACACTACAGTTTACGTCCTAGGACGTATCTTCCGGCCTTTCTTCCTTGATTCCTCTCATGTGCTTTTTAGCTGAAGAAAACACAATGTATGCAGATGAGCCTCCTTTCTCCTACTAACAGCTTCTCAAGAAGGTCTTCGTTACCATCAGACATTCACTAAGAGCAGATTAGGAGGTCGAGTAAATCTGCAAACAGAGACACTGGAACTCAAGAGATGACGCGTGCGTCAGGCGGGCACTACGATTTCCAATGAGGCCAGCCACAGGACAATTAGGGAATGAGAACTCTTCAAATACAAAGGCGTCACCTGGTTCCCACGGGTGCAGAGGCCAGGGCTCATCTCTCAGAGGGCACAGTTTACTTGCTAACTGGGCTTTATCTTCTTCAGAGACTAACCGCTTAACAAATGGAACATTTTCTGTAGAAAGATGTTCATCCCACCAAGTACTGCTCTTGCCATGCAGACCGCGAACAAAAAGCCAGATGTTTGGTCTGTAAAGAAAATAAGTAAATAAATAAGCCAAACTAACATTTAAAAGGGTGTGCTGTAGGAAGGGGAGGTCACATGTTGGAGTGCAGGCCAGGCCTTAGGAGAGGGTTTGGAGTCTGTGAAGGTGCCCCCTCCAACCCTTGGCTCCCCGCCTTCTGGTAACAGCGGGGCTCACATTGTAGCAATTAATAGCTGCCCCGGAGGGAAAGTTTTTCATCTTCTCCTCTGGGATAAACGGCTCCTAACAAACAAGGTAGCCCTAGCCAGACACAGGAGTAGCCACGGACTCGGGAGGCGGCAGAACGCGCGAGCTGGTCTACACTTGCTCAGTCTTCCTTGCAATGGCACAGGGAGGCTCAGAGCGCTGGGAAAGCTGTGTGTGCAAAGGCAAAAGCCACGATCTCTGACCGAGAGCCACCTCCGTGAGGAGAGCGGGTGGGAGCAGAAGCGAACCTGCAGCCTACCCCTCTTTCCGTCGGTGGATCCCGGCTGAGTCCCGGGATTCGGGGCCAGCGGCTCCGCACGAGCCTCGTCCGCTGTGCGGCCTGGCGTGGCTCGCCCGGAGCGCGGGCCTCGGGCACCTGGAGCCCGCCCGGCGCACGGTCGGAGTGCGGCCACGCTGCGCGGCGCTGCCCGTCGCCGGCTCGAGCACCAACACAGAAAGCCCCCCTCCGTCCCTGATAGGCGCTGTTCCGGGCGCGCCACGCGGGACGGGCCCCCCGCCGCGGCTCACCTGCTCCCCGAGCCCAGCGCGCCGCCGAGCAGCCGGGCCCCGGGCCGCGCCCACGGGCACAGCGCGCACAGCGGCATGGCGTGGCCGGGCAGGCGTCCCCGCGCTGCCCCCACGGCGTCCCGCCCTCGGCCACGCGGCCGCCGCTGCCCTCGGGGAGCCGGGACACCGGGCGCCCGCGCCGTCCTCCGCGACGGAAGACGAGCGACCGAGGCCACTTCCGGTCCGTGCAGCAAAAGGCTCCGGTGCCGGGGCCGCCGCTCCGGACTAGGGTTCCGCCGCGGGTGTGGTCCTGCGCGGAGTCGGAGGCGGGAGGGTGCGGCCGGGCAGTCCCAGTGGGAAGGGGACGGGGTTCGAAGCTCGGGACAGGCTTCCTGCCCAGGCCAGAGCCTGGAAGTCACTGCCCAGCGGCGGTGCCGCGGGACAACCCCCTGGGCTGAACAGCACAGCGTAGTCCGAGATTGGTTAATCCTCGGAACAGTCCGGGTTTTGTTACTATTATTTTAAAAGTGGTTTTTGCCTTAAGACGCCTGCACGCCCTGGAGAGAGTGAGACCGACACAGTGAGGGAAAGTGAGAAGTCACCACCCCCGCCCGCTCCCATCCCCGGGATGGCCACACCGCAGTTCCTTCTGCCCTTGGATTTGGGGCACGCACGCTAAGCCACTGGATGCGGGACTCGAACCACATTGGGCCATGTGGGAGTCTAGCGACCTAACTGCTACGCCACCTGCTGGTCCCAAGGCTGTTACTATTTTTATGAGATCATGAAGCTCGGGATTAGGTGCTGGTCCAGAACACCAGGCATCGAGCAGACTGGGGGCAATGGGGGGGCACGTGTCCAAGGACGTGTGGCCAGTGTGGAATGAGCCCTCCGGGCAGGGCAGAAACGGTGCTCCTGTGTGTTGGTCTCTCTGCTGTTCCCGAGGGGAGACCCAGTGGCGTACGCTGCAGACCCTGAAGCAGCTCTGTAGAGGCGTATGGAGGGAGGCCGACTTGGCCATGCCTGAGTCGCTCAGAAAGTCACTGGTCAGCCTCAAGTACTCTTTCAGAGGAGCCTCCATTGCTCCACCCTGTCAAACTTTTAGGCACCTACACACACATGCCTGGAATGCCTTTCAGGCCCAGAGTTGGGATGTGAGCTACAGCTGGCAGTGTGAGTTTCAGCCTCCTATGCACAGTATTTAACCACTGCTCAGCCTAGCTACACGATTAAAGCTTTTTTGAGTCAGTAAGTTTTAGAGTGATTTGTGGTGCAGCAGTAGATAGCTAACATACCTCTGTACTCACCCCACCCCAGAAAACCGGTCTTAGGTCCCAGACGCAGCCTAATCACCGGGCGTATGCTGTGGAAATTCAAGATACTACTCCGAAAGTCTATTTCCCCATTTGTCAGACAGGTGTTTACGGACATTTAGAAGTAAGAACTTAAAATTTGGCTGTCTCCTTTCTTTTTATTAGCGCTCTGGCTAGCCTAGGTTAGAAGTTCTAGGCAATGGTCAATTTCTAGCTACTAGATGGACTTCAGGAGGCTTAAAAATCTTTGCTTTGCTTGCCCTTCTGTTCCCCCGTTGCTGTTGTAGTTACCTCGGACACTTCTTAATAATACTTGGGACCATAGAGAAAAAGCTGCATTTTTTTAAAAGAGATTTTTGCTAAAGCGCAAAAATGTGCTGGCTGGAGAGACAGAGAGATACAGAGAGACATAAAGGAAGAAATCAACCCCTGGGGGCATGGCCATGCCATACTCCCTTCTCCTCTGTTCTCCTTTTGGAACTTTGGGCATGCACATACATGTGACAGGCAGGAGTTTTAAGCCACCAGGTCTGGCACTCAAACTGCAATCGACCATGTGGGAGTCCAGAGACATAACCATTACACCATCTGCTGGTCCTATCTTTTTATCCTAGCCATCTGTCTGCTTTTACAGTCACTTAAGAATGGCTCTTAGTTGAACAAACACGTCTTGGGATATGCTACATGCAAGAAGCTGGGGATAAAGACTTCCTGCCAGTGCCGACAGCTAGTGAATGTAGTGTCTGTAGTGTGCGCGTTACTATGGAAGCCCCGTAGCCAAGGGTCACCAGGACACCTGAACTGACGCCGAGTTAAGTTTAGTAAGTTTGGTGCTGCAAAAGAGAGCATGCATCTGTAGGTGTCCCTAGCTGACAGTGAGTTAGAAGGAGCTTGCTGTAGTGTTTGGACTGATACTGGCTGATTTTAAGGTGGTCACAGGGAGACAGGGGTTTGTTTTGGAATGGATGCTATCAAGAAGCGAAGACAATTCAGCAATTGGGCATCTCAGTAATCTTTGTTCTGGAGACAAGAAACCAAAGAGGTTGGGGATGATGGCGGTAAGAAAGCAACACTCAGAAGGGAGCGTTAGTCATGTTGTAGCCGTGGTGTGGCCGATGGCGTGGTCCAGGAGAAATATTCTGTTGATATTCTGTATTAACACTGTGGTCTGATTACTAGCAGGATTTATTTTTTTCTCTCAGTATATTTTCTCACTTTATTTTTATAACGGCCTTGTGTGATAATACTATAATTATCTCAGTTTTATAGTTGAGAAAGTAGGCTCGGAGAGATTACAGAACGTAAGTAAGATCATCTAGCGAGTAAGTGGTAGAGGCAGGACTTATTAGTAAGTCTGAGCGTGGTCAGGGCTTGTGCTCTAAGGCATTGTTCTCTGGCCTCTATGACAACTATGCTACTGGGCTTCCTTGGAATTCCTCTAAGGTTAGAGAAGAAAACTGGTGAGTGAACACACCTCACGGCGGTCTGTGAGGATACAGCCTACCCTTTACCCCTCCTGCCAAATTTCTTCTGGTCCAGAATGACATCGTGAGTCAGCGAAACCCCCCAGTCGCTACCACTGCTGAAATAAACCAAGGACATGATCCGTCCAGTCCCAAAGCACACGGCTCCTGATTTCCGGCCAGGACCAGGAAGTGCCATCAGACCAGTTACTGACCTCAACAACGAGACCCTGTGAAAAAGCTTCAGATGACAGCTGGCTGGTTGCAGAAATGGAAGACAAGATTTATTCCGTTTTCTCTTGTTCCTTGGGGCAGCTTCCGAATAAATATCTAGTATCTCCTCCACTTGGGGAGATAAAGGCCAGGCTTGAAAGACTGATGTGCCCAAGAGGATGTGGGGACTTAACTGTGACCCAGCATGAACCGCACAGCCTGGGACAGGGGGAGAGACTGACGCCCAGCAGGGGCGCCGCCCTCGGGTGCCCTTCCTTTGCCCCAAGTGGCCAGGACTAGCCGCCAGTGAGCCCGGGAGGAGGAGTGCGCAAACTGCAGGGGTCAGGGAGGGCGCTGCAGGCTGCAGGGTCAGGCCGCCTGGTCCTCCCATCTGTGCTACTTAGACTCCAACAGGTCTAGCAGGATTGCCATGGCAACTCGCCGTCTGCTCTGCCGCGTGGAGACAGGATTCCCTTAGTAACCAAAGAGCCTGGAGATGATGCTTAAAATAATCTTTATGCTCAGGCAGAGAGGCCTTTGCAGTTTTATTAACCATGAAGCATCACGGGGCATGGCTTTCACTCTCACTTATTTCAAAATGGAACAAAACGTTTTTGCTCTGTTCATTTGCTTTTCAGAGAGAGATTTTTGCTATAGGGTATGTGCACTCACTAGAGAGACAGAAAGTGAGAAATCACCCCCCAGGGGGGATGGCCATGCTGCAATCCCTTCTCCTCCTGTCTCCTCTTGGGATTTGGGGCACGCACGCACATGTGCCTAGTGTGAGTTTTGAGCCGCCGGGTCTGGGACTCGAACTATGTGGAAGTCCAGCGATGTAAGCATTACAACATTTGCTGGTCCCCAAAATGTTTTTTTCAAGCAGGAATTTCCAACCAAGGGCCAATTGCTGTCCTTGCGCCAAAAGACACACACCCCACTGAAGCCAATAAGCATCTCAGCCCAGTTTCAGAGAGGAGCTACTGGTCACCGCTGCGTAAACTACGCTCAGACAGAGCAGGCAGCCGCCGCCCGAGGTCGCTGCGGTCTTCTACCTTTCTGTTTCCTCTTACAGTTACCAGTAGGGCAAATCGTTACGCTCGGAGAGTCCAGCTTCTGGCCACTTAGCCTGGCCGTCCCTTGCACCACAGACTCTTTCCGGCTCACATCACATCTCCAATTGTGCCGTGTGTGCGGGCCTGCCTCAGGCCTCCCCGCCCGAGGGCTCCCTCATCACCAGTAGTTCTGGCTGCTAATTCCTCTCCTCTCAGAGGCCGACCGTATAAGGGCTGTGAGTCTGCAGACTTTGGCTTAAGAGGAAGTCCACCACGTTTTAACAGCAATCCCACTAGATCAGGGATTCTCCGGCAGAGAAGCTGCTGGCTCATTCTGTAGTAGTGACAAAGCTTATGAAAATGCTCGTAATAAATGCATGCTTCGAGCCATTTATACAGTGTCTGCTGTCATGCTCATTGTTTGCAAATATTACTTCATCTAACCTCACAGAAATTTACCAAGAAAGTAGTGTGGAGGGAAGAGGTTAGATAAATTGTCCAAGCACACATATCTAGTAAATGTCTTTAGTAACACAATATGCCTACTGAAATGTAGGTCTCCTAATTCTTTTTTTTTGGGGGGGGGATTTTTACTATAGGGCACGTGTGCTTTCCAGAAAGACAGAGAGAGACAAAAAAGCGAGAAATCACCCCCCGGGGGGATGGCCACGGTGAAGTCCCTTCTCCTCCATTCTCCTCTTGGGATCTTGGGCATGCATGCATACACACCCGGTGTGAGTTTAAGCTACCGGGTCCTGGATGTGAACCACAGTCGACTACATGGGAGTCCAGCAACATAGCCATTAGACCAACTGTCAGTCCAGCCCTAATTCTTCTTCCTGCCTTTTCTACTCCTCATGATGCTTAGACTTTCAGTTTGCTGCTTTACAAGACTAAAAGTTGATGTTATTTACAAAATGTACCAGCTTAAGTTATGACCAGCAAGAAAGGAAAACAAAGTCTTTAAAGTGAAATATGAGCTGAATACATGTCTAAATGTAAAATATCATTAGTAGACGAGTCCTCCTGCCAAAGGGAGCTCCGGTGAGCACCTGCGTCCTCAGCCCTCACCCCACGGTGAGCGCATTCGCTCTCTGGCAATTAACAAAAGAAATCAGAGAGATTCAAAGTTCAGGGTGACTTGACCCAGCTGGAGGGGCTGCATGGGAAGCGTGAGAAGGAATGTGGGGAGAGTCTCGGAGCAGACTGGACCCTCCAACTGACCACCAGCATGGAAACAGGGACCGCGCTGTTGCAGCTCCAGACTGGTAGCTCGAGAAACGTGCCACACGTGTGTGTGTGCGTGTGCATGTGTGTATATGTGCACGCACATGCACATGCTCAGAATCCCGAGGGGAGGGAGAGGTGGAGGAGAGGGCTACAGCACGACCATCCTCCATGAGAGGGTTTCTCACTGTCTTTCTTCCTCTCCCCCCAGCATGCACATATGCCTTATAGCAAAACTACACAAGAAAAGCAAGTGCTACCGCACGGCGTTCAGGAGAGACATGCAGTTTGACCTAAGAATGTCCTTCACGGTGCAGAGAATGACTGGTTTTATTAAATCTCAACCCTCGAGTCTATACGGGAGGTGACAGACTGTGAAGTCCTCAGGAAGTGCTTTTGCTGCATTTTAACCTAAACTGAGGATTTCCAGACGAGCACACGGGTTTTGAGCTGAGCTGGCTTTTATTCCCTCCACAGATCACTATTTTCTCTTGAAAAAAATGCTGGCGGATAAACGAGTTATCGAACTTGGGCATTTGGGGGGACTTTCTTGAACATGAATGAAGTGAGCCTGTCATATGAAGAAAAACAACTGACAGTATCTGCTGTCAATGGTAACACTGGGGCTTTCTAACAAAGATTGGGATTTTGGGAAACCTGAATCTACCGTCACACCTGACGATTCTCAATATTTAAGGCTGTCTGATGGCACTGCCAGTGATACGACTTGTCAACAGGACATGTGATTTTTAAATTCTGATATTGTAAAATGAACTATGTAAGAATTTAGAACAACTGAATAACCGTGTGGATCAATATTTTCCAAAGGACAGTGCATGATGTGACAAAGTCTGGCAGACAATTGTATATCACTTTTTTTTTTCTTTTTTAACCATGCTTAAAATTAACAAGTGATTGGGACCAGCAGTTAGCATAATGGTTATGTCACTGGACTCCCATGTAGTTGACTGTGGTTCGAGTTCTGGACCCGGTGGCTTAAACTCACGCTGGGCGTGTGTGCGTGTGTACCCAAGATCCCAAGAGGAGAATGGAGGAGAAGGTATTGTGGCATGGCCATCCCCCCAGGGGGTGATTTCTCGCTTTCTGTCTCTCTCTTTCTGGTCTCTTTCTGGTAAGCGCATGCGCCCTATAGCAAAAACCTCTAAAAAAAAAGAATTAACAAGTGATCATTTTGTTTGTTTTGTTTTTATAGGTTTTTCCATGGGGTGTGTGCACTTGCTAGAGAGAGACAGAGATGGGGAAAGTGAGAAATCACTCTACAGGGAGAATGGCCATGCAACAATCCCTACTCCTCCATTCTCCTCTTGGGATTTGAGCATGCACACACACACACACACACACACACACACACACACACACCCTGCATGAATTTCAAGCTGCGGGGTCCAGGATTCGAACTGCAGAGTCAGTCATGTAGGATCCAGAGCCCCAACCACCACACCACCTACTGGCCCAATAAGCAGTAGTTTTTTAAAGGTTAGTTCAATGCAAAATATGAAGTCCTATCAACAACCAAGAACTACTGCAAATGCCAGGAAGTTTATCTGAAAAGGCTAAAAGAGCCTCTCCTTCCCTGGCCACATATCCACATGGGGCCAGATTTTCAGCATTTTACTTTACAGCCACGAGCACTTAGTCTACCTATTAAATATGCAGGACGTGAGAGATCCCTCACGGGGCACACCAAGTCCATCCATTCATTCATTTTTTTCTTAAAGAATTATTTGTTAAATTAAATGAACGAATTATTATTATTTTCTAATTTGTTATACGGCATGTGTGCTTACCAGAGAGAGACAGAGAAAGAGATGGGTGGGTGGGGAGTGAGAAAATAAGCTGCCTGGTCTGGGACTCAAACTGTGGTCAACCTCGTGGGAGTCCAGAGCCTTAACCACCATGCCACCTGGTCTCCTCATTCATTTTTTTTTAGTCATCTCTGTAGTCAGTAATATCTATTGACTGCTTACTATGAATCGGGCACATAGACATAGAATTTCATGTTGTTTTTGCTTAAGAAACAGCTTCCGGATATTTCTGTATTATAGTACATAAATATTTTAATTCCTTGTTTGTTAGAAACAATAATTCATATGTTTTCATGGGACTGTGAAAGAGCTAGTTCTGATCTGAAGCCCCATCACCTACATGAAATAAATCACTTAGGAAATTGCTTTGAAAAGAGAAACGAGATCACAACTCTTAGAGAAAATTCAGTAAGTACCCAATTTATTCATAAAACAATACATTTTAGATATTTATGATTTTTTAGTCATACATTTTTGCCATCGTTCCCAAAACATTGTGCATTTTGTTGACGTGTATTTGCAAGATTAGGACCTACAGTTAAAACTCTGGAGATCATACAAGGCGTTCGATTTGCTTGTTAATTATGCCACGCCCAAATGAACAGCAAACAGACTCACTTTTCCCTGTGATTTACCTCCCTGTCACTGACAAAAATAAGTTCCACTTCAGGCCTTTTCTGGTTGCAAACGCTTGTCCATTTCTTTGCTAGAAGATTGTGTAGGTGAAACGCCCATTCTTCTGGGTCAAGACTGGGCAGTTTACACTGATACAAGACCCGTCGACCCAAAGCGATGATGCCAGGCATCTCCACTGAGAGAGCTTCTCTCCGGAGACAGAGAGGCAAGAAGAAGCCCTCCAGTAAGCCCAGAGGTCAGCTTGTGACCCAGGCACCAGGGCCCCGCACCACGTGTTATTTGCGCGGACCAGTCTCCTTCCACTGTGTGGTTCCAACGACGACTTTGTGAGGTTATTCCTACGGGTTGACATAGAATCGAACCGACCATGCAGTGCTTGTACGATGCCTCATTAGACGGCGGGGGCTAGCCAGCAGGAGCGGTCTCTAGCTTCGTTTAGGAAGGGGTGTGACTATCAAGCAGTGAGACTAACGGGGTGTGCAGCTTCTGGAATCAGCCTCATTCCTTTCTCCTCTCACCTCTGAGGCAGGCAGGACAGAGGGGCCACTCCCACGCACACGAGGCGCTGACCTGTTTTGGATGGTCTCTGGTATGACGGCCTGCGGTCTAGACCCTCGCCACTCTTAGCACAGACTAAGGGCTCTGTGAGCATCACCGGGGACCCTGTTAGAGACGCAGAATCCTGGGCCCCACCCAGATCTACTACAAAATCTGACTTTTAACAAGACTCTCGGGCGATTTATGTGCACAATAAGATCTGACAGGTGCTGGGCTAGACGTCCCAGATTCACTTCAAAAGATGAACAGTGTATAAATCTCTTCTTAGTCGAGAGACCATTCTCAGCAGGGAGGAATCATAGAGAAGAACTGCGAAAACAGTGGGTGTGTATTTTTTAAATTTTAAACATGCAAAATACAGTCCATGCATCTGCCATTTTTGAAAAGTCTGTCATCTTGTAGCAGATAAAACCAAATATGTTTTGGCTATCAACATTCAATAAATGTTTCAAAATGCTTTATAGTGTAAAGATAAGAAATTTAGCAAAATTTCAACAAACCTGTATAAAAAACGGATACAGATACCAGTTTATTTGAAGGCGGCATGCTGTAATGTAAAGAGTAAGTTATTATTATTTGTGTTTCTTTGTAAAAAGTCTTTGACAATACAAGGGCTTCACAGATCCAGGCCTTGCCTTGGGGCTACACATGCAAAGGGGAAAAATGGTTAGTTAAAAATCACCAAAACGTGCTGTTTTAAATGTGTGTGTGTCGATGTTAAAGTACAGGGATAGGAGAAGTAGTAAATATTAGTAAGAGTAGTATTTCAGAGCTCTGTAAAAGTGTTCACGGGGCGAGTGTCCTGGAAGACTCATACATCTCTGAGGAACACTTTGGTTTAATTCCTTTGCCGTTGTAATAGTCCACGACTTGGTTCGGAACTTCAGCCAACACGCTCTTTGCCAGGGCAGCTGGGGATGCCTGTGGGGAGAAGAAATCACCATGACTTTGGCTCGTGGTCAGAGGAATCTGATTCAGACCCAGCCTTAAAAATGTGAGTCCTCCTCCCGGCAGCCAACCTCACATTCATTACCTGTTGGTCTACTCCAAGCAAGAGTCAGAAGATGAAAAATGAACCTTTCATTTTATCTTTCTATTTTTTTCATGCCTGTTTCAAAATATGAAACTACTCACATCTGAAGATGGGTGCAAGCAGAATGGCACGATGAACTGTATGCCGAGTGCCCCGACTCACACTCGACTCTAGGCACGCACTTACCTTGCAGCATTCCACGAGGGCTCAGGGTCGATGGCTCTGGCCATTGTGAAGGCTGTAACCGTGTCGGGGAGGCGGGCCTGGCCAGTACCCCCTCTGGTATGAGGTAAAACACGCTACATGCTACAGACCAGCATCGCCACATCCCACGGGAGCTTTTTAATGACGTGGCCCCTTAGACTGGACCCTGAGATGCCGAGTCGAACTCTGCATGTTACCACGATGCCCACGATTTCTACGCATAGTGACGTCTGTGCAGCGCTGCTCCGGAGAGCCGCCAGCACTGTCACCAGAGCCAGGGAACAGAGACCTGGAGATCTCGGAAGACGGCGTCGTGCTTCTGAGAAGGGGCACCATTTACGCTGGTCGTATTTTAAAATGGAAAGAGGGTTTGGCAGAATGGCCTTTGATCGTTCTGGGGATAGTGAGTCATCTGATGGGGCTGAAAAAGTGTGTGTGTGTGTGTTTGTGGTATGTGTGTATATGTGTGTTGTGGTGTGTGTGGTGTGTGTATGTATATGGTGTGTGTGTGTGGTGTGTATGTGGGGTGTGTGTGTGGGGTGTTGTGTGTGTGTGGTGTGTGTGCTGTGTGTGGTGTGTATGTGGGGTGTTGTGTGTGTGTGGTGTGTGTGCTGTGTGGTGTGTGTGTGGTATATGGGGTGTGTGTGTGGGGTGTTGTGTGTGTGTGGTGTGTGTGCTGTGTGGTGTGTGTGTACGTGTTGTGGTGTGTGTGCTGTGTGGTATGTGTGTGTGGTGTGTATGTGGGGTGTGTGTGTGGTGTGTGTGCTATGTGGTGTGTGTGCTGTGTGTATGTGTTGTGGTGTGTGTGTGGCGGGGTGTGTGTGTGGTGTGTGTGTGTGGTGTGTGTGTGTGTGGTGTGTGTGTGTGTGTAGCAGATGCAGGTTGGTGTGGCATCTGGTTGAAAACAGGCTTGAAGCCAGGTGATGGAGGGTCTTGAGTGTCACCCTACGTGGGCCGTTACTCCGTCAGCATCTTAGACCCACCGTAAGATTTAGGAGCACAGGCACGGGGCCGCATGATCCGCGGGGATGACTCTCTGGTGGATGGAGACCCTGCAGTCATGCAGAGCTGGACTTGACGTCTGGCTCTGACACCTGTCACTAACTGCACACCCCGACCAAGTGACTTCAGCTGCCCAGCCTCATCATCCGCTATTGTTAAAGAAGCCGAGACCTCGATCAGTTACCGAGTGTCTCAGACCCTGACGGGAGGACGCTGGACGAAATGCCCTTTCCTGTGGGGTGTGCCACTCAGCCATTCGACTTTGGCAAGCCCGCTGTCCTCAGGGGCAAGCTAGCGGAGAATAAGCATTCATCCACTTGACGGCATCTCAAAGAAAGACGCACGTTTAACACACTTTAAAAACACCGTGAAGAGGTTTCTCAAGGGATCTCTCACATTTGGAAGATATCAGCACATTGGACACCTGGCATTCTCAGATGCGGGTTCTTTTAGCAATATCTGCTCAGAGCGGTGTTGGACCGCAGTCCATGGGCACAGCAG
Organism: Tupaia tana; assembly: GCA_026018925.1. Lineage (NCBI taxonomy): Eukaryota > Metazoa > Chordata > Mammalia > Scandentia > Tupaiidae > Tupaia > Tupaia tana. Next base: position 1,757,667 of record JAKSZU010000027.1, on the reverse strand, counting down.
GGCAGATGAAACGTCATTCTCTCACTTTTCCCTGGCCACCTTTCGAAGGTTAGCAAGCAAAGCCTAGATTTCCGAGAGATGGCTGTTGGGCCCGTTTTGTCCGTGATATATAAATGGAAGCTTGCTGGTAATAGTTTCCCGGAAGCTTTGGTCTCCTGGTTGAAGGAGCCAGGCAGGGACCAAGGGTCTATTCCCCTTTCCCTTCCTTTCTATCTTGAACTAGAATGCGATTACTGGAGTTGCAACAGTTATTTTATTATTACGAGGTGACAGTGAAGAGAAGCATAAAATGCTGTTCTGACACTGCTGAATCACCGGAAAAGAAACGCTCGCAGCCACCAGCCCTGACTTCCAAACCCACGAGGAGGGTACGTCACGTGTGTACAACCGCACTGTTGGCACGTGCTGGATCATTCTCAGGGTGAGGGAGCGTCCTGTGCATTATGGGATGTTCACCATCATCCCTGCCCCGTGCCCACTGTGAGCAGGACCCCACATTTGTCACTGTCAAAAATGTCTCCAGATATGGGGCCAGTGACGATACCGAGAAATTCACCTGGGCCATGGGAAGGCCTCCGGGTCCCTCCGCAGCCTCTCTGGGGCACATGCTGTGCCTGTCTGGGCTGGAGCCGGCTAAGGCTAGGGCGGGTCACGGCTCGAGGATCTCGTTAGGGGTCTCTCTCTCTCACTCTCTCCCTCATGGAAGAAATAAATAATAATAAATAAACCTAAAAGCTTTGTCTCCATGATTGACTCTGTGGCCTGGTGGTTAAGGCAGCCAGATCCCACATGGCTGGCTGCAAAGTTTGAATCCCAGCCTCAGCAGCTTGGAAGACATACCAGGTACATTGGCTGCATGTCTCAAACCCCAGCAGGGTGGAGAAATGGAGGAGAAGAGATTGCGGCATGGCCACGCCCCGGGGGCTGCCTTTTCCCTCTCCTACTCTCTCTCTGTAGAGCATGTATACCCTCTGGCAAATTTTCAAAAAATGTCTCCAGGGGAGTAACGTTACTCTTGGTTAAAGAACTGCTCATGTAATCCACTGTAAGAAAGACTTGCTGTTACTCATGGCAAGAGTCTGTCTCTACTGTCCAGTAGGGGAGTCACTCGTCACATGCAACCATAGAGCCCTCAACATGTGGTCAGTGTGACCCAGAGAGAAGCTCGACTTCAATTTTTATTTAACTTTAATAAATTCGAATGGCCACATTGGCTCATGGCTCATACTGGACGACGCAGTTCCTGAGTGAGTCTCTCACCAGCTTCTGCATCTTCGCTGGTGGGCATTACTTGGTTGGAAAATAAACATTAAAGCAGCTAGTAGTAGCAGCAATAAGGACTGACCACCGTGGGCATCGTGTCAATCTGTGTCTCAAGGTCATCTTTGATGTCCAACCAGGCATCATCTGCGTCACTCCCGAGGTACCGTCTGTGGCACAGAGAGGTTAAGTCACCTTCCAGAGCACACGGCTTGCAGCCTGCTCAAAGCTCAAGGTTCTCACGCAGTGGCGGCAAGAGAGAGAACTCGTGGCGTGTGGGAAATATCAGCTCCTTACTTTCCCTTTTATTTGTGGCGTATCGAGATCAGAGTAGGTCAGTTTGGCTAATGAAATGGTTTCCAGATCTAATTTGAAATCCATGGAGATAAGGCCGGTGGGTCTCCTGGTATCCTGCCTCAGTCATCCACAGAGTAGCTGCGGACTCTGCAGTGCAGATCTCGGGCGAACCCACTTCCTCACCCTGCTCCACCCTCCCCTTGAGGGCTGACGGTCCCCCAGGTCCCTCAGGTCCCTCAGTTCTCGGCTCAGCAAGGCTCTGCCCTTCCTCAGCTGCCCAGCCTAAGCAGGAAGGCTTTCCTCGCGGCTAATTCTCTCTGCTCTGAATTTCTGTAGCAACATTTCAATTCTTTCCAACACCTGCAACTTGCTTAGGGTGTGGTTTTCTGCAACGCGCCTCAGTCATTCAGTTCTCGAGTAAATTTCTGGAGGCCTAGACCCCGGACTTATCACCTCACGGTGGCCCCTCGCCTAGCAGAGCCTTGTCCGGAGTACCGGGAGGGGAGGAGACTGGGGTATAGGTTAGAGCTCTTCACGGCTCAGTGGCCCGGCTTTAGCACACAAGTGTGGGCGTGTGCTCCTGGGTGTGCAGGCGAGGCAGGGAGACAGGTTTGGGAGTTCTAGGTGTGGCAGGGAGTAAGTGCTTCGGTCCGTTTTCACTCAGGTGAAGCTATCACTGGTGATCAGAAAGGTGGCCATCCCTCTTCACTGGCTGACAGAACGGGACAGGGCATCAGAATCTGGGAGAACAGCCTTTCCTCCACCTTGGACACTCGGGGACTAATCGGCGTCGATGAGAAACATACCTGGCAAACCCAGCCTTCTCTAGTGCATCCTTCCTTACAGAGAACACACCCGCCTGCTGGCCCTGTGTGGACAATTGAGGTTTGATGCTCCTCTTTCGTTTGGAAGCCTTGTCCCTGGGCAGGCTGACAGGACATAGGGACACAGTTAATCCTCACCGCAGGCACTGCCCCAAGGGCTTGTGGGAGGGACCGGGTGCTGCTCTTGTTGAAAACTCTTTCTGTACTCAACTCTGTAGGCAGCCGTGGATTTTCTGTTCCTTTAACAATTTTAATTACATTGCAGCCCTCTTTAAAAGGGAAAGAATAATTGTGTGGCAGTATGGCTTTGAATAATACCTCACCATTCCAGGAGCCCTGGAGTGTGCAGTTACGGCCCCACGAGGTCCCAGCAGCTCAGAAAATCTAAGGCTCAGCTGGGGCTGCTGGGCTGGTGATTTATTTGAACGCTCCCTTGCAAGTCTATCCCCAAAGACACAGAACAAACAGAAATTTGAAGAGCGTGTGCTAAAGGCTCTGACCCTGGCCTGGGACTGGCCCACAGTACGGTGTGCGGTGGCAGGTGGGCAGTCACTACGAGCTATGGCTGGGCAGCAGCGGCGCTGGGCTCCTGTGTGAGCCGAATCTGGGTCCACGTATGCCTGGACACGCTCTGGTAAGCTGGCTGAGAGGACGTCAGGGCTTCATTTAGCGGGAGCTTCTGACAAAGGCTTTTCCAAGTGGGCGTCGGGAGGGAAAGCTCAGAGGGGATGCAGGTGCCCGTCCCTCTCTGAGGCTAATGCGTTGACTTGAGGCCCGTGGGGGAGAGTCTGCAGGGGAAGGTAATGAAGCTGTGTCCCTCAGTGACGGGGGACATGGGAACGCGGACCTCACCGCACAAGTGGTTCAGGAAACAAGACTACTCTCACATAAAAATGAAGGAATTCTCTTCATTAAACATTTTTTGGGCGGACCAGCGAAGGCTGTAATGGTTATGTTGCTGAACTCTCATGTAGTCGACCACCGTTCGCATCCTGGACCTGGCAACTTGAAACTCAGGCTGGATGTGTGTGCATATGTGCCCAAAATCCTGAGAGGAGAATGGAGGAGAAAGGATTGCAGCATGGCCATCACCCCTGGGGGAATGATTTCTCACTTTGTTTCTCTCTCTGGTGAGTGTACGCACCCTATAGCAAAAATCTCTCTCTCTCTAAAAATTTTTTTTTGAAATATTTTGTTATAGGGCATGTGTGCTCTCCAAAGAGAGACAAAGAGAGAGGGAGAAAGTTAGAACTCACTCTCCAGAGGGGACTGGCCACACCTCAGTCCCTTCTCCTCCAGTCTTACTGGGATTTTGGCCATTTACACACACATTCCTGATGTGACTTTCAGGCCGCTGGGTCCGAGACCTGAACCTTACAGCCAGCCGTGTGGGATCCAGTGCCTTACCCTCCACATCACCTGCTGGCCTCTCTTTCCCCCCAAGACTGCAGAGCAGCTTCAGGACACTGAGGACTCTGGACCAGCCGTGCAGAGGGCAGGGCCTCCGGGAAGCACAGCGGGGGCCGGGCGGCTCTGCAGGGGGCGGCTCGCACGAGGGGCACAGACGAGATCCCAGGGCCGTCTGCACCCACCCAGACACAGTGGGAGGTGGTTCTTCGGGGTCACACTAGCCCCACGGAGCCGCTGATCAGTTAAAGGTTTTCCTCTGAGTAATGGTAGCTGTGTAGGTGCAGGGTTTTGTGGGAATTTTAAAGATGCTCCTTCCAGGAGCCATCAGGTGGCATGGTGGTTAAGGCACTGGAGTCACACATGGCTGACTGTGGTTCGAATCCCTGACCTGGCAGCTTGAACTCACACCAGACACATGTGCGTGCATGCCCAAAATCCCAGGAGGAGAAGAGAGAAGAAGGGATTGCAGCGTGGCCATCCTCCTGGGGGGTGATTTCTCACTTTCCCTCTCACCGCCTCTCTCTGTTTCTCTGGTAAGTGCCCGTGACCTATGGCAAAACCCTTAAAAAAAAAAAAGGTGCTCCTTCCTCCAGCAACTTAATGACTATCCAAAATTTGGAAATGCAAAAAACTTGCTAATGAGCACTTTCCACTGCTGTACTAAGGTACTGTCTAGTCAGACCCTCAGGACCGTCTGGGACGCAGCACCTCTTGACCCACTACTTATAACTGATGAAAGCCCGAGTCTCTAAAGCTAGATGCTAATTTATAGGCACCTGGCAGAATACAAATGATTTCTGTCCAGCAGAGAAGGTAATTCAAAGGTCATATATTTTTTACCCAGTTTTTAATTGAAAGTTTTGAATACACTCCAGCAAACTTAGTCCAGAATTTCCCAACTCACTGCATTTGTCTTACAGACTCCCTTGAACTAGCTTTTACTCCTGAGTGAGTTAAACAAACCTTTGATGACGCCTGCTATGAACGTACCGAGGGTTGGTGTCTCTCATTTTGCAAATGTGCTTTGTCAAAGCAAACACTTCTGTCAGGGTACACGGCTTGACAGACAGAGACTGGACCCAGGGCAGAATTCTGCTTCTCCTTGCTCCCTGGGGCAGACACCCTTGGGCAGGGAACAGGCTGCCGACTGTGTGACAGCCCTGGGGACACTGAATGACATGGATGAAGGCCAATGTCAATGCGATCCGGGTTGCCATAGCGAACATGATTCCTTATCTACAACTCAATCTACACTTCTTTCTCGGATGCGTCAAGCTATGCTGCGTCCTTGGTGTGGCACATGGTCTGGCCCGGGAAAGGACAGCTGGGGCTGCTTCGCGCCTGGCAGGTCACTGCATACGACACAGTGGGAGACAGACACACGCGCTCTGCCCACCCCGGGAAGCGCGGCCTGGACGCAGATGCCTACGTGTTTGAAGTTCCTGAAGGGCACAAACTGGACGATGTCTCGCAGGACCGGCTCTCCCTTGGGTGACCTCAGAATCCCGTCGTCGCCGTCCAGCATCTGCATGTCACTGAAGTCGGCGTTCCCCACGCCCACGATGATGACCGACATGGGGAGGTGGGAGGCGTGGACGATGGCCTCCCGCGTGTCGGCCATGTCTGTGATGACGCCATCTGTCAGGATCAGCAGGATGAAGTATTGCTGCAGTCAGAGGTCGGGGAGGGTGGAGGCCGAGAAGCGGGAGACAAGGATAGCACGACACCGTTAGACACCGCGCGGCTTCACTGCACCGAGCACGCGATGGCCCGGCGGGCGTGCAGAGTGCTTGTGCCCAGAGTGCCGAGGGCTTAAGGCTGAGATGGGGACTTGGCGGCAGGTACAGCTGCAGTGACTACCTTTCTGACAGCTGCAAAGCACAGCGTGACAGAGGAGCGGCAGAGACACTGGCTCAGCCTCCTCTGTGAGACGCGGGCAGGCCCTTCACCCCTCGGGTCTCAGCTTCTTCACTTCCCGGTGAGGTGGGACTAGCTCAGTTATGTGGGCCTGTCCAGCTGCGAGACCGTTAGGCATGGGGGCCAGGAAAATAGCCACTAGCTCCTTGAGACTCTTGAGCCCTTGTAATGCAGCCGGAGAAACTGAAATTTTAATTTAATTCAATTTTAATAAATTTAAATTTAACTTTAAGACTAGATACCCAGCTATCTAGCTTTCAACCTTGTAAGTATGTTTGGAACAACTTAAATATATAAGCACTTTTACAATTCTCAGTTTATACAATCTAAATAAAGATCAGGTATGTGTGATGATAATTTAGCTTTCAAATTGAGATGCTGTACATGTAAAATATACACGAATTTTGAAGACGTCACATAAAAATGTAAAATATATTAATTTTTGTAGAGAGCACATGCTACAATGTCAATATGCTGGCTCTATTTTTTTTTTTTTTTTTTTTAACTTTTTTAAGGTGGCCACTAGAGAAGTTAAAATTGAACACACGACTTGTATTACATTTCTGTTGGACCACACTAATCTACGGCCCTGCAAGGAGAGGGTCCGGATGGCTGTTTCTCCCTCTGAAGGCCACATCCCGAGAAAGTGGTGGCCCTTCCCCGGGCACACCTGCCGGAGGAGCTCTCCTGCAACTTCCTGCTCTAGGTCCTGGCTCCTGGCCTGCAGCCTCCCGGGCTCCTCTCCACCTGGAGGGGCTGACGGGCTCACGACAGACAGACACCAGAGGAAAAACTCTGTGTTCACCAGCATGGTAAAGGCTCGGGAAACACTTTGGGGTCTGGAGAAGGAAGACCCACTGGGGGTCGTCAGTGTTGCTAGTCATCGTGAGAGGCCCCGTGGCAGCCTTCACTGGGGAGAAGGAACAGCAGGCCAGTGAAATGCAGCTCATGCCTGACTCAGAAGCGCTTCCAAAGCAACCCTCACAAGATGCCTGACATTTACAGGGAGCAAAAGTGGGGAGATTAAACTATTCCAAGTTGCCATATTTCAAAGGGGGAAAGGCTACATCGAAGAGTCACATTTTGAAAACATCTGGTTTGAGCATCACACATTTAAAAGGTTGCAAATAGGCTGGAAGTGTGAAAATGCTTTCTCTCTGAAAAAAATGTGTTTAAACAAAAAATGCAAACTGGAGAGCTATGAAATCCACATGGTGATGAAGACAGGCTTATGTTCTGACTGTTTTACACATGGTTCAATGTCAAGACCAGTTCTATTCCATGTCTATTAACTAACCGCCCACCCCAGCCCTAGACGGAGCCTCAGTTTGCACATTTACTCCAGCCGTAATCTTAAGCCACATCTATGTTTTTGAGTCTTATATGCTCACAGGGAAGCTGGCTTGCGACTTTGGAGAAACAGGAAGTGATGAAGGCGCCCGAGAGGTGCAGAGACAGGTGCAGGGGGAAGGGCCAGAGGGGCAACCTTGCTGGTTTAGGGACGGAGGGAATGGGCCCAGACCACACAAGAATCATACATCATCCTGCTCAGGGTGCAGCTCGGAGGACGGGGTGGGTGCCAGGCCTGAAAGGAAGGAAACTGCTTCTCTATTCATGAGCAGGTGGGCCCTTGGGTGACTCACGATGGGGGAGACAGAGTGTCTCTTCATTTTCCGCTCTCTCCTACCTCTTGTCTGATGCAAACTTTCGATTGAGAGCTCAGATCTGCCCCATCTAGTCAATGCCTCAACAAACAAACAAACACCCTGACCGCCAGCCATCACACCGAGAAACTCAGAGCTGCAGTGGTGCAGGGACTAAGAAGCCATTTCCATAAAGGGACATCTAGTCAGTATTTTAGGCTTTGAAGGCCGTAATGATCTCGGCCACACGACCTCGCGTTGCCACTGCAGTGTGAAAACAGTCATAGATAGTATCTGATACGAATGTGAGTGTCTGCGTTCCAATAAAACACTGCTGAGCCAGCCCCGTGGCTTTGTGGTTAAGGTTTGGGAATGGGTTCTCTATCTCCTTGTCTGTCTGGTAAGTACATGTGCCTTCTGGCAAATAAAAAAAATAAAATAAATAAAGTTAAAAAAACCTTTATTCATGGGCACTGGAATTCGAATGCCATCTGATTTCCATGTACCATGGAATATTATGATTGTAATTTACTGTAGGGTATGCACTCAGCTGAGAGCGATGGGGTGAGAAAGCACCACGCCGCAATCCCTTCTCCGTTCTCCTCTCGGGACTTTGGGCACGCACACACATGCACCCAGCATGCATCTCGATTCTGAGTCCGGGACTCAAACTGCACAGCTGGCCACGTGGGATTAGCCATCTTCACCACCATGCCACCAGCCAGCCCTGTCATAAAATACTATTCTTTGAATTTTTTTCAAGCATTAAAATAATGTAAAAATCATTTTTAGTTGGCAAGCCATTGAAAAACAGGCTGTGGGACATGGTCTCTTGATACTTTGAGCAGATGTTCGTAACCTGGGTCTGTGGATCGCTGAAAGGCTTCGGAAGGCTGTGACCTTGAGGTAAACTACATTTTTATTTTCGCTACCTCTAGCTGAAATTTATCATTTAAAAAATTATAACTGCAATCAATAAACCAAATTAGCATTAGCTGTATTTGACTCAGTTACCAATGGAAATCACAGGTTTCTGCTTTTTGTATTAAAGACACTGCAGATATCTCAATGTGCCATTTATACTCCATACGGTGTAGAAATGACGGGGTTATTGGACTGGTTACTGGTCCTTATCATTAACATGAAAAATAAAAAGCATTTTATTACCCTACTTATAATACTTCTGTGTCACATTTTAAAATATTTTGCTGAGTTTCAATATAATTTGATTCTTTTAAAATACATATTTTATTTTGTGCATTTAAAAATGCTTCTTAGAAAGGGGCTGTGGGCTTTACTAGTTTGAAGAGATGATTAGGGTCATAAAATCTGATCCTTCCGGGCTTAATTGAGCTAAAGGTAGTGGGCTGCTGGACCAGCATTTGATGGAAATCATCTGTAAGTCTAGGAGTAGCCGCTCCTTCCAAAGTCAGGCTAGGGAATTCTCGCAGATGGCGTATTACAGTCTCGAGATTCTGTTTAGATAAAGAGGAACTTTTCTTTTTCCCCTAGAACAGCTTTATAACATGAAGGAGGAAATCTTGCAGCAGACTGTCTGGCGCAGCTTGCCTGAGAGGTTCAAGTTTATGACCTTTAGAAATCAGTGGTAAGCAGGGACTCTGAGCCACAGACTGCTCAGAACCAGGAGGAAGATGCAGGGAAACTATTCCTGACCTAGAGACGCTCGCAGCTTCCCTGGTCACGTGCGGACTGGGTGCTCACTGCGTGTCCTACTTCCCGAGGTGTCTTTTCAGAGCAGATCACCTGCCCTGGGGGGCGTGGGAGGCCAAAGACTCGCGTGGGCATACACGAGCCTGAATCCAGTCCTGGCCGACATCATGACCACCACCTCGAAAGAGGCCGGAGTTAGAACCAACCATGTGAGCTGTGTCTGAATCCCTGACCTATAGACAGTGTACGATATAAGACGTGTTCACCATTGCTTTACACTGCTACATGCTGATGCGGTGTTTTTATGGAGCAACAGGGCACTAATTACATCAGAGTAGATGAGATCGCAGAGACTGAGAAGACAGGGAGAGGAGTGGGGCGAGGGAGGCCAGCAGGGCTTCTGGTTGGTACGGACTGTATTTGTGGCACCAGGCAGCCCAGGGGAAGTGCCGAGTGAGCAGTTAAATGTGGGAGCAATGTGGTAGGCATTTGCTACTGTCATCTCTGAGCCTCCCGGCCCAGCAGAGATGTGTGTGATAATCCGTACTTTTCAGATGAGGTGAGGACAGGGGAAGGCGGAGTTGTGTGTCCAAGGTCACATAGGTAGAAATGCTGGAGTCCATGTTGAAGTGGGATGGGTGCTATGGTCCCTATCCAGGTGAGGATGGGTAAACCCGTTAGCAGAAGACTCTCCCCGCTCCTTACCGACGCTTCCTTGGTGTTTGTCTCCTCTGATGCTGACTTGGCAACCTTCTGAATGATGGGAGCGATGTTTGTGGGACCGTAGAGCTGAAGCTTAGGGAGACAGCTCTGGTAGGCTTCCACGACGCCTTGAATCCCTAAGGTGCAATTGGCAAAGACCAGTAGCTCCACAGTCCCTTCAAATGCATTTATAATCAAATACACAGCAACACAAAGCACTGCATTCTCCCCTACAGGCCTATCAACATAACATTTACCTTCTTACGCTAAAAAGGAGCAGCACGTGCTAGTTGCTGCCCCACATTTGGTGCGTCTCGGCTGGGCTGCATGTCACACGTACCCCTCCCATGGCAAAGGCTCCTATTCAGATGGCTGCTCTTGCTGCCGGTGCCTGTGCTCTGTCCTCCTTCCCTGCTGCAGCTCGCCCACTTATCCCTGTCTATTTTGAAGCAGCACTTGGTTCTGGATTTGGCCACAGGGACTTGCAAAGGCCCCCTAAGACGGCTCTCCACAGCCACCACGTGCTGCAGACAGCCGTCGGGTATTCTGCATGAGCAAGGTCCGTCTGTCCTGCCTCACACAGACGCCTCCACTCCACTGACAGCAGCGCTCGCTCTGTTCTGCCCCAATGCCTGTCTTCTCAAGACAGATGGCAAGTCATTACGTAGCCCAGCCCTGAAGGCAAGTGAGGTTAAGCGGGAATTCTTTATCTTCTATTGACTTGGACTAGCGAGTTTCATTTGCCTTTCGAAAGTATTGGGCAGATGAATTTTGAGAGTGTGAAGCAGGTGAATACAAGGCTATAGGTTTCTTTACGCTTTGGTGGAAAACCTATCTTCTAGTCAAAGATGGGGGTGGCTGGGGATGGGGAAGTCCACACCGTAATAAACTGCGAGGGGATAATGGCGGGATGGAGGCCGGGTCTTAGAGGTTACCGTGTCCAATGAGACTGACATCATGGTCTTGGACACTGAATGCCAAGTTTGTGGAAGAAAGTGCTAGATGCTCAGCATACCCCAGTGGGTCTAAATTAACTGTAATTCAGCACCTTCCTTGACAAGAAGAGAGACGGAGATACAGACATTTCTGCGTAAAATGTCTGACGATCGTCACGGCAACAAATACATATACTTGGCTCTATTACTTAGAAAGCAAGAAAAATAATTCTAGAACAAAATTTATCATCATAATTATATCATCATGGTTCAGTGTCATTATTTTGTGGTGAGTTTTTGGGAACTTCCGGCTGGAAATAATAAAACATGAACAGAGCCTTCGGCAGGGCACTAACACAAAGCCATGGCGTTATTTGTTCAAAGTCACTGAGGTGGTGCCCTTGGCCAACATGCCCAAGTATCAGATCATTCCCATGGTCCCCTCTTTCCTTGTACCTGCTGGGGGAGAAAGTTATGAAAAAAATACTTGATAAAAACTCAAAAAGCAGAAAGAGGAGTCTCACCACGACCCATCAGGTGAAATCTACCACCCCTCTTTTTGGCCAGAGGAATACAGAATCGTGATCGATACTTGCTATAAACTCAAGATCTCATCTGTATTTTGTCTTTTCCAGCTGTTTCCTGTCCTGCTATTCTGACGCTGAGTTGCCTTTGGAGAAGCATGGCTTACTGGGCTTCAGAAAACCTGCCTCTCTGCTGTGGGCAGCTCTGATACACTGCACCATTCGAGAAATTAAAATGGTAAAGGCCATGAGACTCTGGCTTTTCTTTTATGTTGTCATTTACCTGCACATTCTGGGTTGTCTTCATTAAAGTTGATTGCAAAGTCGTGAGAGACCTAGACACCAATTAAAATTTTAAAAAGGAAGAAAAGGAGAATTACAACTTTAATCCGGTAAGGAGGCACTGAGGTTCAGAGTTTGCAAACAAATGTCCATTACATTCATTATGTGCTAAGCAGCAGGAACCATTTTAAGCCTTTACACGATCAATTTGAGATGGAGGATGAATTTCAGGCTCCCTGTGGAGTTGAGATGACAGAAGGTTTTCTAGAATCAGATAAATGCTGGCAGGAGGGGAGAAGAAGGCATATAAAAAAATCCAAGGGAAGACTTCATAAAAATGTAATTGCAAATAGTTTCTAGATAGAATTGGCCAGACAGAAGGCCTAGATCTGGCTGCCCTCTGTTAGAACTCAGTGCTATGAAAATAAAACGGTAACTCAATAGCCCATGGTCTTTGCTCGGCAGGTGATGGATGGAACCACTCCACTTCAGCTGCTGAAATTGAAGAGTCTTTCTAACATGATATGCAAGACTATAGGACCAGCGAGTTTTAACACACAGACAGGTAAAGACAGACTATACTCGACTTTTGGAAAAGAAGTCACTACTTTGGGATCTTCCAGCACGAACTCCTCTAACTGGCAGACCCTACGCACAGGGTCAAATAACATCTCCTTCACTTTTTTCTTTCCACATACCTGATAAGTCAAGAGGGATGTTCTGGCATCTGGATTTATTGAATTACTTGGAATTCTACTGGCAATTCCATTTCAAAAGCAATTTACATTATCATAAGGGAGATGCAAATCCAAACCACAATGAGATACCACCCTACCCCAGTCAGAATGGCTCAGATTAAAAATAAATACATAAGGAATGGTAAGTGTGGGCAAAGCAGTGGACAAAAAGGAACTCTTTGTGGGAATGTAAATTAGTCCAGCCGCTGTGGAGAACAATATGGAAATTCCTCAAAGACCTACAAATAGAACTACCATATGATCCAGAGTTCCACTCCTGGGCATCTACCCAAAGGACAAGAGCACACTCAGTGAGAAAAACACTTGCACATCCATGTTTATTGTGGTACTATTCACAATTGCTAAGACATGGAACCAATCCAAATGTCCACACACAGATGAGTGGGTTGAGAAAGGGTGGCACATTTACACTATGGAATACTACTCAGCCGTAAAAGAAAGGAGATCCTAGCGTCTGATAGAAAGTGGACAGATATGGAAGACTAACTCTTAAGCGAAGCTAGCCAGACTGAAAGGGCCACGTTGTATGTCCCCTCTTCATGTGTACTGAGTGTCTGCCCTCATGGTGCAGGATCCACACAGGTGCCCGTTCATACCCTAGAACCAACCGCTATCTGAAGGGGAAGTCTCTCCTCACACCCTAGAACCAACCCCTATCTGAAGGGGAAGTCTCTCCTCACATTCTAGAACCAACCCCTATCTGAGGGGAAGTCTGTCCTCACACTCTAGAACCAACCCCTATCTGAGGGGAAGTCTCTCCTCACACCCTAGAACCAACCCCTATCTGAAGGGGAAGTCTCTCCTCACATTCTAGAACCAACCCCTATCTGAGGGGAAGTCTCTCCTCACATTCTAGAACCAACCTCTATCTGAGGGGAAGTCTCTCCTCACATTCTAGAACCAACCCCTATCTGAAGGGGAGGTCTCTCCTCAACTCTGGCTAATTCCTGCATAGGTCACCTTTAAATCCTACTGCTACAGGCCTTTCAGTTTTTTAAAGAGAAGCCAGAAATATGACATTTTGTATGAAATTGCCCAATTCCTTAGAAAAAAGCGTGTGTAAATCTCACATGTCTGTGGTCTGAATCGTCAACAATCTGCTCTGTACTCTCCTCCCCGTGTGCTCCATTTCCCACCAATGCTCCTAGAGTCCTACAGCCATGCTCGGCGGGGAGGCCGATGTGGAACACACAGCCAACTGGGAGGGGGCCGGTCAGGGCCGCGCCATGCCCCCCACTGCTCACCCCAGCAGTGACAGGGAGATTGAGTCCCTCTTCCAAAAGGACACAGAGGAAGAGGCCTGGCCTGACAGCTCTGGTGAGGGCGCACACGCCAGCAGCTGCCTCTTGGGCTGCAGCTCAGACAGTGAAGGAGAAATCGGTGACCGGGCAGTGTTGCTGCTCAGATCTCAGGGGCACTGAGGGGAGCGCACCAGAACACCAGAACACCAGGAGGCTGGGTTTCAGCAAGAGACAGGCTCCTAGGACCTCGCCTCACTGGTTCTGAAGACCGTTTTGACGTTTTGGGTCCCCCTAACACACTGGGTCATAGGAAAGGTCACGGGGCATTTTGCATAGAGAACCAGATCGGTACGTCATGACTCTCAGAGGGCCCAATGGTTAGGGTAAGGGCCGAAGGGCGGGGCTGCTGGGGCGACCCACGTTATCCCTGGCCACAGCGAAGAGACAGCGCCATTACTCACCGTGTACTCCGGAGGTATCCTGGCACCAAACCCAAAGGCTGGGAACATTTTGTCACTGAAATCAAGACAGAAAAAGAAAAATAAGGCACAATCGCTGCGTTTGTTCACCTGATGAGGAAGGGGGCGGCCTGTGGACCCCTCTGGGACCGGGCGGTGCCGGGTGCTGCTCGTCCCTGTCGTCATCTGTGCCGATGGGGAGCGACAGCACAGACAGTCGGAGTCAGGAGTGACCCCACCGCTCGTTACAGGCGTGGGCTACTTCTTTAAGGAATGGGTGGTCCCACAGACCACCGTCCCCACCTCACCCTCAACTCCCGGCCTCCTTCGAGAAGTGACTATAACCTTGGTAGCTCCCGGGGTCGACCGCGTTAGACTTTCCCATGTGCACTGTCTCGTAGTGTTCATGAGGCCGGCCTTCCTGTGTACAGGAGGGGAAACGCCTTGAGAGTTGAACTAACCTGCCCGAGATCAGGCTGCGAGTTAGCACTGGGGTTCAAATACCGACAGGGCTGAGTCCAGGGGTAGACAGCAGGGGGACTGTGAGGCGGGCTCGTTGGAGCTTGCTTCCGTCTACAAGACTCACCCAGTCTACCATCTACCACTCGCAAGCAGTGACAAGCGGTTCCCAGGTCGTTTCTGGTTCCCTGAGCTCCGAGGAACTCTGCCTCGGGGTTAACATTGCTGCATCCCAGCCCTCCTCCCCACCCACTCTCTGTCCTCACCTGCACACATCACCCTCCTCCCCACCCGCTCTCTGTCCTCACCTGCAGACATCACCCTCCTCCCCACCCACTCTCTGTCCTCACCTGCAGACATTGCACTTGCCAAAGAACATGTGCTCAGTAAGTGCTTAATGAATAGGTATTTCTTGAATTTCGATAATTAAGACATGGCTATATAAAGAAGGGAGAATCCTTATGAAAATCCATGGAAGTCAAACACACATTTTTTGGCTTGGTTTCTCTTATGAACATTGGAATTTCTCTTCCTTTTTCTTAAAATTTGTTTTTAGAGGATTTTTTGCCTTTGGGGTGCATGTGCTTGCTGGAGAGGAAGAGACAGAGACATGAGAAGAAAGGGAGAAATCACCCCTGGGAGGGGATGGCCATACTGCAATCTCTTCTCCTCCCTTCTCCCACGATCTTGGGCAGGAATGTACATGCACCTGGCATGAGTTTCAAGCCACTGCGTCTGGGACTGAACCATACTTGGCCATGCGGGAGTCCAGTGAAATAACTGCTATTCCGTCTGCTGGCCCTGGAATTCCCTGCTGAATTTATTCATGCATTTATATTCTGTCTTAATGGTAACTTGACTGTATTATAGGCAAGAGGACAGGAAAAGAATTGCTGGCACCCAGGGTACCAGGCACTGTGTGGGTGACGTATGTGTCTGATTCTCACACGACTGTAGACATTCTACCTTCCCCACGTTTACCGATGCCTGAACAAAGTCTCAGAAAGGCTTAACAAGTGGCCTAACATGATGATCAGGGGGGACTGTGTGATTCCAAAGCCCATGCCTTTCTGATATGCCATTATAATTCCGTATTATGTAGCTAGCATTACAAGTGATTCCCTAAATGCCACACCCAGTAAGGGAGTCCCTGAGTAGACAAATAAGAGCCCCTCGAGGAAGTGTCGTGCTGCCGGGGTGCACTGCAACGGCGCCGGGGTCCGACCTCATGCATCTACACCTTCCTTCCTCTCCCATCACGGGTACAGCTGAGGGCCAGCTGTGGGCACGCAGCCCTGCATTCCTGGAAGCCACGTGGAAAGACTCTCGGTTTGCATCCGGTCTACCAAGCTGACTGCAGGGCTCGAGGTGGGGTCACGGCACGAAGGCCTGTTTAGGTTGTCCCACTGTCTCTCAGGAACGAAGACACGAAAGTAAACTTAAAGACACAGTTTAAGAACATAAGCTGAAGTTTGCTCTTGGAATAATTTTAACACTTCTCAGTTCTTGGTAGAGTTAGCCAAGGAGAAAAAGGAATTCATATTGGGACTCACTGTCCTGAACATCTGTAAACAGGAGATGTCCCCTCTCCCCACCCCGGACTGAGGTAGCAGTAGCAGAAGCAGACTCTCACCCACCACCCACCTGATTTAGCAGTTGCTAGTAGTCAACGGTAGCTTGACAAAGCTCTACTGAAACACCGCCCCTTGACTGAATTCGGGGCTCGGGTTGGGAGATAGGAAGAAGCCAGAGTTCTCTGAAATCAGCCTCAATTCTCCAGAAGATCACAGCTCCCCGTCTCTCACTGTGGTGCAGCCCCGGGCTCTGGTGGTACATGGGCTGTAGCCCCCGTCAGAGCCAGCATCCGTGCTGACAGAGAGACGCAACAGCTCACGCGGGGTTAGCCACCGCGCAGACGGCCACTCCTGGTGCTCGGGAGTGCTAACCTGCTTCGCCTCAGTGAATCTTCCTCAACCTAAATCGGGGTAGGCGAGCATGAAGGGACCAGCGAGGGGGTTCTCGTTAAGTGTGGAAGAGGCCTTCCGACTGGGGACTGCGCCCTGGCTCTTCCAACTCCAAGAGGCCTCAGAATCTCAGGAGAAACCTGGGCAGCTCCAGTGTTTATTTTCTTCCTCGGTGGGTTTAGGAGGGCTGAGACCTGCGGCTCCATCCACGTCTGATCACTCAGCAGGGTCCCAGCTCCAGTGTTATTCCTTTGGGACTGGGAGCGTGCTGAGTGGGGCTGGAGAGTGGAGTGGGACTGGAGCGTGCTGAGTGAGACTGGGGCGTGCGGAGTGGGGCTGGGAGCGTGCTGAGTGGGGCTGGGGTGTGCGGAGTGGGGCTGGGGCGTGCTGAGTGGGACTGGGAGAGTGCTGAGTGGGACTGGGAGCGTGCTGAGTGGGACTGGGGGCGTGCTGAGTGAGACTGGGAGCGTGCTGAGTGAGACTGGGAGCGTGCGGAGTGGGGCTGGGGCGTGCGGAGTGGGGCTGGGGCGTGCGGAGTGGGGCTGGGGCGTGCTGAGTGGGACTGGGAGCGTGCTGAGTGGGACTGGGAGCGTGCTGAGTGGGACTGGGAGCGTGCTGAGTGGGGCTGGGGCGTGCTGAGTGGGGCTGGGGCGTGCGGAGTGGGGCTGGGGCGTGCGGAGTGGGGCTGGGGCGTGCGGAGTGGGGCTGGGGCGTGCGGAGTGGGGCTGGGGCGTGCGGAGTGGGGCTGGGGCGTGCGGAGTGGGACTGGGGTGTGCTGAGTGGGGCTGGGGCGTGCGGGGTGGGGCTGGGGCGTGCGGGGTGGGACTGGGGCGTGCTGAGTGGGACTGGGGTGTGCGGAGTGGGGCTGGGGCGTGCTGAGTGGGGCTGGGGCGTGCGGAGTGGGGTTGGGGTGTGCGGAGTGGGGCTGGGGCGTGCGGAGTGGGACTGGGGTGTGCTGAGTGGGGCTGGGGTGTGCGGAGTGGGACTGGGGCGTGCGGAGTGGGACTGGGGCGTGCGGAGTGGGACTGGAGTGTGCTGAGCCAGAGGCAGCGTTGCGTAGCAGTGAGGCAGGGAAAGTGCCTCACCCACAGGCGCCTGACGCTGAGCAGGAGGGCTGCGCTCTCGGAGGTCAGACCCGAAAGCCTCTGAATAGCAGACAGACTAGGGAACAATGTCAAGCTTCAGCACGACAGACTTAAACGTTTGTTCTTCCTGCTTAAAAACAAGGCAGATGGGACTGGAAACGCAGTCTGTCCGAGGGGTCCTGCGGCCTCAGTCAGCCTGCCCCTGGCTGGCCTCAAAGCTCATCTGATTCAGGGAGAGACAGAGGGAGGTACCCTTAACGGGTCTCGCCATGCCACAACCCTCCCTAGTCTCTGCCAGGCAGGACCATGGGCATGCACTGGGTACCCGGCATGTTCAGACTGACCAGAGATCCAGCCCTGCACCCGTCACATCACTCCAGTGCATGTGTGTGCCTCACGGCCTGTGCCACCACACCTGTCATCACTCCAGTGCATGCGTGTGCCTCACGGCCTGTGTCACCACACCCGCCATCACTCCAGTGCATGCGTGTGCCCCACGGCCTGTACCACCACAGCTGAGCTGTGAGGATTTTTTAAATCACCATCTTCCCTCTCTGATGAGGAAGACTCTAGAAACAAGAGGCCAGTATTTGTGTCCTTAAGGGGGTGGAGACTAGCAGCGGTGCGGCATTTTGGAGCACCGTGCTTTGAGTAAGGACTGCTCTCTGACACAGTGGCCGTGAACGGGTACGGGCCGGCCAGGCGATGGGGCGGGTGAAGAGGCTGGCCCCCACATGGCTGGCTGTGCGCTTTGGGCTCTGGGCCTGGCAGCTTGAAGACACACATGTGCATGTGCAGGCATGTCCGAAACCCCGAGGACAGAGTGGGAGAGAAGGGCCTGTGGCATGATCCCCGCCTGGCGATGCTTCCCCACTTTCTCTCCCTGTTTCTCTCTGGTGAGTGTGCTCGCTCTACGGTAAACTAAAAAGGAAAACCAAACGAAGTGGGAGTACATGGAAATGTGAAGCCCTTCTGGGGATAAAAAAGCATAACTTTTTTTTTTTGAGGGAAATCAGTATTCGGTCCCTCTCCTGCACATACTCTTTGCCGAGGTTGATCTTGAAACATCTCTGACGGGGAAGCCTGTTCTCCATCCACACGCTTCCCCTCTCAGTTTCCCTTCCGAATCCTACTGTCATGGCATGCTGCTCCTGTTGGTAGAAACTCCATAGAGTTTAAATAAGGGAATATTTTAGGTGTGAAAAACTCACTAGGAAACAAATCTTTTTATAAATCAGGTAGTTGCCAATTTTGCTTTAAAGAATTTTAGGAAGTGCTAATATCAGTTGGTTGGTCATTAAAACAACATTTGTTTAAATGATGGAGAGTGTATGCATGCACACACACACGTACATGTTTGCACACATGTACAGCAGGTTGGTCATTAAAACGACATTTGTTTAAACGGTGGAGAGCATATGCATGCACGCACACACGTACACGTTTGCACACGTGTACACATGCACACGCACAGAGGAGGGACAGAGAGGAGCACCTCACTCCCCTACTGGGACCTCATCACACCAGGACCCCTCTGCCCGGCCCTCCAGCTTCGCAGGGCCCTAGAGGCCCGTGTGCACGCCGAGTGTGCTTTAGGCCACGCCAAGGGTCCATGCCGTGGTCAGCCATGTGACTTCCAGCTCTGTACCGAAGCGGCTGGGCCTAAAAACCATTTTGATGATCAACCATTATGGGATTTTTTTTGTTCTTTTTGTATACAACTTGGAATTTGAAGCACTCAGTAATGCCACGAGTTACACTCTTTCAAGTTCCATATATCTGTTTATAAGAACAAATTTTGTAGGGGCCAGAGGTTGCATAGTGGTTAGGGTGCTGGACTCCCACATGATCAGCTATGGTTCAAGTCCCAGACCCAGTGGCTTGAAATTCATGCCAGGTGTATGCGTGTGTGTGCCCAAAATCTTGAGATGAGAACGGAGAAGTGATTGTGGTGTGGCCACCCTCCCGGGGGTGATTTCTTGCATTCTGTCTCTCTGGAGAGCACACATGCTCTATAGTAAAAATTTCCCCCCAAAAAAACCAGATTGTCTAAGTATTTACATTGTTAAAAACAAAAGCTTGGATTAGAGTTGACGTGAGACTCCTCCATTCTTGTACTATACATGCTCATCTGTAACTATGAAGCTAGTCAGAAAAATACCCACTGTCTATGTCACCAAGAGAGGACTTCTGATAACTTTTGACTTTTTATAGGCAATAATTAGGTCCTAAAAATTTAATATATTACGTTATTTAGATCAATTATGCACTATTAATAACTCAACCAAGGGAATATTTTAAAAATAGCTTGAATATTTCATCATAGGAAATTTTGGAAAGTACAAATTTTAAATTTATACTAATAATTTTATTATAGAAATTAAATACAGTGATCAGTGAAAAACTGCAAACCAATTTATTTATTTATTTTTAAATAATTAAAAAAAGAAAAGAAAGAAAAGGGGGACCAGCAGTTGACGTAATGAATGGCTGTGTTGCTGGACTCCCATGTAGTCGACCACAGTTCGAGTCCCAGACCCAGTGGCTTAAACTCACGCTGGGCACGTGTGTGTGTGTGCACCCAAGATCCCGAGAGGAGAATGGAGGAGAAGGGATTGTGGCGTGGCCATCTCCTCAGGGGCTGGGTGTGTGGAGGGGGGAGATTTCTTTCTTTCTGTTTCTCTGGTGACTGTACGTGCCCTATAGTAAAAATCTCTCTCTAAAAAAAAAAAAAATCAAAAACATAAAAATGAAAACACCCGTCAGCTAGGATGTCCTTCCTTCCTCCCATCTATTTACTTACTTAGCTAGAGTGTGTGTATACTGGCTAGAGAGAGGGGAAGTGAGAGCACGCACCCCACGGAGAACAGTCACACCACACCCCTTCTCTGCTTCTCCCTTCGGGATCTGGGGCACGCATGCACACCCAGCATATTTTTTAAGCTGCCAGGTCCAGGACTTGAACTGTGCAGTCAGCTATGTGGGATCCAGTTGCCTTCACCGCCACGCCACCCGCTGGCCCCTGGGTTTCCCTTCTAACCTGTCTCTCGGCCTGCACCGAGCACTCTGTGAAGGAAGTCTGCTGCTTGGTTTCTTTTTTTTTTGAGGAGAGATTTTCGCTATAGGGCACGTGCGCTTGCCAGACAGACAGAGAGAGACATTAGAGAGAGAAAGCGAGAAATCACCCCCCAGGGGGGATGGTCACGCCGCAATCCCTTCTCTTCCATTCTCCTCTCAGGATCTTGGGCACGCACGCGCACGCGCCCAGCGTGAGTTTTAAGCCACCGGGTCCGGGACGCGAACCGCAGTCAACTACGTGGGAGTCCAGCAACATAGCCATTACGCTAACTGCTGGTTCCCTGCTGCTTGGTTTCTGACGTCACCCTCCGGCAGCCACTCCTGCACCATGGCAGTCCATACTTCCAAGTAATAAATTTAATTCCCACATTCTCTTTTTTATTATTGTTTTGTTTCTTTTTTTAATATTCAATTAGTCAATATATTTTTAAAGGATTATTTTACTTAACTTATTTATTTTAATTTGACCAGAGAGAGACAGAGGGAGAGGGAGAGGGAGAGGGAGAGGGAGAGGGAGAGAGAGAGAGAGAGAGAGAAAGTGAGAAAGCAAGCTGCCAGGTCTGAGACTTGAACCACAGTCGGCCATGTGAAAATCCAGAGACCTTAACTACCATGCCACCTGCTGGCCCCAGTCAATGTATTTTTTAAAGCTTACTTTTTAATTTCTTCCATGGGAGAGAGAGAGAAAGAGAAGGGGGGTGGAAAGAGAGAGGAAGATAGGGAGAAAGAGAAGAGAGACACAGAGAGAGAGAGACACCCTTTCGACAGGGTCTTCCTGCTCTGAGCCAGTCCCAGCCTCAGCCAGTTCTGCACCGGGACGATTCCTGGCTGTGCCGGGAGACCTCGGGTCAGGGGCCTCAGCGTCGGGCAGCACTGGGCTGCTCTGCGCCCACACTGGCCAGTTTTTATGCTCCCTTGGCAGCAGACAGGTCAGCCTTTTACAGAGGACATCCCTGCTGGCCACAGGGATGGGTGTCACCTTGGCCTTGAGTGGTCTAAGACTGGAAGAGCTAGCCAGCGGCAAACGTGTGAGTTGTGTGAGCTTGGAGTGCATGTGTGTGTGTGTGTGTGTGTGTGTGTGTGTGTGAGCTGTGTGAGTTTGGAGGGCGTGCATGTATGTGTGTGAGTTTGGAGGGTGTATGTGTGTGTGTGTGTGTTTGGAGGGTGTGTGTGCATGAGTTGTGTGAGTTTGGAGGGCGTGCGTGTATGTGTGTGAGTTTGGAGGGCATGCATGTATGTATGTGAGTTTGATGGGTGCGCGTGTGTGTGTGTGAGAGTTTGGAGGGCACGTGTGTGTGTGAGAGAGTGGAGGGCACGTGTGTGTGTGTGTGTGTGCACAAGCGAAGCATGCATATGTGTGTTGGTGCATGCACAATGAGAACCTGTGCTTGGGGAGTCACGGCAGAGGGAGCGAAGGCTAGAACAACCCGGCAGGGCTGCACCAGGGCTGAGGACCGGTTCCGTGGGAGGAGCCCTCCTTCCAGTCTGCTCTGAGAGCTCCATGCCTGTCCCAAGCTGCTCCACTCATGGGTCACCTCACGGCAATGGCTGCACCAGCCAGAGGAAGCCCTGGGCTGTCGGAGACTCGGAGGAGTTTCTAAGGCTCCTGGGATTAAAAAGCTCTGTGTCTGCAGGAGAGGGAGCGATGCCTTCTGTCAGTTTTTATTCAAGTGTTTCTTCTTGAACACCAACCTCACTGACTTTGATGTGAGCGTAAATTAATTCCAGAGGCTGACTTGAAATTCCATCTCTGCCTGCCTATAGTCTGTCCACCCACACAGAGGACAGACTGCCGAGCCCGTCAGGTTTCGGGCGAGCAGCTTGCACTACATTCTTCCAGGAGCCTCTCAAAAGGCTGCTGAGGTTTTTCAGTCCTCATTTTCCTCTTCAGGCACCTGCCCGTTTAATGTCAAACTGCCTTCTTTATATGAGGAGAAGGTTGCTCTACTGAGCTACAGAAGCTTGATTTTCTTGGTCAGCAGGGGATAATGTTGGTCTTAAATTGTATTAAAATTTTAAAAAGAATCATTTATGCTGCTTCTTCATATAACTCCTGAGATGTCATATCTCATTTCTGTATTGAACCTGCAGTTTTGAGAGAATGAAAGTACTCCCGGGACTGTCTGGTTCACACTCTGAAGGGATGAAAGCTTTGAAAGGTGTCCCTGTCACCCCGACTGCAGTGTCTGCGTCTTGCACGGGAGGCGGTCCAGAAACGGGACGTTCCCAGCCTGCCCCAGGTCACCCAGCAAATCCGGGCGCATCACAGTGAGGGCGGAAATTCGGCGGTCTGATTTCTGGACAGCCCGCCCATCCTCCCTTCAGAATTTATGACGAATTGCCTTAGTCCCTGCAAATTCAGTCGACTTTCTCTTAACTTTGTCATTTCTCTTTTCAGGATTTCGGGCATGTACGCACCCACTCCTGGCGGCTTTTTCAAACTGCTGGGTCTGGGACTCCGGCCAGGCCCTGGTTTATACAGGACCCAGCTGCCTTAACCACTAAGC
Source organism: Tupaia tana (assembly GCA_026018925.1). Taxonomy (NCBI): domain Eukaryota; kingdom Metazoa; phylum Chordata; class Mammalia; order Scandentia; family Tupaiidae; genus Tupaia; species Tupaia tana. Next base: position 1,734,652 of record JAKSZU010000027.1, on the reverse strand, counting down.
CACCGGCTGGCCCTGGAGTCAACTTTCGGATTAAACTCAGACCTCTACTGTCTGATGGGTGCGTTAAGTCCATTTACCTATTTTCTCTCTTTTGCAAGCATTCCAAATGTTAAAGTGGAGAATCCTTAAGAGGGTCTTTACTTCCTTTTTGTCTTGTGACATGTGAACACGTTATTATACTAGATTATCAGTGTGTGTGTGTGTGTGTGTGTGTGTGTCTGCAGCTGTGTGTGGGACAGAAAGAAGGAAGAGAATTCCTGGTTTCTGACACAGTGGAAAGGCAATTTGCCAGTATTTTCTCCGACAGAAAGCCCTGTGTGATATAAACCTCCCTAGGGATCCCCTCTATGTGGGCCTCCAGAAATCGGAGCTGAAACTGAAGCTACCTTCACAGTCAATAACTCAAGGTTAAGTACAAGAAGTGTCACTTCCACAAGGTGATTTACAAGGACGATTGCTTTCTGCCCTGGTTGTACGAGAAGGGCAGTGAGATCGGCCGGATGTTCGAGCTCTGTTGAACTGGACATGCTCACTCAGCCCCGGCTGCCCGCATGCCTGTTCCTGACCAAAGACCCCAGCAGGCAGGAGACGACGGGGCCTTTCCCATCAGGGTCTCGGTTTCTCTGCCTGTTCCGGTCACTAGGGCGTCTCGTTTCCCGTGGTGCAAGGCAGCAGGTTTGTGATGTGGTTGTGATGATTACGGAGGCAGGACAGACACTGGAGGCCCGAGTGGCTCTCTGTGTTCTCCTGGTCTGAGAGGCCGGTCGGTTGCTGCTCACTGCTGACCAGCCAGGTCTACGGCCACACCAGGGAGTCGCTGAGAGTCACACGTAACTATTACTTACACTGGCTTCACCCAAAAACAAACCCTTAAACAGACATCTGAGCCCCTTCCCCTTCGTCTGAAGACTCTGGAAAGGCGGGGCACACTCAGGTCCTGTCACTGATGTCAACCACTTCCAGGGGATTCTGGGGGGGAAAGGTCAACATTCACCACGTAAAATTCAACGTAACACTGACCTGACCTCAAAACGACGTGTTTCTATGTACACACAGGCACACGTGTGCTTCTATGTACACACGCGTGTTCCATGCACACACATGTAAACACATGCACATGTTTCTGTGTACACACACGTAAACACACACGTGTTTCTGTGTACACATCGGAAGATGCACACCTCTACTAAAATTACCAATAGCTTTTGCGACCAAACACGGTGATTATGAACTTCAGCTGCAAAGTGAGGTAGACCGGGTCCAAGTCCTGCTTCTAGCTGGGTGACAGTGTGCAAAGTACTCGGCCTCCCTGCATCATTGCCCTTTTCTTACCTACGGACTGTGTAAGGGTTAAGGTGAGAATCTGAAACAATATCCAATAGACCCATGCTTCTAAAACTCCAAAGTACACGCAAACCACGTGGGCTCTTGTTAGAATGCCTGTGCTGACTCAGTAGGTCTAATCGGCCGCGAATCTCGAACAAACTTCGAGAAGCAGGCACACACCATGTCTTCACAAAACGGAAACCCAGACTGGTCTGCAGCCTTAAAACCGACGGCGAAAGCGGTGAGAAGACTTCATGTGGCGGGACGTGAGCGTGGTGTGGACTGTCTCCCTGGGTGTGGAGAGGACACCACGCACAACGGTGTGCTCTGCGTCTGCGTGCCCTCTTCCCGAGGAATTGCTACACTTAACGCCTACCGTTTCGCCAACGGTAGCCACGGGCCCCCACACTTACGTGAAGAATGCCGAGGTTCCAGCTGACCGGGAGCCTCTCACCTGTCATAATCTTGGCAAATCTCTCCCACTGCCACCAAGGCCTTCAGGTACTCATTGGGCTGGTAAGGGTGGATGTAGTGCAGGGAGCAGCTGTTCCTGGGGTCCCCGTTCGAAGCAGTGAAATCTATGGCCACCTGGAAGGGAGACACAGACCAGGCGGTTTAAGGGGAACGCAGCTCTTGGGGATTACGATCCTCCACGAGAAGACACAAGCTCAGGAGGAGAAAAGCACACCAGGTAGCCTGCCGACAAGACAAGGAAGAGAAGAAAGGAGTGAGCTTGGAAACCAGCTATTGCTGTGCCGAGGTCATTCTTTAAAAGCCACCTCCCCCAATTCCGCGTCCTCTCTGTCCAGACGGACCCTGAGGTTGATGTGGGTCGGCAAGCCCGGCTGCTGATCTGCACCCCCGGCCAGCAGAGCGAGGGCAGAGCGCTCGCCTTCTCACTGCACACGGCACCAAGGACAGACGTCGGTGCTCTCTGGGCAGGACAGCTCCATCTCTGTGCCACGGGTGAGGCCCCTCAAAACCGAATCTGGGTAAAGACGTGATCTTCGTAATGAAGTCACTGTCAGAGTCGCCTGTTGTAGAGAGATGACACGTTTTCCGTAAGAAGCAGCACCTTGTAAGCCATTCAGGCTTCGGGTTCCCACTCACGTAAAAACGCCTCAGGTACAACAGAGAAGATGTTTGCGTGTTATGGCGTTCTGTGGGAAGGGAGCAGGAACACCTCTCCATTTCACAAGGATCACTAGCCCAGGGGTCAGATAAAATGCATGAAGTCAGGGCATCATGATCTCTCCCTCCTGGAAGGAAGAAAAAATAGACTTTGGAGATGGCTGAATCCAGCACGGCTGCCTGCGTGGCTGGAATCCTGGACGTGGCGACTGGAACACGCCCGGCGTGTGCGCATACGTGCCCAGATCTTGAGAGATAATGGAGGAGGGATTATGTTATGACTGTTCTCTGTGGGGCTACCTCCTCGCCCTCCTCATCTCTCTCTGGTGAGTGCATGTCCCTCTGGCTAAAATAACAAAAGAAAAAGAAGTTGACTTATTAAACACTTTTTTATTTTTGGAGAGGTTTTGTTATAGGGCGTGAGTATTCGCCAGAAAGACAGAGAGACAGAGAAACAGAAAGCAAGAAATCACCCCCAGGGGGGATGGCCACGCCGCAATCCCTTCTCCTCCATTCTCCTCTCGGGATCTTGGGCACGCACGCACACGCACCCGGTGTGAGTTTTAAGCCACCAGGTCTGGGATGCAAACCACGGTTGACTACGTGGGAGTCCAGCGACATAGCCATTACGCCATCTGCTGGTCCTTTAAACACTTCCTAACAAACCCCAACAATAATAAATGCATAAGCCTGAGGATGTTAAAATGAGAAGAAATATTTCTTCTTACTTCCACCATATCATGACCTATATAAAAGTTAACCTGGAAAGAAACTGTCAAAAAATGCTTAAGCTTGGGAGGAGGTGGGTTAAAGTGAAGTGTCACACGGAACTGAAGAAATACCCCCGTGTTTCTTTCTGGGTACAGTAGAATGCTTCGTAATAATGCTTTTAATCCACACCACCGAGGTCACCCGCCATGTGCGTCCCAACGCTAAGCTGTCGGTCTGTCCCCTGAGCTGGTTACTGGCTGGGGCTCCTGAGGTTGGACTGACAGTGGTGAACTGCCTGATTTGGTGGTGCTCTACAGAGACATGAGCTCCTGGTGGAGTTCCTTCCCCTGCAGGCAGGCCTCGGGGGGTTCTACTCTTCCCTTGGGAATGACCCCGTGTCTGTGGTAATGAGAGACATTTCACCTCAGCAGATTCTCAGGAAGGATACAACCTTAAAAAAAAAGATGAAAAATAAAATCAACCAATAGTCCTTCCCATCTAGCCCTTTTTGTAGTTCCCAGGGTCGTAACAAAAAGATTTTATTCTAGGGCTAAAATCCAGGGAGCAATTATGTATATGGCCACTAGAAGAGTTTCTTCATTTTCTGGCAAGTGATGGTTTCTGGAGATAAAATAGCTATCTTTAGGAGGTGGCCTTCCACTAAGAATTCTCTGTGCTCTTTAAAGTTAGCATTAGTGGAAAGGGAGCAGAGTGAAAGGTCAGGGTTATTTTAGAAAGCAGCAGGGAGGCAGTGAAAGGTGGTTAAGTTAAGAAATAAGAGCAAGAAAGTGACTGAAAATGCCAGTTTGTGGAGGTGGCTGCCGATGCCTCACTTCCTGGTGCTGGGGGCCTGCCGGGCCACCACGTCCTCATTTCCTGACACGAAGCAGTTATGAAAACCTGTGGTTCCGGAATGCACTCCAACCTTCTCGGCGGGCAGCCCCAGAACGAGCACCCGTTGTTTTCCCCTTCTGCCCGGTAGGCTGCTCTCCTTATTAAGCGGAGCTTGGAGAGGCTGTGCAGGACCTTGTAAAATAAGAATGCAAATGTTCCTTCCAGACCACCAAGCCATGGAGCCTGGAGCTGCTTCTGGGAGAGACTGGAAACAAATGAACTTGATCATCCGACATTTTTATCCACCGACATGAAAGAGCTCCAGTCTTAGGCCCCTGTCTCCCATGGTCGAGTATCGGGACCTCCTGGGTGCTCTCTCAGGGAGGCCGCTGTAGCCAGCCTCTGCTCCTGCGGCATCCTGGCAGCTCCCCCGCCTGCATTTGCAGACATTTGGAATTACCCAGTGAGCCCGACAGGTGGGGACACTGTTTAGTCTGGACTATTTCTTAAATGACAGGTTAAAGTCTTACTCTCCTGTTTCCACAGACCTTAACGAGGCCGTGAAATAGCAAAGCAGGGAAAGACCCCAGGAGCTCACTGGGTCGTTTTCTAGAAACGGCAAAGCATTTACCTCCTCACCCCCTGGCGTCCCCAGCTTCTCCTAGAGCCCAAATAGGCAGGGCTTCCGCTTACTCTCCAGGGCCTGTCTCAGAGCTCACCAACGTTTCATCTGGGATATAAAGTCAAGACTTAAGGATTTGAAAACTTAAGCTGGAACACAGTGTGAACATATTATGCCCTATACGTGTTGGGGTTGGGAAAGATTTCCTGAGAAAACTTTTAATAGGTGAACTAATTCTTTAGGCTTGAAGATCAGTCTAGGAAAAGCCATATTCAGCCGATTATATCGTGTAACGCTGTAGTTCTAAAACATAAGATACGGAATCAGAGGCAAAGGAAAGCAGAATCTCTTTCAACTTTAAAAGATTACAAATAAGACAAATGACCATCTGAAAATAAGAAAAAAAATACTGCTCAGGATTCTACTAGTCTGGCAAGTCGCACTTTCTCTTTTCTTCATATATGTATCATTGTTGCAATGATAGAGTGGCCGAGCTTTACATTCTTTATTTTCACTTAACGCTGTGTCATAAACACACCCTCATGGCACTAATTCCTGTATTTATGTTTGAAAATGGCTTTATCATACATAATCCATTTGAAGGTGGTACTGCAATTCACGTAGCATGATCTCATTTGTGGGTAGCTGGGCAGCTTATGGTTTACAATGAATGTTTTTGTGCGTCTGGAAAAATTACTTTCAAAGGAAATCTTAAATTCGTCTACCATTTTCTTTCTAAATACCTCCTGATATCTGTCTCTTCTGTGCTGTCTATAAGTTTGCAGTTTGCATGTGAAATTTGAAGACCTGTTTTATTTTTAGCCACCGCGCCAGGTGCCAAGCCCAGCCTCTCTCCCTGCAGTGTCCCCTCCCCACCTGGCTCCGCTGAGACGTGGGTGTGGCAGCTGCTCTTGGGCTCTTCCGACTCAGGGTTCACGTGAGGAAGAACTGTCCTTGGGAGTGCCCTTGACCTCTCAGAACTGGTGCTAAATTAGGCACGTACTTTTTCCAGCCAGAGGATATAGATTAGGTATCAGGTTCTCAAGTGGTCCAGGGACCAAAAAAGGAAAAGAATCGTTGACTAGGGCTCTGTCTGAGCCCATTTACCTCTTCCTTCTACTGGGGCTTTCTCCTTCCTTACGGTCGGATTTTAACCTAGAACGTCTTTCTCTACAATCTCCCTTTTCCTCTCTTGTCTTCCTTCCGTAGTCAACCTTCTTTTTTGTAGTTGTATTTTATTTTATTTTACTATATTATATTATGTTATGTTATGTTAGACAATGCATGGATGTACATGACAGAGAGAGAGAAACCATCACCAAGGTTTTGTCACATCGTGGTCTCCTTCCCAGAGCCCTCCAGTTTGGCAGCATCTTGGGCACGCCAGTCAGGAATCCAGACCCGCGAGTGACCATGCGGCTCCAGCACTGTGGTCCATGTGTCCCCACTGCACCGCTGAGGCGGGGCCGGCCCTGGACCGCAGTCACACGTCGGTGTTCACGTCCCTCCCTTCTGCTGGCACCGTAGTGCCTCCGCCTCCCCGTCTCCTCCTGCTGACAGCGTTTAGAAGGTACTACTCACTCGTCACTCGTCACCCTGTGGGGTCATTGTTTTGACCTGCCATCTCTCCTTCCTGGGCATGTGGGTCACAGCCTCCCCGTGGCTCTCCGTCTCCTCTGGCATCTCTTCTTTTACTGCTTGCTCCTCTTTCCCTTCCTGCTGTACGGGTCTTCCACAATTTCCACATTCTCTCTGGTCCTGTCATCCGGGCCCATGTATGTATAGCTCCCGTCCTTCTCCCCAAACCTAGATCCCTAGTTCTCGGTGCCATTTCCACAGGACACCTGAAAGTACTCCTACCACATAAAAAATCACCTTCTTGCCTGGGGCCCCTCCTGACCTCACATTTCTGTGGACAGGACAGCCGTGCGTGGTCAGGCACAAAAGCTTTGACTCGTCTTGGGCTCGTTGCCCCTTTTAATCCCAGTGACTTCGCTGTGTCATAGGTTGAGCTTATGGCCTGTTTTCACGCCTTCCCACTGCGGCCACTCTAGTTTACCTTATTTTACCTGTCCCCAGGACTGCTGCAGTGAGCTTTAATACCTTCTTCAATATCTTCATTTCTCATGCTCTCTTCAACACCATCTATGCCTTTTCAAACGCTCCTGACTTACGTCTCTAGAGCATGTGCCTACTGCTTTAGTGACCTTCTCACCACCCTCCGGACATTACATTATCCACGAAATGGATAAAGTCCAAAGCCCTTCAAATTCTGAGCACAAACTGCCTCCCTTACTTGCTTCTAAAAACACCCTATTTATGCATATTAACCTACGTAAGGTTTTGGTATTGAACATCAGAATAATTGATGCACAAGTACTTAAGTTCATGGGTGTGACTTTTAAAACAAAAACCAAGTATAGTATTTATTCACTCAACTTGTTATTTCCCCTAAAATGTACCTCCCCTTGAAGGTTTAGGGTTAACTTTGTTACTGTTCAGCAAAACTATGTTGAGCAACCTGGCACCTGAAGAGAAGGCTGGTCCATCTTTCATACCCTTACGACTGAAGGAGAAGTAGCAGCGTCTAGGAAAACACAAGGCTTCCTCCTGCTTCTGTTTATAACATGTGCTGGACAGAAGCTCTACAGAAAATAAACAGCCCACTCACAAGAGGTGATTGAGGGAATCCTGCAGTTTCAGAGATAAAAGGCCAAAAATAGGAAGCTTTTTTTTTTTTTTTTTTTTAGAGGTTTTTGCTATAGGGTGCATGCGCTCGCCAGAAAGACAGATAGAGGCAGAGAGACAGAAAGTGAGAAATCACCCCCTGTGGGGATGGACACGCCGCAATCCCTTCTCCATTCTCTTGGGATCGTGGGCACGCACGCACATGCGCCCTGCGTGAGTTTAAGCCACTGGGCCTGGGACTCGAACCATGGTCGACTACATGGGAGTCCAGTGATATATCCATTACGCTAACTGCTGGCCCCAATAGAAAGCTTCTTAAGCAAACACTCACCCCCTGAAAACCCCTGATCAGGGGATGTGACATGTGACTTCTTTTTCTTTTTCCGCCTTACATTCTCAGTGTGCTGCTCAGCCTCATCCTTACCATGCCTAGACAGGTCTAGGCGCATAGGAGCTGAGCATCTGAACACGGAGGCCCTGAAGAGTCCTCGCCTCCTCACCGAACCACATAAAAGGGGAGAAACCCCCCTTTGTAAATCTGAACCCAAGACTCCTCTTGTGACACCACATTGCAAAGCACAGGACACAGTTGTAGAAACCTACTCCCAACAAGTAGCAAGAACGGCTACATCACCGAACGACTGAAGATCGCAGAAGAGCCTCGGCTATGAGAAAACCAGGAAATACGTCCCCAACCAGGGAACACAGTGACTTGTCTCCAACTACTGGAGAAACAGAGGAAATCACTGAAATGTCAGAAATAGAATTCAGAACATTCACAGTGAAAAACGAAATTAACTGTAAGAGAAAACAGACAGACAACTCCAGGAGATGAAGTCCTTCCATGACTTGAAAGAGACAGGCACCATAAAAAAGAATCAAACAGAATGAGAGATGAAAACTGTGATGCCGGGGATAAAAACCTCCCTTGGAAGTATTAATAGCGGGTTAGACCAGGCATAAGACAGAGTCTCTGATTTAGAAGACAAAACCTCTGACAGATAAAACCACTGAAAAGAATGAAAAAATAACCAAAAAAAAAAAATAAGGACAACATATGGGATATTATAAGACTCTATTAGACACCCAAATATCCTAATAATAGGGACTCTAGAAGGTGAAGAATCTGACAAGGGCAGAGAAGATCTATTCCATGAAATACTTGCAGAAAACTTTCCAAATCTAGAGAAACATTCAGACATCCAGACCTAAGAAATACAAAGAACCCCCAAATAGAATCAACATAAGAAGATCCTCTCCATGGCACATCATAGCCAGATTGGTCAAATTCAAAGACAAAGACAAGATTCTAAACATAGCAACAAACACCAACTGACTTACAAAGGTTATCCCATTAGGCTAACATCAGACCTCTCAACTGAAACAATGCAGAAAAGAAAAGAATGAGAAGACATATTCAAACATTGAAAGAAAAACAATTTTAATCAAGTATACTATATCTGGCAAGATTATCCTTCAAATGAGAAGAACAAATAAAATCATTCTCAGACAAACAAAAACTGAAAGAATTCACCAACATTAGACCAGGTCTTCAAGAAGTACCGAAAGCATATTATATCAGGAAAATTAAAAAGAGACAAACAAAAATAATAGAACAACAACAAACCCAAGGAAATGGTTAACAACATGGCAGGAATAAGTAGTCAAAAATTAATAACAACACTGAATGTTAATGGATTAAATTCTCCAATTAAAAAACACAGACTGGCAGGATGGATAAAACAAAAACAAAAACAAAAACAAAAAACAAAAACAAAAACAAAACAAAAAACCAACAAAACCAGGAGCCCTCTATATGTTGCCTTCAAGAAATGCACCTTGGGACCAGCAGTTAGCGTAATGGCTATGTCGCTGGACTCCCATGTAGTCGACCGCGGTTCGCGTCCCGGACCCGGTGGCTTAAAACTCACACCGGGCGCATGTGCGTGTGTGCCCAAGATCCCAAGAGGAGAATGGAGGAGAAGGGATTGCGGCATGGCCATCCCCCCTGGGGGGTGATTTCTCGCTTTCTGTCTCTCTGTCTCTGTCTGTCTGTCTGGCGAGTGCACACGCCCTATAGCAAAAAAAACCTCTTCAAAAAAAAAAAAAAAAAAGAAATGTACCTCAAGGATAAAGACATACATCATACATAGACTGAAAGCAAATGGCTGGAAAAAGATATTCCATACAAATGGAAATCAAAAGAAGGCTTGAGTCAAATACTGATATCAGACAAAATAGACTTTAAGACTAAAATTGTAAAAGACAAAGAAGGACACTGTGTATTGGATTGCCAGAAAAGTCATGAAGTTTTTTTTTTTTTTTTTTTTTTTTGCATAGAAAATACGTCATGACTTTTCTGACAACCTAACAGTGCTAAAAGGGCTAGTTTACCAAGAAGGTGTAACACGTACAAATATCGATGCACCCAAATACGTGGGATAAAGATGGCTGAGCTAAAGGCTGAGATAGAGTGCAACTCAATAATTGCTGGGGATCTCAACCCCCACTGCCTTCTTTGGACAGATCATCTAGAGGAAAAGATACAGGACCTAAATGATGCCATAAATTGAATAGACTTGACAGATATTACAGAACTTCCTACCCAACAACCACAAAGTACACATTTTTTTCATTCTAAGATTGGCCACATGAGAGGGAAGAAAACAAGCCTTTACAAATTTGAAGGTATAGAAACTGTATCCAGCATCTGCTCTGACCACAGTGGAAATAAACTGCAGGAAAAACCCTGAAAATACACAAACAGGTGAAAACTAAACAACATACTCCTGAACAATTCCATAATCACTGAAGAAATTAAGACTGAAATTTAAAACTTCATTTAACCAATGGTAATGAGCACAAGAATTTTCATAACCTATGGGACACAACGAAAGCAGTCATAGGGTAAGTTCATAGCAATTAGTGCTCACAGGAAAAAAACGGAAAGGTAGTAAGTGGACAACCTAACAGCACACCTCAAAGAAGTGGAAAAATAATAACAACAAAACCCAAAAATGCCACAAGCAAAGAAATAGTAAAGATTTTTAAAAAATTATTTCTTTATTTAACTTTATGTTATTATTTATTATTATTTTTAAATTTGACCAAAGAGACAGACAGAGTGAGAGAAGGGGAAAGTGAGAAAGCAAGCCACCAGACCCAGGACTAGAACCGTGATCGAACATGTGGGAATCTAGCACCTTAACCACATGCCACCTGCCAGCCCCAGAAATAGTAAAGATTTGAACAGAACTATTGGGTCATTGGAAAGGTCATGAGGTATTTTTTATGTTTTTTAGTGCAAAAATGTGTCATGACTTTTCTGATACACCCCCCCAAAAAATAGAGAATAAATGAACTACACAGAAAATAAATGAAACCAAAAGCTGGTTCTTTGAGAAGATAAACAAAATCGACACACCATTAGCTAGACTGATTAAGAAGAACAGAGAGAGGAACCAGATAAATCTAATCAGCAATGAAGCAGGGAATGTCACAACAGACATGTCAGAAATATAAAAGATCATAAGAGAATACCACAGTGACAATAGGCTAGCAAACAAGAGAACCTGGATGGGATGGACAAGTTTCCAGACACATATAATCTACCAAGATTGAATCAAAAAGACATAGAAAGCCCGAATCAACCAATAACAAGCCATACAATTGAATCAGTAGTAAATAGCCTCCCAACAATAACAAAAAAAGCCCAAGTCCCACGGCTTCACTTCTAAATTCTACAAAACTTTTGAAAAAAGAGCTAACTCCCATTCTACTCCAAGTATTTCTAAAGATCCAAAAGGAAGGAACCCTCTCAAATTCATTTTATGAAGCCTCCATCACCCTCATCCCTAAAACAGACAAGGACATAACATAAAAAGAAAGCTACAGACCAACGTCTCTGACGAATATAGATGCAAAAATTCTCAACAAGATGCTAGCAAATCATATCCAATGACACATTAAAAAGATTATACACCATGAGCAGGTAGACTTATTCCAGGGATACAGTAGTTCAACATACACAAAACCACAAATGTAATACATAATATTAACAGAAAGGAAGATAAAAATATATAATCATATCAATTGATGCCGAAAAAGCATTTGATAAATACAACATCCCGTCATGATTAAGACTCTCACCAAAATCAGCAAAGAAGGGACATTTCTCAACGTAATAAAACCTATATGTGAAAATCCCATAGCTAACATTATACAGAATGGAGAAAAGCTGAAAGCTTTTCACTAAAAACTAGAATGGGACAAGGCTGCCCACTTTCTCAACTCCTTTCCAATATAGTGCTGGAAGTCCTCGCCATGCAAACAGGAGACTAAAAAAACAAAACAAAACAAAACAAAACAAAACAAAACAAAACAAAAGGCATTTAAATGGGAAAGGCATTTAAACAGGGAAAGAAGAAATGAAATGATCTTTTTTGCAGGTAACATGATTATACAGACAGAACACCCAGAAGAATTCACACACACACACACACACACACACACACACACACACACAACTCCTGGAAGTGATCAATGAATATAGTAAAGCGACAGAACACAAAATCAACATACAAAAATCTACAACATTCCTGTACACCAACAATATGCAGACAGGTAAATTTGAAGAAAGCAATTCCATTTAAAATAGCCACAAAAAGTATAAGATACCTAGGAATAAACCTAACCAAAGAAATCAAAGTCCTCTACAAGAAAAACTATAAAAAACTAAAAAAAGAAATTGAAAATGTCAGAGAGAAATGTAAAACTATTCCATGTTTTGGATTGGAAGAATTAATATAATCAAAATATCAATCCTACACAAATTAATCTACACATTTAATGCAATCCTGATCAAATTACCAGAATGTTTTTCACAGATTTAGAAAAAAACAGTCATAGAATTTGCCTGGAATCATATTGCCAGAGCAATACTGCACAAAAGAGTGGAGCAGGAGGCATCTCACTCTCTGACCCCCAAATATACTACAAAGCTGAGATCATTGAAACAGCGTCGTACGGCACAAAAAACAGGCATGTAGATTAATGGAATGCAATAGATACTCCAGAAAAAAACAACAAAATGTATAGCCAACTAATTTTTAATAAAGGGCACAGACAATCCAGTGAGGAAAAGAAAATTTCTTTAGCAAACAGTGCTGGAAAAATTGGGTACCCACCTGCAGAAAGATGACACTTGGACCCCTATCTCTCACCATGAACCAAAATCAACTCAAAGTGGATCAAAGATCTAAACTTAAGACCTCAAACTATAAAACTACTGGTGGAAAATGCGGAAAACTCCTGGAGGCATTGGCATAGGCAAAGACTTCTTAAATAAGCACCCCCCCCCCCAAGCACAGCCAATAATCCTGGAAATAGATAAGTGGGATTATATAGGTTAAAAACCTTCTGCACAGCAAAAGAAACAATAATTAGAGTGAAGAGACAACCCTTGGAATGGGAGAATATTTTCAAACTCTCCCTTCAATAAGGAACTGATAACCAAAATATATATGGACCTCAAGGAGCGTTTGAGAAAAAAAATAATCAATCCAATTACAAGATGGGCAAATGAGCTGAGCAGACACCTCTAAGGAGGACAAATGAACAGCCAAAAAAACATGAAAAATGCTCAACATCCCTTATCAGAAGGGAAATGCAAATCAAAACCACAATAAGAGACCACGTAGTCCCAGTCAGAATGGCTAACACTAAAGAAATAAAGAACGATAGATGGGTGGTGAGGCTGCAGTGAAGAGAGAACCCTCTACACTGTTGGTGGGGATGTAAATTAGTCCAGTCACTGTGGAGAACAATACGGAGGCTCCTCAAAGACCTACAAATAGAACTACCATAGACTCTAGCAATTCCACTCCTGGGTGTCTTCCCAAAGGACAGGAATACACCCAATCAGAAAAACACGGGCATATCCGTGTTTACTGCAGCATTATTCACAATTGCTAAGACATGCAATCAATCCTAATATCCAAGAACAGATACGTGGACTGAAAAGTGTAGCACATGTACATTATGGAATACTACTCAGTCATTAAAAAACAATAGCCTGGCATTTGGTAGGGAGTGCATGAATATGGAAGATTAATGCTGCGTGAAGCCAGCCAGACCATGAGAGACACTATGTCTCACATACACCAAATGCCTGTATTCTGTGGCAGAACCCGAAAGATTGGAAGGCATAGAGACATGGGAAACAACTGTGGATACCAGGGACAGTATGAGAGGAGGGCAGAAATGGGGGGGAGGGGAAAGGGAAGGAATCAAAAGTAAAAAAAAAATGCAACAGACCAAAAAAAGTAAAATGATCTGCTTATGACAATGTGTATGGTAACTTCTTTGACTGATTTAACTGGGAAAGCTAATTTTTAATGTTGTAAAGATATACAGTGATTGAATGTAAAAAAATAAGAAAATGATAATAATAATAAAAAGGTGCTTGAGGGCCAGTCGCATAGCTTTGAGGTTAAAGGAGTTGGATCCTGCATGGCCGACTGAGGTTCGAATCCCAGCCCTGGCAGCTTGAAAAACACACTGGGCACACCCATGCATGTGTGCTCAGAATCTTGACAGGATGGAGAAAATACTGGCATGACCACACTCCACTGAAAGGTGCTCTCTCTGCCTTTTTCTCTCTGTCTCTCTCTTGTGAACACACATGCCCTCTGGCAATTAAGACAAAGGTGATCAAGGAAAATTTAATAAAGGGACAATCCACAGACATTTGGGAAAGGGTGGGAACAAGAAGCTGCTGGAACGCAGTAAGAGGAGTGTCTGCAGAACAGAGCACCTAATGGGACGGAGCTTCCCAGGGGACAGGGCCACTCCCCAGCCACGACCTGGCACAGACAGCAGGTGGGGGGGCAGCTGGCATTCCCAGTTCACTCTTCTGCTCTTTGATCTCCAGTGCCTTCTGCCGCTCAAACCGAATCAAACGCTGAGAGCAGGGGAACCTGCCTGGTGCCTGCGAGGAGCCTGGCCTTCTAGGGTGAAGCAGAGCCTGGCGGAGGAAGGGAGACCTCCCCGGACTTCATGTCACCTTTGGCTCCTGACGGCCCTTCTCAGGAAGGCACGAAGCTGTCTTGCCAAATGCTACTGATAGCCCGGAACCACGGCTCGCATTACGCACCAACGGGTGTTTGTCTCTGGAAGGCTCGGCGGCGTGATCCTGGAATATAAGGCCATTTCCCCCTCCTCTGCCCACCTGGATGCCAGAAAGCCCTATTCTCCTCCACATCTAATCTCTCTGCTACTTCCTTTAAATGTGGCCAGAGGGTTTAAAAAATATTTCTGGGCAGATAATAAACACTTACCAGACCCAAATAAATAAGACACATTAATTATTACTAACAGTTGTGTTGCAGTTTATAGTCTGCATTAGGTTGCACAGCCTGAGCAACATGAAATTTATAATAAGGAAGCTGACTTAATTTGGGAGGAAATGATATAAAACTGACTGGTAACTGACCTAGCAACCTCCTTCTGAAACCCCAGCCCAGAGCCCTGCAGGAGAAAGGGCTTTGTGGCAGGAGGTGCTGATGGCCGAGTCCTCAGTATCGACCTGCACATCCTCCTCTTCCTGTCCTGCGCTCCTGACTGCCCTCTGCCCTCACACCCCCCGCAGGTCGATCAGCTGCATCTGGATGGAGGAGAAGCTGGGTCTGGGGTGCGGCTGGTGACAGACACCGCAGTGGTACCTCCCGGGTGGGACAAGAAAAGGGTGTTAAAGGAGAGCAGAAGTAAGACGACAGTCTGCACCAGACAGGCTCCTGGATGTCCAAAGCAGCAGGATGTGGGGCCGGAAACACTTCGGGGTTAAACTCCTGGTGTCCTTGGGCTGATTCTTTGCCGCACAGCTCTATGGGCAAAGCAAACCCCTGAAGGTTGAATGAAGAGTTACTCAAGAGCAAGGAACCTACAGAATCTAAACGGACTGAAATCAATAGCGCTTCCCCTTGAAAACTATAAATAGTTTCCTGAAATCGCTGCTTTGCCTCAGGTTTTGGGAAGCTATTGGCAGTAGCTCCTCTCCTGCAGGACACTGCTGGCCTCCCTCCTTCCACCTGCACACACTCAGAGCAGCGGGGAGACCCCAGGCTGACTGTGCGCAGTGAGAGCTCGCTGCCTTCTACACGGCTGACGCGCGTCGGGAGCGCTGGGAGGCTGGCATTAGATGTGAGGCTTGGAAGAAATGGGCGAACTCTGACTGGCTCCCCACGTATCAGGGGTAAACGAGCGATGCCCCGAGCTTGCGCAGAACATGGGTAGGCCTCTCCGAGATTAGAGCAGAGGGCAAATCTATCTAGGGAGAAGTCGGCCTATAAAATGACCAGGCTCGCACCCCCTTGGGATCACCCTGCCCCCCGAGTCCCTTGAGAACTTCTACGCCTGGTCCCAGGAATAGGGTCCAGTCTCCTCTCTTGGGCCCAAAACTAGAAAAAAGCTAACCCGTTTTCCTTGCCTTCTTCACGTGAGCCAGTCCAGAGAGCTAAACAGGGCTGTGGTTCCCGAGTACAGCTCCGTGAGACGAGACAGGAACAGCACACGACGTCCCTCTCCCGTTTACATCCACGCTGTCTGCCGTGGGCTTTAGTGCAGCTATCTTGTGCTGTTCTCTTTCCGGAGGTCACAGGTCCCCAAATCTGAGACTTTAATATCGTCAGTGAAAGCACGTGGTTTTGGGGCTGATGACAACGTCGACCTCCCTGTGCACTTTACAAACACCAGCTGGCCCACTGCAGGAGTGTGTGCCACACGATGCTGCTCCGTGCAGGACACAGGGCAGCCTGGGCTCTATTCCCAGTCCAGCACACAGGCCTGGGGTGGCCAGGCGTGGCGGCCCACACCCGTGATCACAGCATCTCGGGGTGCGGGGGCTGGAGGACCGTGAGCGTGAGGCTGGTCTAGCAGCACAGTGGGACCTCGTCTAAGAGAGCTGGGCACGAGCGTGCACCGTGGTCCAGCAGGGCTGGGCAGGACTTCAGCACAGCGAGACTCTCAACGACATCCAGTTCTCCACCTGATTTCAGCCCGGCTCTCAGCCTCTGAGACTCATCTTTTCATTGCCTAGTAAGCTATTTGGAAGGCTTACGCTGGGTACTGACCACTGGGTGTGACATCGGAGCTTGTGTTTTGGTCACAAACACGACCGAAGCATCTGCCTTGGCTCCGTGGGACTTCCCAGGACAGTCCACTTCCCATCCTTCCCGCCACCTGGAAGGGGGTCACTCACACACCGCCCACGTCACTCGTCACCTGGAAGGGGGTCACTCACACAGCGCCTACGTCACTCGTCACCTGGAAGGGGGTCACTCACACACCGCCCACGTCACTCACCACCTGGAAGGGGGTCACTCACACACCGCCCACGTCACTCACCACCTGGAAGGGGGTCACTCACACACCGCCCACATCACTCACCACCTGGAAGGGGGTCACTCACACACCGCCCACGTCGCTCGTCACCTGGAAGGGGGTCACTCACACACCGCCCACGTCACTCGTCACCTGGAAGGGGGTCACTCACACACCGCCCACGTCACTCACCACCTGGAAGGGGGTCACTCACACACCGCCCACGTCACTCATCACCTGGAAGGGGGTCACTCACACACCGCCCACGTCACTCGTCACCTGGAAGGGGGTCACTCACACACCGCCCACGTCACTCGTCACCTGGAAGGGGGTCACTCACACACCGCCCACGTCACTCGTCACCTGGAAGGGGGTCACTCACACACCGCCCACGTCACGTCACCTGGAAGGGGGTCACTCACACACCGCCCACGTCACTCGTCACCTGGAAGGGGGTCACTCACACACCGCCCACGTCACTCACCACCTGGAAGGGGGTCACTCACACACCGCCCACGTCACTCACCACCTGGAAGGGGGTCACTCACACACCGTCCACGTCACTCGTCACCTGGAAGGGGGTCACTCACACACCCCCCACGTCACTCACCACCTGGAAGGGGGTCACTCACACACCGCCCACGTCACTCGTCACCTGGAAGGGGGTCACTCACACACCGCCCACGTCACTCGTCACCTGGAAGGGGGTCACTCACACACCGCCCACGTCACGTCACCTGGAAGGGGGTCACTCACACACCGCCCACGTCACTCGTCACCTGGAAGGGGGTCACTCACACACCGCCCACGTCACTCACCACCTGGAAGGGGGTCACTCACACACCGCCCACGTCACTCACCACCTGGAAGGGGGTCACTCACACACCGCCCACGTCACTCGTCACCTGGAAGGGGGTCACTCACACAGCGCCCACGTCACTCACCACCTGGAAGGGGGTCACTCACACAGCTCCCACGTCACTCGTCACCTGGAAGGGGGTCACTCACACAGCGCCCACATCACTCGTCACCTGGAAGGGGGTCACTCACACACCGCCCACGTCACTCACCACCTGGAAGGGGGTCACTCACACACCGCCCACGTCACTCGTCACCGGGAAGGGGGTCACTCACACAGCGCCCACGTCACTCACCACCTGGAAGGGGGTCACTCACACACCGCCCACATCACTCGTCACCTGGAAGGGGGTCACTCACACACCGCCCACGTCACTCACCACCTGGAAGGGGGTCACTCACACACCGCCCACGTCACTCGTCACCTGGAAGGGGGTCACTCACACACCGCCCACGTCACTCGTCACCTGGAAGGGGGTCAGTCACACACCGCCCACGTCACTCACCACCTGGAAGGGGGTCACTCACACACCGCCCACGTCACTCACCACCTGGAAGGGGGTCACTCACACAGCGCCCACGTCACTCGTCACCTGGAAGGGGGTCACTCACACACCGTCCACGTCACTCATCACCTGGAAGGGGGTCACTCACACACCGCCCACGTCACTCACCACCTGGAAGGGGGTCACTCACACACCGCCCACGTCACTCACCACCTGGAAGGGGGTCACTCACACACCGCCCACGTCACTCACCACCTGGAAGGGGGTCACTCACACACCGCCCACGTCACTCGTCACCTGGAAGGGGGTCACTCACACACCGCCCACGTCACTCACCACCTGGAAGGGGGTCACTCACACACCGCCCACGTCACTCACCACCTGGAAGGGGGTCACTCACACACCGCCCACGTCACTCGTCACTGGGAAGGGGGTCACTCACACACCGCCCACGTCACTCACCACCTGGAAGGGGGTCACTCACACACCGCCCACGTCACTCGTCACCTGGAAGGGGGTCACTCACACACCGCCCACGTCACTCGTCACCTGGAAGGGGGTCACTCACACACCGCCCACGTCACTCGTCACCGGGAAGGGGGTCACTCACACACCGCCCACGTCACTCACCACCTGGAAGGGGGTCACTCACACACCGCCCACGTCACATGCAGTTACTGACGAACTAGGAGGCCTTGGGGGGGTTCCCCAAACTACGTGAAGGGACATGGCACGAATTTTTTGATATGATACCAAAAACCATATGGACTAGAGAAAACAGGTGTATGAATGTTTTTTAAAAACATGAATAATATTTCATATTTCAGCCATGAGACTAATACTTTAGCAATATTTCAGCAGTGACTTGAACAAAGCAGACCAGGGCCTTGATAGACTTGTCTCCCTGTGCCCCTGACCCAGCAGCCCGCCCACTCCCTCAGTAAGAGCAGGCGTGGAGACCACTCACCGTGAACTGGATCTGGCAGTACCCCCTGACCCAGCAGCCCACCCACTCCCTCAGTAAGAGCAGGCGTGGAGACCACTCACCGTGAACTGGATCTGGCAGCCGCCCATGATGTAATCCAGGAAGGAGTGCATCTTGTGGATCTGCGGGGCAGGGGGAGACTGGGTTAGTGACCGCGAGGCCTGTGTTCTTACAGACCCTCGGGCTGAACTTTGGGATAGGCCACCAAGCCGGAGGAAGGAGGAGAAAGAGATCTTGGGGTAAAAATGGGTCAGTTGATCTTGTTCAGTTCGGGAGAGAAAGGGCTTCTCAATATGGAAGGGCTGTGATGGCTGCGAAGTCTACCCCCTGCTCCCCTCCCTGCTAGTGTAGACGGGATTTCAATTTGCTTCTGCCT
The DNA here is from genome assembly GCA_026018925.1 of Tupaia tana. NCBI lineage: Eukaryota > Metazoa > Chordata > Mammalia > Scandentia > Tupaiidae > Tupaia > Tupaia tana. The sequence goes on along the minus strand of JAKSZU010000027.1, from coordinate 1,715,237 downwards.
CTGGGGTGAGGCTAAAACTGTATGTTCGAGGGTCATTGCTGTTCTGAGTAACGACTCATACTCAATTTCAGGTTCGCTTCCCTGGGTCTAAGCCCCAGTCCTAGTAACGGTCTCACTACACAGGTAACCGAGGTCAGCAGCTTCGAGATTACGCCTGCCCGAGGAAGGCCTTCCTGACAGTGCTGAGACCCCCGCCATGGCTGATCCTGGGCTGCCAACAGCCATGATGACGTTTAATGAGCACTCGACGTATGCCAGACGTGTGAGCCCTTTTCTCACCCATTCTTAGAACAACCCTATGAATGCGGTACTATGTGATTATTGTACCCATTTTACAGACGGGGAGACGGAGGCTAAGATTCCGCAGTGAAGAAATGACGGGGTCGGGGCTGGATAATCGAACTCCGGGCAGCGTGACCTCTGTGACTGCATCCACTCTGGGCCGAAGTCCCCGCTCGCTGCCTCCTCCAAGGTACCGTCGTGTGTGCTCTGTGTGCTTGACTTCTGCTTCTTTATGATTCCGTTTCACTGTCAGTGATAGCAATTTATTCATTTATTCAACCAGATTTTTTTTCCATAAAGAAACAGTGAGAAACAGAGAGGGGAGTGAGATACCACCGGCAGGGGCATGGCCACGTCACAGTCTCTTCTCCGTTCTCTTCTTGGGATTCAGGCATGCGTGTGTACTCACTGGGTTGGTTTTCTAGCCAATAGGTCCAGGACGTAACTGACTGGCGTGTGGGAATCCGGCGCCTTAACCACCACACCGCCTGCTGGCCCCGTCCCGGTGTTCGCTGAGTGCTCCCTACGCATCCATGCGGGCTAGAGGGCTGGGGGGACATCCGTGGGTCTGTAGTCGTGAAGCTGGTGGTCTAGATCCTCTACCTGGACAGCCAGTAGCTGTGGTTTTTGACCCTGACCTCTCAGATTCCATATAATTCTCAGGGAGCCTTCTCCAAGACGGACGTTCGAGTCCCGTGTCGGCCTCGGCACCACCCTCAGGTTGCTCACTCAGCCCTCTGGCCAGTGCCTGCTGCTGGCCGCCTATGGCCACCCTTTGCCTGCGGGCTGGGCTTCCTTCCTGCCGTGTCCATGCATCGAGGACATGTCCTGGGAGTGAGCGACATCATAGTGGCCTCTGAGCATGAACCAGAAAGCAGCAGATGCACGCACGGTCACCTCCAGGGCACAGGAAACCTCTGGGTTAGGCCTCTGTTGATAGCTACCCCCGTCTCTCTGGATGAAGGGGGAGTCGCTGACTGGTTTGGAAACACCCAGGAATGATTCGTATGGGTGGAGGAAGACTACGGGCACGGAGACCACCGCCTTTATACAGAGAGCTTATTGTCAACCATTTCCTGAAGGGCAGGGTTGTGCCACACTGCAGAGGAGGGCCACATGGGAAGCAGAGGGACGTGACGGGAGAGCGAGGGACAAGGCGGGAAAAGCCTTTATGTGTTCTCCCAGGGAAGAAGGGATGAGGCAGGCTAAGCAGCTAGGCGGGCTTAGGGTTGGGTGGTTCAAGTCATTCCAACAGCTCTGGGCTCCAGGAGTGGTCTCTGCTCCTCTGAGACCTGCCCAAGCAGAGGAGGCACTGGCTGGATATGGGAGTTTGGTAAAGGGGGGAGCTGGGGCCTCCAGGAGGGTTTGCATATGGGAGGCATGCAAGAAGGCAAGGTGTTCACTATCACCAGGAGTTAGCTAGGCCTGGGAGTGGTAGTCTCCCCCAGGTCTACAAGGCCCCACATGTCAATGCATCAAGAAATATAGAAAACAAAGCCACAGTTAATGCAAAGGCCTCAGAGGGCCGATCATAACAGAGCCCCAGAGTCCCAGGGATGGGCCAGGGAGTGGGCACATGCCCGCATCAGGCCAGTCTTCTCTAGTGACCCTGCGATGTTTGGCAGCCATGGAGACCGGTCTGTGGGAAGGGGCCTCCCAATGCATTCTGGGAAGGGGACCTCAAAATGTTTGTGAAAAATAGGATTAAAGTATAAATTTCTTTTGGTGCAAAAATATTTCAAAATATATTCTTAACACACTTTTTGTTTGTTTTTTAATTTGCCGGGGAGTATGTGCAATTGCCAGACAAAGACAGACGACGGAGAAGGAGAGAGCCTTCTCCGTGGGACGCAGTCTCTTCGCCTCCGTTTCTCTCTGTTTTGGGGGTTTGGGACACATGTGCGCACACACACACAAGCCTCAGTGTCCAGGACTCAAATCACACAGTTTGGCCCTGTGGGATCCGATGCTTCAACATCAGCCAACAGGCTGGCCCCATAGTAAACATCTGTGGCTTTTTGAAGACCCCTTGAACTGATGCACATAAAATCTGCATGGCATGCCAGTCTTCCATGGTGGAGTCAGACAGGTAAGGATCATAAATCTCAGTTCTGAAACTTGCCACTTAGGTGACTCTGAGTTAGTGACATTACTTCATTTGAAAGTAGAAATTTCAGGATTGTAGCAAGAGTTAAAGGAAATTTAATGTAGTTACTCTTATACAGTAAGCACTCAACTAGGACAGAATTACTCTTGGGTGTGACTGAAGAGGCGTGCTTAGCATGTGGGCTTCTCTGCAAACGGGGACTCCTTGGAAGGGCCTTCTACGCCCTTAATCTTCTCCGATCGCCTTCCCGGCACAAGGGGGGCTCTACGTGCCAAGTGCTGAGCACTGTACAGCACAGGACAGGGCTCCTCCAAATGCCGGCTTTCCACTTGAAATCGTCCAGGCACTGCCCTGGCTGAAGAGACTGGCGTGTGAGCAGGGAGTTCTCGTCTTTGGGGGCAGGACTGTTGAAGAGAGGATGATGGCGTTGGCTACTACAGCTCCAAGACAGCCCTCGCTCACATTTGCATTCTGTGTCCATTAATACACTGCTTTTCTGATTTTTGCTTTAAGAAAGAGCACGTATCCTGACCTCTCTGGCCACACAGCCTGACCTCTTCTTTGCAAAGTGCCTCGCCCCACAGTCCTGGTGGGAAGGACTGCACACATACCTTGCACAGATTCAAAATCACGACGCCCGAGTTCTTGTAATTCTTCTTCTTGGCTTTGTACTTGGGGTTGATGCATTCCCACTGCACCTGCAGAGGAAGGCCACACATGAGACCCTGCTCCAGAAGAAGCTCCTCCAGTGAGGCCAAGCCTCCAGGCGCTTCTGCCGGAGCCCAGGCGGGAAGGCCGGCCCATGGTCCCTAGCTGGTACCCCTTGCTCTAGGGGAGAGATAGGGGGGCAGGAGACAGGGTCTCTGACATGACAGTCTGGTGTGAATCCCACCTCCTCCACCCCCCAGGTATGTGAGCTTTGGCAAGACTAAATCTCCATGCCTTCAACCCCTCCTCTCTAACACTGACCTCAACATACCTGTCTCACAGGATTACTGTGAGAACTAATAATTCATGTAATGATTTAGAGTAGTTCCTGGCAGATATAAATGAATATGATTAATAGGGTCAGATCAAACAGCAGAAGAAAGAAAAGAACCATAAACGTCGTTGAGTTATGTCCAAGTACCCAGAAATTGAATTAAAGGAAAGGAAAATTGAGAATTTCGAATGCTAGTTAAAGGATGTTAGTGAGGCAATGATGAGTTTATACAGAATTTACTGAGAACCGAAATAACGGACTGATCCATTTTGAAACAACGGCACAACATCTCCAGAAGAGCCTCTGAGGAATGGGCCGGAGCTGCAGGCCGGGAGCTGGCTGGAGCTAACGTTCGCTAGAACAGGTCTGTATTTCCAGCTTACGGAAAATTTCATGGACAAAATCAATTGCCAGTCAGACATCCAAGACATTGAACATCACTCCACCCTTCTGTGGGAGCGAGGTTCTTGAATTTCCACTCAAGAGGCAAGATTTCACTCTCTGACAATAAGAAGTGTCTGAAAATGAAGTGGCTTCTGAGGCAGAAATGCAGGGGTGGATGGATATGTCAGGGTCCAGCAACCCATTCCTGTCAGCGCTTCCCACAGCGATGTCAAGCTTAGTGGAGTCAGCCTTGCATTGCCAAGGAGGTCTGAGAGGGGCCTGTGCACGGGGCTGGGCTGGGAGGAGCCCGTGCACGGGGCTGGGCTGGGAGGAACCCGTGCACGGGGCTGGGCTGGGAGGAACCCGTGCACGGGGCTGGGCTGGGAGGAACCCGTGCACGGAGCTGGTCTGAGAGGGGCCCGTGCACAGGGCTGGCCGGAGAGGGGCCCGTGCACGGGGCTGGCCGGAGAGGGGCCTGTGCATGGGGCTGGCTGGAGAGGGGCCTGTGCACGGGGCTGGCCCTTCTTTTTCTTTTGGAGGTGTTTTCACCACCATATACAGCCATGCTGGTCTTCTGGAGGAGGAAAAGAACACAGGACAAACATCCTGGCCGTGCCCTTGCGTGAGGTGCAAGCACGTTAGTGAGTTCAGTCGGTACTGGTACCATCTGGAGCGGGGAGGAGCTGTCCCAGGTGAACTCAGATGAAGCTGCCAAATCAGAAAATGGTAAATAAATAAGGACTGCTGTTTTCAGCCGGGAAACCCTGGAGTGATTTGTCACTCAGCAATAGATGGCTGATTCAGTCGTTTCTCTTCACCGGGTGGGTTCCAGCAGGGACTGGGCTACCACGCAGTCCTAAAAGGATCAGAGTGGAGGAATCTTGGGACCAGCAGATGGCATAACGGTCATGTCACTGGACTCCCTCGTAGTCAGCCATGGATCGAGTCCTGGACCTGGCAACTTAAAACTCATGCTGGGTGTGTGTGCGTGCATGTGTGTGTGTGTGTGTGCATGCTCCCGGCCTGCAGCTCTGGCCCGTTCCTCACAGAGGCTCTTCTGCAGATGTGCCGTTGTTGCAAAATGGATCAGTCCATTATTTTAGTTCTCAGTAGATTCTGTATAAACGCTCACTGCCTCACTAACATTCTTTAACTAGGAGAAGGGATTGCACTGTGGCCATCCCCCTTGGGGGAGATCTCTTATCTTCTGTCTCTCTATCTCTCTGATGAGTGCACGTGCCCTACAGCAAAAATCTCTAAAAAAAACAGAGGGCTTGCTAAGACTCCTTCCAAATCTGGGATTCCTGGAAGGAAGGAAGGAGGGAAGGAGGGGAAGAAGGATAAAGGAAGACGAAAGGAAATAAGAAAAGAGTCAAAAGGAAATCTTAGACCAGGAGCTCTCTGGCCCTTTCTTAGGCCTAATCTGTCCACCGTGATAATAGTTCTTTCTTTCTCTCCCTTAGATGTAATTCTCATTCACTCTCCAGGGGGGGTAGTGCTGACAAGCAAGAATTCTAGAATATCTTCGAGCAGATTTAGCATTTCCAGACAAACTCCCTTTCAAACCCATCAAAATTGAAACTGCCTTTTCTTCAAACTTCCTCAAATATTACAGAATAAATGAGTAGGCTAGGGATTTATCGAACAAGTGGGAGGAAAATATTCTAACACTAGCAGTGCCAATTCCTTTGACATTTTCAAAAATTAACTTATTATCTCAATTTCTTCAACCAAGCAAAACATATCAAATGAAACCTCGACTAAGGGAAGGATTCTGAGTCCTTTTAGGGTAATAATGATCGTCCAGGAAGAGTCTTCTCACTTCCCTCCCAGGCTGGGATGGGCCGCTCGTCAGCCAGGGTGACAGGCGCGCTGAGTCAGGACTTAGAGGTACCGGGCCTGCGTGCCTGCGGGGAGTGCCGGGATCTACGGACCTTATCCAAATATACATGCTATTATGTCTCCGTGAGCTGTGTGCCTCATGTCCACAACCCAGTGACCATGCTTACAGACGAGGCTCAGAACAGGGCAGAGACGGCCCAGTCGTGCAGGTGCAGGCGGTGACACGGAGCCGAGATTTACATCCAGGTCAGTCGCACATCAACGCCAGCCTGTTAATCACAGTGCCTCCCTCTAAGGGGGCCTTAACGGGCCTCTCTTGTTTGTTTTCACAAAACTTCCCCTTGGTCACCTCCAAGTAAGGAGGCGTATAAAAGCCATTCAAGAATGAATCATAGTTAACTGTGTACCTTCAGCCGTGACTCTCTGAAGTGCAGGCACCTCCTGACAGGACAGGGAGGCTGGAAGGCAGGCCCTCATCCCCGATGCCGTGCACCGAGGCTCCTAACTCTATACCCGCTCTCCCTAGGTTTACTCACCACTCGGTTGGCTTTTCATGTCCTCTTTTGGCTAATGGCTCCTGAAATACACCTAGACCACACATCACACTTAATCCCGTGTTGGTGTTTGCCTCCAGCTGCCTCGCGGTGGGCTCTCAGGGCCAGCAAGGGTCACCACGCACCTGCTTCCCCTCCATTGCTCCCCTCATCTCCTTGAACGTCGAGGTGAACTCCCCAATGAAGTCGTGCTTGCCGTTGGAGTCCCAGTCCCACACTATGCACTGCAGGGGAAAAGAAAGGCTATTATTAAATCTAAGAACGCAGTTTTCAGGATCAGGTCATTTCTAAATCCCTCCCTCCCACGCCCCTCCCCTGCCCCTCTCCTATTCTCACACTTTGGTACTTCTACCCGCAACGGCATTTTGCTGATAGTGACTCGGAGAAGAGAGAGGGGCCGTGTTCATGATTTCGGGACAAGCTGGCCAGAGGACAGTACATTGGCCCACGGCAGTGCGTGGGGGTTCAGAGCAGGACGGTGCAGAAAGAGCTTGGCAGAGGAACGCCACGCAGCACTGCGGATGGTGTCAGGTACATGGAGTCAGGGTTCAAGTTAAAGTGGAGAAGGGAGTTTGTGTCCACAAAATTGAAGAATTACAGTTAAAATTCAGTTAAAATCATTATTCAATTTACAGTCACTTTTCGGTCATAGTATGTTTACTCAATCATTAGATGCTGAAAATAAATTACTATCGTGAAGGTCTGAAAATTATTTCAACTTAAATACATGATCTGGGGAAAGCAGGCATGGTGGTTAAGGATGCTGGACTCCCACGTGGCCAACTGCGGTTCGGGTCCTGGACCTGGTGGCTTGCTTTCTCACTTTCTGTCTCTCTCATTCTCAGTTGCTCTGTCCTTCTCTGGTCAAATTAAAATAAATAAATCAAATGAAATAAAATAATTCTTAAAAAAAAATGACCCTTGGCTTGTAAAGTTTGCCTTTAGCACTGTGACTAGCCCTTTCTGGCTTTTCTTCCGATCTCACGGGAGGACATATTTCCTCGTCCCCCTGGGCTGGCGGTAGCCGCGTGACTTGCACCGGCTGACGTGATGTAGGTAGACGTCCGTACGTCCGTCTCGGGTGGAAGCTTCGAGAGCTGGAGCGAGCTGTCCAGGTTTATCCCCTCGCCCACCCACCCCGCCCTGGGGGTACATCTCTAACGGTCACCACTCTGTCAGCCTGAGTCCCCAGCTGAGGTCGCGTGGCACCGAGCTCGCAGGCCACCGGTGGGGACATCAGCCTGCACAGCAAGGACACGGCTGCTGCCTTCAGCCTCTGAGACGGCTTCAACACAGCCGCGCCTGGCGCCATTCAGACACACGGGTCACGTCAGGGAACGGTGTGACAGCTCGCTTTGTCTGACTCCCAAGGGGAACACAGAATTTCAAGAGGGGGTTACTAGCAAAGAAGGTATTTGCCAAAAACAAAGCAGCATGTGTGCTAAGTGTTTTATGCTAGGCGTGTTCCGGGAGGAACGTCAAGACCACGTGTAGAAGATGCCGTGGAGAGAGCCGGGGCGTGTGAAGGGCTTGCTGCACGTGCTGGGCTCTCCTGACTCGGAGAAGCTAAGGGCTTTTTTAAGAGGCTTCTCCGAGACCCCACTTTAGTTTGTGATCATCATGAACAATATGGAGTAACCATTTTGTTCTCTTTACAGGGCATTTCCTTGGCAAATATCTCTTCTTTAAACATTTACTCACATTTAATCGTCATACACCTTTACAGCGTACCACATGGTTTTCCCAGCATGAATACAGCGCGTCAGTGAAGACGAAGTCATTACTATATACATTATCATCCGCAAACAACGGTTCATTTTCGTGTCAATTAAACATATTGTTTTCCATGCCCTCCCTCCCCTATGACCCACCCTTCTGCCCACCCCCGCTCTCCCTGCCACCCCCGCTGCCCGCCCTGCTGTCACACCTTCCGCTCTGGGCCCCTGCTCTAGAGCCGGGCTCTCGGGATACGCTGAGCAGAGGCCGTCCGTTTTCATAGTCTGGCTCCTCACTCAGCATTAAGTCTTCCACATGCCGCCACTTTGTATCAAATGTCAGGGTCTCATTGTTTTTTTATTGTTTTTTAATGGCTGAGTATTATTCCATAGAGTACATTTGCAACATTTTTTCATTCTATCTGTTTCTGGACATTTGGGCTGATTCCATGGCCTAGCAATTGTAAATAATGCTGCAATAAACATGGATGTGCGAGCGTTTTCTGACTGGGGTTTCCCTGTCCTTTTGGTCAATACAGGGTTAGTGCACAGTCCCCCCCGCCCCCCACCCATAAAGGGTTAGTGCACAGCCCCCACCCATAAGTTAGTGCACAGCCCCCACCCATAAGTTAGTGCACAGCCCCCCACACATAAAGGGTTAGTACACAGCCCCCCCCCCTAAAGGGTTAGTGCACAGCCCCCCACACATAAAGGGTTAGTGCACAGCCCCCCCCCCCCATAAAGGGTTAGTGCACAGCCCCCCCCCATAAAGGGTTAGTGCACAGCCCCCCCCCCATAAAGGGTTAGTGCACAGCCCCCCACCCATAAAGGGTTAGTACACAGCCCCCCCCCCATAAAGGGTTAGTGCACAGCCCCCCCCCATAAAGGGTTAGTGCACAGCCCCCCCCCCATAAAGGGTTAGTGCACAGCCCCCCACCCATAAAGGGTTAGTGCACAGCCCCCCACCCATAAAGGGTTAGTACACAGCCCCCCCCCATAAAGGGTTAGTGCACAGCCCCCCCCCCATAAAGGGTTAGTGCACAGCCCCCCACCCATAAAGGGTTAGTACACAGCCCCCCCCCATAAAGGGTTAGTGCACAGCCCCCCACCCATAAAGGGTCAGTGCACAGCCCCCCCCCCATAAAGGGTTAGTGCACAGCCCCCCCCCCATAAAGGGTTAGTGCACAGCCCCCCCCCATAAAGGGTTAGTGCACAGCCCCCCCCCCCATAAAGGGTTAGTGCACAGCCCCCCCCCCCCATAAAGGGTTAGTGCACAGCCCCCCACCCATAAAGGGTTAGTGCACAGACCCCCCATAAAGGGTTAGTGCACAGCCCCACCCCCCTCCCTGCTCGGCCGTCCCCCCTCACTGGCCCCATCTTGGAAGGTAACATGGAGCACCTCGGACGTCAGACCAGATGCAGGGAGGACTGTCCTGTGCTCTCTTGGGGCTGTACCCCCTTATCAACATGAAGTGTCCAGACTAACGGGGCCTCCTCCGATCCAGGGACAGGGCCCATGGGAGGGGAGGTGTCCCAGTGTGCCAAGTCTCTGTGCAGACTCAGGCCAGCCCCCGACCTCCGTCTGCCTCTCCGATGTGCACTGTCTACTGCCGGCTTGGCCGTCTGCACCTCTGTCTGAATCTGCTCAGTGCACACTTGGCGTCTGTCTCACTACTCTTCTATTCACAGGGCAAAACTTCCTTTTCCAAAGTTAGGTAGTTGGTTAACGATGTCCATGCCTGCAGGAGAGGGCCGTGGAGGAGGCCTCCACTCTGCCATAGTCTGGTCTAGGGGAAGTTACCGCACTCTCGGGGTTGTTCAGCGTTCAATTCAAATCGCCTTCATTTTGCTGAACAACCGGGTCGTCGTCCCACATCGCTTTGCCTTGGTCCACTGTGTTTATCATCTCTAAGGTGGGGGGTTATTTCTCCTACTAACCAGGCTGTTGCAAAGACTGATTACATGCACACAACCTATCAGCTACGGCGACCAGGAATTATGCTGGCAATGGGAAGAAAGAAAGCAAAAAGAAAAAGAAAAGAAATGCTTCGTTTCTACCCTCCAAATGCTGATGACATAGTGCAGGCAATGAACATGCAAACACACATGACAGGAAGGACGCAGACAGGAAATGGAGAGGCTGAGAGGCAGCACCCAGGGTCGCCTGGAACGTTCACGGCTGGCCATCAGGGAAGGCTTCCTGGGGAAATGAGAGACAGCACCCGGCAAATGCCAGCGCAAGCCCAGGTCCTCCTCTTGTTTACGCAGAACAAACCGCTAACTTCAGTCCCTCTCCTGAGTGCACGGTGAGGACAGGGAACACGGCGTCCCAGGGGCCCAGAGGGACAGAGAGAGCGTCTCTTCTCTCTTGCTTCCGTGCAAGCCCGCATGGAGTCTCTTCTCCCTTCAGATGAAACGCCCAGAGGTGGTGTGGGTGTCTCAGAGCACTTCTGCGTGGGCGCTTACACCATTCCACCACTCCACGGGAGATGCCGAGGGACGAGGCTGCTGAGGACGCTGTGCTGAACAAGACAGAGCGGAAGGCACAGGCTGACCCTGGGGTGGCCTGCGAGGTAGCAGGTTGTGAGGCCCTGGGCATGCCGTCCCACTGCTCTGGGCTCTAGTCCCCATCTGCAAAATGACTGTTTTGCATTAGAGGAAGAGTAAGGAAGCATTTTAATGCCTGGGAATTTAGCAAGCCTAGGAGGAGCTTGTCAAACTCCAGACTGCCAGACTGCCCCTCCAGTGATGCGCTGTCTGAGGTAGATCACAAGAATCTTTTGTTTTGTTTTGTTTTGTTTTGTTTTGTTTCTGTTTGGTTATAGCTGTGTTCACTACAGAGAGACACAGATTGAAAGAAAGAGAAGGAAAGTAAGAAATCACCCTCCCACGGGGGACGGCCTCATCACGATTCCTTCGCTTCCATTATCCTCTTGGGATTTAGGGCACGCATGCACGCACGCACGCATGCACAGATGCCTGGAGTGATTTTTCAGCACTGGGTGTGGGACTCTGCCCTCGAAGTCAGCCATGTTGCATCCAGCTGCTCCAACCTCCACACCCCTTGCTGACCCCAAGAATTTTCTTTGAACAAGCAAGTCACCAGTTTGGGTGCGTGCAGTCTCTGGGCCCACTGAGAAGCCCTGGACAGCGGTGGCGGTAATTGGAACCGTATGCGGCCCACGTCGTCTTCTTCCATTCAGTAAGAACCACTCTCAGGAAACCTCTGAGGGCCGTCCTGGCTCCTTGGTGACCGTTCAGTGCAGTCCTACTGTAAGTAGGCAGACAGAACACTAAAATGCTGTACTCGTAAAAGCCAGACCGAGAAATGCCCCGCAGGACAAAGCGATGGGAGTGTGGCTTTCTCCTGCCAGTGCACTCATCTCTGATATTCTGCATGGGGCGCATCGTCTTGGAGGTGTTTGCCGGAGATCTGTGGCCTTGGGAAGCGTGGGTTGTTCAGATAAGCTTCAGAGGCTCCCAGATTCCTGTCCAAACCTTTTCGAGTTCACACCTTGCTATGATTTGGGAAGACTGGAACTCCCAGGGCTGTGTAGCCAGCGTGAGGAGGCAGACTTCGGCAATGATTTAAGACTAGAGCTTTCAAGGAGAGCTCCGTCTTTACTGAAAGAGCCACTCTGTACTCATCTTGTCTGGACCACTGTCTCCACCAGACTGACAGGTGCATGGTCTGTCTGAGACCTGGTGTTCGACCTGGGGACGCACAGGTGGGTGGACTCAGGAGACCCCATTATGTGAACCCCATCCCTCATCAAAGCTTAGACATGAAAGAACTCAAGACACTTCAGGTGGCTCTTGGGATGAGATGCACACCAGTCCAACACCTGATGAAGCAGTTGTAAGGAGTTCTGAAATTATAAGGGCTACACACACACGCACACACACATACATGTGCACACACACGTGTGCACACACATGCTTGTAACTCTCTCAATGCACTTGGGATGAGTTCAGTGTGTCCGACAGCAGGAAGCAGAAAAAGTGATCGTGACTCTTTCCTCTCGGTTGCTTCCCTCCATTCATTACTGAGTACAACGACGCATCAGGAAATGAGCTGTGTGTCAGGTGCAGTTCATAAACAAGAAACAAATTCGTAAATGTGGTAAATCGAGCAACCAAGAAAAACAGTGGAAAGATAGATGAAGTAATCTCTGCTGGCATAAAGCCTACAGCCCGTTGTAAAAACAGACATCAATTATGTATGAAAAATGTAAAATTAAAGTGAGTACAGAGGAGGGACTCGGTGAGGGCTGGCTGGATGAACGACTGAGTGAACAAAACCAAAACACGAATGGATCTTTTCTACAGCACTTTTCACAAATGCTGAAATCCTTCCAAATGTTTCGGAGGATCAGCAGAACTGGTATGGAAGTCCCTATCTCATTTGTAATTTATATTAAATATGCATGGTAACTTCAAAATTTTATAACCTCAGAGTGAGAATACAGAAAGGGTGCTCTGGCTCTAGGGCTTAAGAGACTGACACAATATAGCCCTACATCCGTGAAAAGAAGCTGAACCCGGGCCATGCCGCACGGCTTCCAGCATTGCAGTGTAGCACCCTTTGGTCTGTGCCACCACAGCAGGGTCAGTGACCACGTTCTGAAGGAAACGGACTCCCAGGGCTGTTAGGTCACTTTCCTGACGGTGCTCAGCTAAAAAGTGGCAAAGGTGGGACTTGAACCTGAGTCTCTAGGGAAAGAGCCTGTGTGTTCCTGTGCACTGCATTGCCTGCCTACCACCACGAGTAAATACTGAGAATCTGCTTTGTTGTACGTAATTTTCTGGGAACTGATTCTATGACAGTCGAGACAGGATGCTAGACTATCTTTATGAAATCAATCCACTCCAATATTTACCAACTCCCAATGCATTCTAATAGAATTCCTTGGTTGGATTAATTCAGAGATGTAAGGAGGAGAACAACATAATAAGGTGAGCTATTTAGAGAGCTCACTCTGACTGTTAAGTGGCCACTGAATTGGGGGAAGAGAGGACAGAAGTCCAGTGAGGGATCGAAGTAAATCTCTGACTCTGGACAGATTACAAAGGGACTCAGAAAATCTCTAAGGAGATGTTGGGGTTAAGAGAGAAGAAAAGGAGGATGAAGAAATTCAAGACTACCCCCCAAACTTCTAGCTTGGAAATTGAGTATACCACTAAGCTAGATGGGAATCACAGGAAAACAGATTTGAGAGCCGAGGGATAGTTTTGTATTTGGCCATGATGAATCCCACACTCTTGACCTCTAATAAACACCATGGTTCTCAGGATCCGTGACAGGTAATCATTGTTTCTTCTAGCAAAATGCGCACTTCTCTGTTTCTAAATACGCCAAGCTGCTCGTGGTTTATTGATTGCTATAATTTGATGCCTAGAGACAACCCCCCGTTGGGTCTCTGAGGAGGAAAAGGCACTTGAAGACCGGAAAAGAACAGATGACTCCCTTTGTATGGCTTAATCGGTCTGAAAACCACAAGCTGGCAACGCAGGACTCACTGACAGCCAGGGGGAAGACTTGGCACGGCCAGGCAACTCGACTCCTGTGTATTTATAACATGAGCTCATCGCCTTGCTCCTCTAGTCTAATTATTGCGGGATGCCACCTCCATACATGGTCAGGATCTGGAAATTTTAAAACAACGGAACAAAACAGATCCTAAAAGCGTGAAGAAATTGGCCACTCCTAACCGATCACAAAATGATCCACACCAATGGTTTTGTTGCTGCAGTGTCGGCCAGTTCTGGGTGTTTGTATCGGTCTGATCATTCGTATCAGATCACGTACGACCAACAGGAGAGCAGCATAGTAAGATGAGCCACACGGCTCTCGGTGCCCTCAGTTATCACTGCCTGGTCTTGGTCCCTGCTCTGCTCTGCTGTCCACCGCGTCCCTTCTGCTTCCTCGGGCTGGACATCTAGTTCATCTTTGATGCTTGTGACTCCTGGGGCTAGATAATCCTTGGAGTTCTCTCATTCCTGACTCTTCCTGGAAACCATTACGCCTGGTCCCGGCCTAGGCCCTGGGTTCCCATTCGGGAATCGGTGTCTGACTGGAGCCCTGACTAGACTTGCTTTAGACACTCTCTAGATAACAAGAAAACAAGCTAAGGATATTTCAGTGCTTCTCTCTTTTTAAATTGCATTTAGTTGTTTGTGAAAGGGTGTCTATGTCCCTAAAAGCATATTTTTTCCCTATAGAGAAAAAGCAGGGGAAGGAGACAGAGAGAGGTTACAGGGTTTTGCTGTCCCACACCTGTCCTGCTCCAGCTTCCTGATCACTTGGGGGGCAGGTGAGTGTAGCTGAGCCTAACACACTCTGGTCAGTCCAGGATCCGAACCGGACCTCCTGTGTAGCCTCCAGCCTCCAAGCTGTGGTGTTACCTGTGCTGCCAACCCTGCAATTGCAGTGCCTTGAAAATGAGTGTCCGATCAAACTTGTGCCCTGGGTGGCAGCTTTACCCTACCCCACTAATGGGCCCCAGGGCTTATTTTCTGCATCACTTAGCCTTTCTGCCCTGCGTGGCCAAACTGCCCTTCCTTGAGTTATGTTGCTTACTTACCCAGTACGAGAAAAATAGCTTGAAAGTTCCTGAATGAAGTGAGAAAACCAAAAATGTATACTAAGTTGTTAAGCCTAAAATTCTTACCAGTGAAACTCTATTTGTAAAAGATAATCAATTCTCTTCCAAACAATAATTTTGTTGTTGTTGTTGATGTTTTTTGCTATAGGGCTCGTGCGCTCACCAGAAAGAGAAAGACAGAGAGACAGAAAGTGAGAAATCACCCCCCAGGGGGATGGCCACGCGGCAATCCCTTCTCCTCTATTCTCCTCTCAGGATCTTGGGCACGCACGCACATGCGCCCTGTGTGAGTTTAAGCCACCAGTTCTAGGACTCGAACCGCGGTTGACTACATGGGAGTTCAGTGACATAGCCATTATGCTATCTGCTGGTCCCTACACAGACTTTTGAGCAGAGCAGTTTCCTAAGAAACAGAAGGACTCAGTTCTCTGCATCGGCCAAGAAGACGGCCTATTCTTCCCGCCCAGATGGAGTCAGACACGCATTTGCAAGATGGACAGGCCGAGAGCTGAGACCCTGACAGTGTGAAGCAGGGCCACTGGCCGACCTTACGAGGCTTATTACCCAAGTAATTGAACCTTTCTTCTCATCACATTTCCATCGCTAGACAGACCAACAGCTTCGTTTGTCTTTGGGGAGATGAAACAGATGGTCCTTACCTGGAAGTGTAGACTCATCGTTCATTGATGGGAACGGGCCTCCGTGAAGCAGCCTCATCCAGAACTACTCCGGGAGGCTAGTGAAAGGACTGGAACCTAATTTGAAATTTCTTGTGGCTATCATAATAGTCGTTGTATTTTCAAGGGTGGTTTTTGATTAATGGGGCCAAGTTTCCATCTAAATTTCATTCTCCACATTAAGGTTATCACTTCAAAAGCAGAAATAAAAAATCTTTAATCTTTATAGTAGCAAAGCATTTAAAAAAGTTTATTTCACAGAGCACCTTTCTAGGAGAGGTTAGCAGGTACTAATGAGAAGTAAGTCCTGCAGTCCCTGAGACAGGACCAGCAGGCAGGCCCCCAGGCCGCTCAGATGATGCTCATCAGCAGGGACCGTCCACCCGGCTGTGGGGAAGGGCCTCCAGCCTTCAGGAAGCAGTAGCTAATTCCTTCAGTCCAGAGGGACAAGGAGCAGCAGGAAGACCCACAATCCCAGAGACAGAAGGTAGGAGTGCAGCTGCTGTTCGCCCCCTCACCCATCCAGGACCAAAGGCAAGTGGCAGGGACCCCGCCCTGCCTGCTGTGTGTGTGTGGGGGGGCTTGTGTACCACAGGAGCTGGTCACTCCTTTCCTTCTGTCTGTCACCACAACCTCTATCCACACTGGGAGCAGTTAGGTTGGGTGTACAAGAACCAAACACCTAAAAATAGGAGACTGGAGGAATTCTATAACTCCCTTAGCAGCAAAAGGAGAGAAACTCCCCTCTGAACACCTAAACCCCACACTCCCACCATGGATTCCACTCTCCCACCCACAGTAGAGGAGGGAAAGTGGCTCCGAGCTCACACATATCACAGAGAAGTGCAGGAGCACACAGCCACACACACTCTAAAGAAGTTGGAAGGAGTGAGTGTACCACCAGATGACTAAAAATCAAAGCAGAGTCAAAGAAATGGGAGACAATTAGGAAATACCTCCTGCTCAAGGGATCATCACTCCTCATCAACAATGTATAAAACACAAGACATAGCAAAAATGTCGGAAAAAATTAGAATATTCATTGTAACAACACTCAACAATATGCAAGAGAAAGCAGAACCAATTGCTACAGATGACAAAATCCTTTCATGCCATGATGAAGGATCTCCATAGGAAGACAGATACATTGAAAAAAAAAAATCAAATGGAACTTCTAGGGATAAAGAATATACTGCAGGAAATCAACACCTTCCTCAAAGCATCGACAGAAGATTAGACCACACAGAAGAAAGAATCTCTGGCCTTGAAGGCAAAATCATTTGATTTAGTGCAAGATACTGAAAAGAATACTCATTAACAATGAGGACAATATATGTGAAATCCTGGGCACCATTGATTGGCCAAATAGCCACATAATGGGTATTCCAGAAGGTGAAGAGACAGGTAAAGGCATGGAAAACATCTTCCACAATATATTAGCTGAAAACTTTCCAAATTTAGAGAGGCATGCAGTCATCCAATTTCACAGTTTGATTTTTCTCCCAATATCCTCTTGATTTAAGAGATCCCAGTGAATTGTCACAAATGAACTCCCAAGATGCATGGAAAATGTCCACCTTTGAGAACCAAGATTCTCATGCTCAGAATGAGTGAAACTAGATCTGCATCATCTCTTTAAGAATAATGTTTTAGGGCCAACAGATGACATGGAGGTTAAGGCAACTGGATCCCACAGGGCAACTGTGTGGGACCGGGTGGCATGTTAAACACACCAGGTATGTCTACGTGCCCCAAATCCTGAGAGGCAACTGGGGAAGTCAGAATTGTGGCATGGCCATCTAACCCTCACCCCGGGGATGCTTTCTCACTTTCCTCTCTCTCTGTCTTTCTCTTTGTTTCTGTCTAGCAAGCACACATACCTCATAGCAGAAACTAAACAAACAAACAAACAAAAAACAACCAACCAACCAAACAAACAAACACTCTGTGTTACCAAGATTTGTTTTTGTTTGAGTGTGCAACACATTACACTGGTATAGTATCTCTATTAAACTGATTTCATTCTCCTTTTCTTTTTCTCTTCTCTCATAAATATATTTGGAAGAATAGCCATGGTCCAGGTACTGTGCTAGTCATCGCTGATAAAATGATGAACGAGGCAGTTATGGCTTCTGCCATCTTGGAGCCTACAGTTGTACTGGACAGACAGACAATTAGCTAAGCAATTACAGCATGATAAATCATCTTTTAGAGCATGTAGAGGATCCTACAGAGACCTTTTGTAGGGCCAATGTGAGCAGGTACTATCAATATGTTCCGCTCATGTTTTGCTTCACCCCTTTATCACTTGGGGACATACCAGCCCCAGGAGCACTCCAACTCCAGCTTTCCCTTCTCCTTCAACACTGAGCACTTGTGTCTCTGATGGAGGACTGTCTTGAGGCTGCCAGATTGTTTTCCCTGCATATGTGGTACTTGAAATAGTGGGACAGCCCTTAACCAGGGACTGGCACTCCCCGAAGTTTAAATGCTGTCCCTGCTTAACACAACTCTCATACATGACTACACCTGCCAGGATGGAGCCAAAATTCTCCTTCAGATTTGCTTCATATCCTTCTTGATATTTTGTTTACCTTTTATCCTCTGGTTCTGATTCTCTGCTCCCCTATTAGCTATTCCCAGAAACACTTTCCCATGAATTCTTGCCCCAGGAAAAACTGATGAAGGACCTTATCTAAGGTAGGCATGTTGTCCTGTCCATTAATCCAGGGAAACCTTCTTGGAAAACAAGCCTCTGAAGATGGTGTCTGATGGAGGAGCGGACTTGCCCTGACGCACGGCATGTGGTAGGAAACACGAATGTTCTGTGTAGGTGGACAGCACATGCAGAGGCTTCTCCCAGAGTCTGTGGCTGTTGCAAGTCACAGGTACCTCCTAAATCCATCTGACTTTTCCATTTTGGCAAGTTTTAGGGTGAGCTCACGTTTCCCTTCGGCTCTATGTCAGCGACATAAAACACCTATTCCCTCATCATCAGTGTCCATCAGGGATTTTTTTTTCAATGTGAAATACATTTGCCCCTTCTTTATTGATGAATTCATTGCCTGTATCAGTGTGAATAATGCCTTGGCAGAGAGGAGAACGAGACAGCCCGTTATGTTAGTGATATAAATTAGCCTTGATGGAGGAGGTCCATGTTCATCAATACTGATGTGGCTGTGCCATCAATTTAATAGCTGAATGCTAAGGACCATTAAATTTAGCACCACTTGCCTTACCATTATTTATAATAGTGCCCCAGAGTAACATGTGATTAACTCCATGACGGATTGACAAAGTAAATTGCGGACATCAATCATGTTGTATAAACACGTCACTGGGTGCGTGTGGGTGATGGTTCACTGGTGAGTTTCAGCACTTCCTGGCCCAGATTGTTGCTCTGCGCTGTTGTGAGGCCCCTGGTCACTCACGGCGATTTTATCTTTAGATCTAGACTTAACGCTGGTGCCGACCTTAACATTCAGTCCAAAACTGCTGTCTGGCTTCATCCTTCACCTGTGCTTTTTGTGACAGCCACCAATCGGTTTCTCTTTTGAGGTCTTCCCCATTCATGATTTTATTTCTTTGGCCCTTATACTATTTAAAAATACTTTCCCCCACTAAAGCCATTTTTTTTTTTTTTGAGAGGTTTTTCGCTATAGGGCACGTGTGCTCGCCAGACAGACAGAGAGACATAGAGACAGAAAGCGAGAAATCACCCCCAGGGGGGATGGTCTCGCCGCAATCCCTTCTCCTCCATTCTCCTCTCGGGATCTTGGGCACGCACGCACATGCGCCCGGCCTGAGTTGTAAGCCACCGGGTCCGAGACGCGAACCGCGGTTGACTACGTGGGAGTCCAGCAACATAGCTATTACGCTAACTGCTGGTTCCCAAGCCATTTTTGTAACTCCTTCTTCTCTTTGAGCTGAGCAGGAGTGAGAAACGCCTAGTAACTTCACCATAAGCAAGAGTGGATGAGGCCACGTCAGACTTTTCTCTCAAATAAAGACTGTTGTAAAGTCGCAGTGACCCAGAAGGCACAGCTGCTCTGCTCGTGACAGTCACCTGTAAGCTCAGAACCTGCAGGGTCCAGGTGGTCAAAAGGAAAACGGAAACAGCGTCTGGGATTCACTCCAGAGAGGAAAATGGCAGATGGGGAGATGCGACATCCCTGTTCATGAGGGTTCTTCTGTGTGAACAGTGAGGTGCTGTGTAACAGTCTAAGGTGACTGCCTATGGAAAGTGAGTTCCTGTGGTTACGTGGGGCCTGCTCAGAGGTGTGCACGTGTTCTCAAGCATCCTTCATGGAAGGGGTGGGTTCCAGAGCGGAGGTGAGAGGGTTCTGTGCAGAGTGAGGAAGAGGGTTCTGTGCAGAGTGGGGAAGAGGGTTCTGTGCAGAGTGGGGAAGAGGGTTCTGTGCAGAGTAGGGAAGAGGGTTCAGTGCAGAGTGGGGAAGAGGGTTCTGTGCAGAGTGGGGAAGAGGGTTCAGTGAAGAGTGGGGAAGAGGGTTCAGTGAAGAGTGGGGAAGAGGGTTCAGTGAAGGGTGGGGAAGAGGGTTCAGTGAAGGGTGGGGAAGAGGGTTCCGTGCAGAGTGGGGAAGAGGGTTCAGTGAAGAGTGGGGAAGAGGGTTCTGTGCAGAGTGGGAAGAGGGTTCAGTGAAGAGTGGGGAAGAGGGTTCTGTGCAGAGTGGGGAAGAGGGTTCAGTGCAGAGTGGGGAAGAGGGTTCTGTGCAGAGTGGGGAAGAGGGTTCAGTGCAGAGTGGGGAAGAGGGTTCTGTGCAGAGTGGGGAAGAGGGTTCAGTGCAGAGTAGGGAAGAGGGTTCTGTGCAGAGTGGGGAAGAGGGTTCAGTGAAGAGTAGGGAAGAGGGTTCAGTGAAGGGTGGGGAAGAGGGTTCAGTGAAGGGTGGGGAAGAGGGTTCCGTGCAGAGTGGGGAAGAGGGTTCTGTGCAGAGTGGGGAAGAGGGTTCAGTGCAGAGTGGGGAAGAGGGTTCTGTGCAGAGTGGGGAAGAGGGTTCAGTGCAGAGTGGGGAAGAGGGTTCAGTGAAGAGTGGGGAAGAGGGTTCTGTGCAGAGTGGGGAAGAGGGTTCTGTGCAGAGTGGAGAAGAGGGTTCCGCGCAGAGTGGGGAAGAGGGTTCTGTACAGAGTGGTGAGAGAGGGTTCTGTATCTCCTGGCATCTTTCTCCTCGGTCTAGTTTCAGGGCGAGTACCTGGCACAGGGTTTACAGTCATGCTCGCCACTCCCTACCCACCCTCCTGTTTTCATCAACTGCAATCATCACCCATTGTACACTTTACTCTCTCAGTTGGGATAAAGCCTTAGCATCTTCCTCAATCCAACATCTCAGTTTTGTTCTACTGATTAAAGTTGGAATTAAGACAAAACCTATCTCCGACAGTCAGCCTTACGTCTGGCGAGTCCAGGTGCATCCAGGTCTAGGACACACTGGTGGCCGAACGGGTGCTAGGAGGAAAAGATCTAGCAGACTCTCGTCACCTTACCCACTGGTGTTGGATACACCCAAGAGAGGGAGCCATACCTTGTAGAGGGGCTCGTTGTAGATTTATACTATGGCTGGGTTTAGTTTTCTCCTTGTCGCCCATCTTTATGTGACATTTAATTTGAAGGGCCTGGTCTTGTCACAGCTAGGCCACAGACTATTCCTAGGAGTCCACGGTTGGATCAAAGCTGAGTGGCAAGGGGGGTTACCTTGAAAACAGGCCATACCGGAGGCTGCTAATTAGTGAATGGCCTTTGAAAGCTTGAATTCTATAGTTCAACTTTTGTTCTTACTCTGAGATTCTTTCTCTTACAGAAGACCTTAGTGATTCTGGATGCTACTTTATTGAAGAAAGTGGTTTTCCTTTTTGCCACCTTGCAAAACCCAACCAGAACTCAAAATGTGGTGACAAAGAGAGCACTTCGTTAACTGAAGTGACCACTTCACCTTCCTTCTTTGCATTTCTCTTTTTCACAGAGCCATACACTTTCCACAGCAAGTCCTTCTAGTGAGTTGTTGGGAAAGCCGTGATGGATTTTGCATAGAGAAACAGAAAAACATGGCATGACTTTTCTGCGGAGCCAGTAGCTTATGTACCATGAAAGCCA
Organism: Tupaia tana; assembly: GCA_026018925.1. Classification (NCBI taxonomy): domain Eukaryota; kingdom Metazoa; phylum Chordata; class Mammalia; order Scandentia; family Tupaiidae; genus Tupaia; species Tupaia tana. Next base: position 1,693,983 of record JAKSZU010000027.1, on the reverse strand, counting down.
CGTGATCAGGTAGCAGGTGCCCGTCTCCTGATGACTCGACCCCGATATCCCATGTTTGTAACGAGGGTGATAAATCCGCAAGAGCCAGAGGCACCTTGCCTTCTTCTCCCTCTGTCTTACTTAAAAACTCAGCTTCAGAGACGCTCTCTGGCACTCTGACACACACAGAGGAACAAACTGGCAGGGGGGGCCTTCCTTGCAAAAAGCTCGTATTTGTCACCAGTCACGGAGGTAGAGAAACGCGTGCTTTGTAAACCCCACTGTTGCTTCGACAAGGGAGTAAAAAGAGAATTTGTAAACAATCTTTAGGCAGATGCTCTTGGAGAATACAGCTTGGCATGTAACCTAGTCCCACTGAAATATCTGGGCACAAAATCACTACTAAACAGGCCATTACTGTCTTCTGTCTCTCTGGTCATGTATAAATCATTTATTTGGCAGGTTCTTAGCAATTTCACTAATTAAGGGCAACCAACTGGCCCATTTGGGCCCGAGTCAGGATTCTACAAAATTTTCTTCTAGGCCCAAACATGATCCCAGCCCGAAGTAAGGAAGCGCAGCGTTTAAGATTTATTTTAGAGCTTCTTTAAGAGCTCTGTGGATTGACACCTGACCTGGTGGCCGGCTTCACGCTTGTTCAGATTGCCTCCACCCAAGCATGGCATGGAAAAAGATTAATCTACTTTTACTGAAATGAAATATCTTTGGGATTTTATTGGTTTCATAGACCAGGTCAGTGGGTAATGGATGAATCAAAGTGAAAAGGAACACAAGACAGAGAAACTTACTGTGAAGGTACAGGACCCATTCTGTACGTGTCTGCTATTCCCACTGTCATTCATTCAGTCTAACAACGCGTTCCTGACACGCGCTTGCTAAGCTGTCAGCAAACATGCTACCTGCCAGTGAGGTTAAAAGTATCTACGCTGCCCTCAAGGACTCGCCCTCGAGCAGGGCAGGTAAACTTATGCTGGGAATCATCCTAGAGCCAGAGTGAAGCTGTGTGATCACATATTAGGAACCGTAGAGAAAGACTTGAGTGAAAGCAAAGGCGTGCAGTGATCTGGTACGTGTTCTCATTGAACACGAGAATGGGGATTTATATTGCTCCTTAGACAGTTACTTGTCTCCATAACTTGTGCCAGGAAAAAGTACTACCTAATAAATGGTGGATGAATGTATTTGAGAGGGAGTATGGCTGGTTTCGCAGAACAAGATATGAAGAGAAATGTGGAGTTGGAGTTGACAGAGAGGAAATACTGGGAAGTTTTATGAAGAAAACTAGAGGGGCTCAGAAACAAGGCGGAGGCGGGCAGCCTTCTGGAGTAGAGGAAGGACAGTGAACAGCGAGGAGAAGCAATGCGTGGATGACAGCCATTGGTAGATGCGGCTCCCTCCCAGATTTTGACTGCTCCTCCGAAGTAACCAGAGACACAGCACAGCCTCTGGTCCTCAGCCAAGTTACTGGGGTTCTGTGTTCTTATCATGGGGTTCAGGGGTTCCCTGGGGCCTTTTGAAACTCCCACACATAATTCATTGTTCTAAAACTTTAGTATGCATCAGAATTACCTAGAGGGCTCGTTAAAACAGACTTCTGGAGCACATAGCACCATAGAATAAATATAGCTGGTGACAATTCAATGCATATTTCAAAATAGCTACAAGAGTTTTTAATGTTCATAACACAAAGTAATAACAAACGTTTGAGATGGTAGATACATATGCCCCATAAATACGTACAACTATTATATGTCAATTAAAAGTTATAAGAAAATGAGACCAGCAGATGGCATGCTGGTTATGTTGCTGGACTCTCACATGGTTGACCATGGTTTGAGTCCCAGATCCAGTGGCTTAAACTCATGCCAGGCACATGTGTGCATAACCAAGATCCCAAGAGGAGAATGGAGGAGAAGAGATTTCAGTGTGACCATCCGCTCTGGGGGGGGGATTTCTCACTTTCTGTCTCTGTCTCCCTGGTGAGTGCATACACCCTATAGCAAAAATTGCTCTTAAAAACAAACAGAAAAGGATTGGGAAAGGGGGAAGAAGGATAAAAATAAAATTTAAAGTATAACATTTTATGTATCTGTAATATCGACATGCCATGAATTGAAGAATATGATTAGCTCAATTCTCTAAGAACTATAATCAACAAATTTGATTGATCAAACAAATTTTTTTGGAGGTTTTTGCTATAGGGCGTGTGCACTTGCCAAAAAGAGAGAGACAGAGAGACAGCAAGAAATCACCCCCCAGGGGGGATGGCCATGACGCAATCCCTTCTCCTCCATTCTCCTCTAGAGATCTTGGGCACGCATACACACGCACCCAGCATGACGTTAAGACTCCGGTTCTGGGACTCTAACTGCGGTCGGCTACATGAGAGTCCAGAGACATAGCTATTATGTCTCTGGACCAACGGCTGGTCCCAATCAAACAAATTTTTAAAAAGCTAAACACATTTGGGTTAGCTGACGGCACAGTGGTTAAGGAGGCTGAATCCCACGTGGCCAACTAAGTGGCTCAAGTCCCAGAACCGGCAGCTTGGAAAACTCATGCTGGGTGAGTGTGCATGTGTTCCTGAAATTCCGAGAGGAGAATGGAAGAGAAGGGATTGCAGTGTGGCTACCCCTCCTTGGGGGTGTTTTCTCTCTTTCTCTTTCTCTGTCACTCCAGTGAGTGCACACACCCTACAGCAGAATTACAAACAACAACAAAACAAACACACGGATTTAAGGACCCCATCCAAAACTTCATGTTTTAGCAAACTGGGGAAAAGACCAAAAGACCTGCATTTTCAACAAGTTTTCAGGTGGTATTGATATTCTAGTCCTGGGACCATAGTTTGAAAACCACTGTCATGGATAAATACATAGTTTCCTCTCTCTTATATTTGGATAATTTTCCAAGACACAGAGAGAATAAAATTTCATACGATGGCTGTGACAAGCAGAGCCTTTAAAAATGCTTGCTAAAGGCAGCTGCTTCATAGATGTTGGTGTCACATGATGTAAGAGGATTTCTAGAACAAGGCTACATTGATTTCCAATTTATTAAAGATTATACTATCAATGCTCCCACTGCTAATCGGGATCGGAATTTTTTATATGTATTTTTCATGCATTTTTGGAAGACCTCTCATATATCTGCCTAATGATTTGTTTTATAACTACCTGGCAGTCCAGGTAGCCAGCATTCATGGATCCCAGCTCTCACACTGAGATGACCCTACTGCCACCCCGGCTTAGCCTGAGATGCCTGAAGGCTGGAGAGAGGAGCGTGGAGAAGGAGACAGTAGCTTGATGTGCATGGTGGTGAGCAGGAGGACACCAGAGAGAAGAGAGGATGAAAATGAGGGAAGTCAGGTGAAGGGTCCCGACACATCCTGTAGACAGGCCAGCAGCATTCTGGTAAACAGAGCAGCTAAGACTGGGGTCTCTTGTGAGGTTGCTTTCCGGAGATGGCTGGCAGGAGAGGGCTACCGCACACGGAACCGAGTCACTAATGGCTTGTACAGTGAGGCTTTCTAGGCCTCATTCCCAGAATTCGGACTCAGCTTGTCTGCCATGTGGGTCCGAAGTTCGCATCTCGTACAGGCTCTCAGGCGAGCCCACCTGGATGGACACCTGCTGCAGTGCCGGAGACGGGTAAGAGGGGAGAGAGCCACAACCTTGGGTCAGCATTGTCCTCAGTGCTCCCTCGCTGAGATCCTGACCACTGCTCTGAATCTACCCCCATCATGGTACGTGGAAAAAGAGGCTGGGATGAGCAGAAAAGAAATCGAGGATAAAACAGAGCACGAGGCACAGTCACAAGACACTCCCAAGGTTCTTGGAGCCGCTAGTAAATAGAATTGCTTCCCAGTTCATGGTGAACTACAACTGCCAAGAAGAAAACAAAGAGGGCCTTTGAAAACAGCAGGAGCTAAATCGACAGCTCACAAGGGCACACGGCATGTGGCAGGAGACACCCTTCCTGTGGTGGCAGGGAGACACAAGACTTGAAAGGGATGAGAACTCTGGCCAGCAGGGGCCCCTGGGGGACGCATTCACAATCTCAACCTGCTGGGTAGGAAGACTGTCAAGCCTTTTATTATTTTTTTAAGCAGAATAAAAGCCAATTACTTCCTGGAGGCATTTCCTAGAACACGGGCTGACAGGGCTGTGGGGGAAGATAAGCTTTCTTTGTGTAACTGAGTGCTATGAAGAAAAGGAACCTTTTGTGGACATTTTCTTGTGAACAAGAGGAAGTGGCGTGGCAGGGAGAACTCTGAGAGCCATGTGATAAAGTTAACGGGGGCGAAAGGGAAGGGCCTGTCCGAGGGTTAACTGAGCTCCTGGCTGTCCTGTGGCATTTGCAGTTGATCGTCCGACTGTGAACACCACGATATGGCAGGTACTGGGGGTAGAGAGTGCAGACAGAGAAATGGCAGTTCACACGACTGTACTCGAGGTTCCGTGTGCGATGAAACGTGCAGATTTCTGTTCAGTTCTCCACCTAGCCTATGGACTCTTCATTGCCCAAGTTCAGCGTAGCTAAGGAACTAGTCCACACTCATCAGTCTGAGGGATGACCACACAACGCTGTGCCTGACTTCCGGCTGCACCTGACCATCGTGACAGCCTGCCCGTCCTTCCTGTAGCAGTCACACAGGGTATTTATTACACGGCCAGGACTTGGGATCAGAGTTTCTGAGCGCCAAGTGTGGCGGCACACTCCCATAATCCCAGCCACTCAGCAGGCGGAGGCAGGAGGACCATGAGTTTGAGGCCAATCTTTGCAACCTAGGCAAGACCATGTCTCAAAAAACAAACAAACAAACAAACAAACAAACAAAAAAACCATCTAAATGAAGTGCTGCGGAATTTTCGTGTTTAATAAACACCCTAAGTGGTTCGTAGAGTTAAATAATTTTGGGGAACCACTGCAGCGTGTCACACTGCCTGGACAAATGGTACGAAGTTGGAGAGGAAAGGGAAGGAGAGGAGATTATGAAGGCAGAGCTGGCGAGACTTGACCGTGCTTGCAGGAAATGCGATTCTTCAATCTCTGATCAGCGGTCTTCTCCCAAGTTCTGTGGGTTACAAACCCTGCCTCACAACATAACCTCCTCTAATTAGTGCGAATACACTGAGTGGCCATTCTACCACGCTCGCTGGGTGCGAGCACCAGGGGGGCTTCAGCCAGTGGCAGGCCTAGTCTCCGGTTGCAGAATGTGTTCGAGATAACCTTCACAATACTCATCGGTGAAAAGAAATGCCAGAGCGTGTCTGGGAGGGCAGCCAACTATCATGTTCCTGTTTTCAGACCACAAAAAATTACCGTAGCTGTTTATCTGATTTTAAAAATAATGATGAAGACATATTGCCAAAAAAAAAAAAAAAGAAGAAGAAAGAAAAAAAAGATTTACAGAGTGAGTTTCTTGGAGCAAGAAATTATGTTCCAAGTTTTCAAAGGTTTTACATGGACACAATTGCTGCTGGGGTAAATTCTTTTTCTTCAGGCACAGTGGGCCACTTTTTCTGAGCTCTTTGGGCCCCGAGTTACCAGACCAGAAAAATGCCAATTTTTTTTTTTTTTTTGAGAGGTTTTTTGCTATAGGGCACGTGCGCTCGCCAGACAGAGAGAGACATAGAGACAGAAAGCGAGAAATCACCCCCCAGGGGGGATGGTCACGCCGCAATCCCTTCTCCTCCATTCTCCTCTCGGGATCTTGGGCACGCACGCACACGCGCCCGGCGTGAGTTGTAAGCCACCGGGTCCGAGACGCGAACCGCGGTCGACTACGTGGGAGTCCAGCGACATAGCCATTACGCTAACTGCTGGTTCCCAAAAATGCCAATTTTTGACTTACAGGGAAGACAGCACCTATGGAAGGCAGGATAATGGCTCCTCAAATATGCCCACGTCCCATCCCCGGGACAGGTGGATATTCTGCTTTACGTGGTCAGAGGGACTGCAGACGTGGCCAAGTGTCGTGAGAGAGGATGAGCATCCTGGGTAACCCAGGTGTGCCCAGCAGGGTTACACGAGTGGTCGGGGGTCAGAGTCAGAGGAGACGTAAGTGTGGAGGCAGAGGTCAGAGAGACGGGACTGTGGGACGGGGGCTACGTGCTAGGGAACGGGACAGTCACTAGCAGCTAGAACAGGAAAGGAGATCACTTCTCTCCTAGAGTCTCCAGCTGGAACGCAGCTCTGTGTGGACCCAGAAAGACTCGCTTTGGACTTCTGACTACTAAAACCGTGAGACGCTACATTTGTTTAAGTCACGGACTTTGTGGACATTTGTTAGAGCAGTGACAGGGAGCTAAAACACCAAGTGGCTTTTGTCCGTTGTTTCCATGTTGAGTAGGAAGGCTCTTGTGGTCAGGTGAGATCCATAGGAAAAGCCAGAATGGGGGTCAAATTCAGACTCCAGAAAACACTGACAGTGCTGACCCTGATTTAGAATCATCACTGGCAGGTTAGCCTCCATCTTTCCACGAGGCTACTGGGCCAAGCCGTACCTCACTTCTTTACTCCCAGCTTTGGTTCTAGGAAGTGAATGGCGTGCTGTGAAGGCACTATCTCTCACTTCAATACACTGTGCCATTTTAGTGAAAGTGGCGCCTCTACCAGAGAGAATGGCAGTTCGAGTTTGCTCAGCTTGTTGGTACATTAAAATATTGATCGCTCACACATGACCTATACTACACACATCTTGGGTGGGACTGTGCCTCATTGAAAAGTCTTGAAGGTCACCCCCTAGGCCTGTAGATACGAGCCAGTGTCTGCTGACAGCCAGTCGCTGAGAAAAATGTAACAAGGCGGGTAGGCAGCCAGCACGGAACAGTGTGGGAGCCCGAGACGCACCTGGGTCACTTGTCTGACACACGAGTGCCTCATTTTAGAACTACATGTGCGATTCCTGGTTATGGGAAAGGGTTAGGGTGGCTTGTGTGCTGAGCACAACAGGCAGCGGGCCCATAACAGGAGGGAGGGGCCGTACTGACGAGTGAGGGTGGGCCCTGAGCGGCGTCAGACATGACCAAGGGGGAGCCGGTCTGCAGGGCCCTACTGAAATCCAAGGGCCCCGCCCCCACCAGGGCTTGCCTCTGTCCGTGGTGCTGGCGCTGGGGCAGAGTCTCACCGTAGCTCACGCTGAGTTGATCACTACCTTGGCCTGGAGCTTGGTGGCCATGCCGATGACTGTCTAGGAGACAGGAAAACACTCCAAATTCCCCTCAATCCATGGGGACACTGCTACAAGGGCAGAGGAACAGCTACGTATTTAGCGGAGGCCATGAAGACTCGCTGGCCTGACTGTCTACACGTCTGTTGAGTTCCCAGTTCTGCACTCTCACTATACCAGCCCCTCTATTTTTATATCAGCTTTCCACATCAGCTAAGCTCTACTGTAATGATAAACTTAAAGTAAAACAAAACAAAACCTGCACTTTTATTTTTATGCCACAAGACAGATGGAGTGAACAAAAATGAAATCCATTATTGGGTGACAATTTTTGTTCGGGTTACGAAAAGTTGTGATAACACTTGTGAATAAGTAATTTTACAGATTCTGACACCATCACCATCCTTCCCCCAGTACCCCTTAGTCCCCGAAAGAAGCAGTTAAATGAGGGGAGAAGGACGGCATATGCTCAGTGCAGTTCTGGGCCACCGAGTTCTCGCTGGCTGGGGCCATCGGCAGCCACAGCAGAAGTCCCCGCAGCGGTCTCTCGAGGACTCACCCGGCCCAGACGTCACCTCTTACTCCTGACAGGCGCTGTCCTGATTTCCCCTGGCAGAGCTCCCCCTGGAAATTGGCTTTGCCTTCACAAAACACTGGGCCCTCAGGAAAGTCACGAGGCATCTTCGCGTAGAAAAACGAGTGATGCCTTTCGCCACTGCATCGAGGCCTTTGCTAGGCGGTCTGTGTATGGATCAGTGTGGTCTGAGGTGGATCGGCACTGAAGGCCCCAGTGTGTTGGAAGTGCAGAGTCTTGGGCCCCACCCCACACCTAGGGAGACAAACTCTTCCTTTAAACAAGACCTGTGTGCACAGAAAGTTCCAGAAGCACTGGCTTAGTTCCCAGCTGGTGAGTGAGAGGTCTGTTTGCAACACCAAGTCTGCTGGGCCTGCTCACTCATCTAATAGGTCACGGCATCTGCTTGTATTAGGGCCAGCCCTACAGTCACAGGTAAAAGGAGAAGAGAAAACAGAAGGGACAGGCATATCCCCACCCCCAATTCTGATCGCCCTCTGCCCTCGGCAGGCCTGCTCTTCCTGGTCCTCCTCTTCGCCCGATGTCTGGAGTGCTTCACTGTCTGCCACGTGAGCCTCTCGGAGTTTCTCTGCAGTTTGGATGTGGTTCCCTTTGGTCCCGCCGTGACTCCGTCTGGGTGTCTCAGGTCTGACTTGACCATCTTTCCAGCCATTGCTGCTGGCCCCTCTGGTGGGGCTGAGGCTGCTCAGACCCAGCCCTCCTCCCCCGGTCCACGTCTATCGCCCCGTCTGCCCAGAGAATCGAGCTTGCCCACTCCAACTCTGGGATACATATTACTCTCGCGGCTGAGATCTGCATCTAGGCTTCGAGAAACCACAGCTGCCTTAGAGAGGCGAGGTCACGCCTGGGAGAGCAGCAGCAGCCCTCACACAGGGAACAAAGGCCTCATTTCCTCAGCACAGGAAGTAGACCCTTTCCTCCAGAGCCTCTTGTTATTCTTTTCCTCAACTGAACTGTTTCTCTCTTTTATTTTTTTTTGGAGAGGTTTTTGCTATAGGGCGCGTGCACTCGCCAGACAGAGAGAGACATAGAGACAGAAAGTGAGAAATCACCCCCAGGGGGGATGGTCACGCTGCAATCCCTTCTCCATTCTCCTCTCGGGATCTTGGGCACGCACGCACACGCGCCCGGAGTGAGTTTTAAGCCACCAGGTCTGGGACGCAAACCGCGGTCGACTACGTGGGAGTCCAGCGACATAGCCATTATGCTAACTGCTGGTTCCCCTTTATGCTCATTTTTACCACATCTTTGAAAACTTCTATTATCGTGTAACATGTAAAATAGTTAATAAGCTATGCCTATGTTGAAAGGTACTTTTATTGATAGGAATATATAATTTAAAAAATATACACCATTCCATGGGACCAGCAGACAGCGTAATGGTTACATCGCTGGACTCCCACATAGTTGACTGCAGTTCGAGTCCTGGACACAGCAGCTTAAAACTCATGCCGGGCACGTGTGTTTCCAAAATCCCGAGAGGAGAATGGAGGAGAAGGGACTGTGGCATGGCCATCCCCCGGGAGATGATTTATCTCTCTCTGTCGCTCTCTGTCTCTCTGGCAAGTGCATACGCCCTATAGCAAAAATCTCTTAAAAAAAAAAAAAAGTAAACCATTTATTGTGTACATGGGTCACATTTTTTCAGTCCAGCCATCCATACTTGGGTACTTGGGTGGAGTCCGTGTCATAGCCGTTGTAAACAATGGTGCGATTAACATGGACATGCAAGTGTCGTTCTATTTCCTGACCTTTGGGTAGATAACAGGAGTGGGAATATTAGGTCGACTAGAAGTTCTATTTGAAGGTTTTTGATGAACCTCCATACTGTTTGCTATAGAGGAATATTACTCAGCCATCAGAAATAATGAGACCCTGTTATTTGGTGCAAAGCAGGTGATCGCAGACCTACGGTAAGCAGCGTGAACCTGACTGTGAAAGACAACACGGTGTGTCTCCAGTCGGTTTATACCGAACGTCTGCTCTCTAAGACAGAGCCTGGAGGACCCAAGAACATAATGGCAGTGGAGACGAATGTGGGTCCCAGACACCACAGGGAGGGCAGGGAGCAGGGCTGGACGGGAGGGCCCAGGGAGGAAGTGCTTGTACTTGACAGATGTAAGAATGCGGCGTTCTCCAAGAAGGTGTAGATGGCAATGTAATGCATGTTTCTGAAAAGCCACATTGAGAGCTACAGAGATGTATGATAATTACCTGGGTAGAAAAATGTAAAATCTAAACAACTTCAAGCAACCCTGATTTTTTCTCACATTGGTCTCCCGTCTGTGGCAGGTACCCATGACGCCCTCTGCATACTGAATCGCGCCTTGCGTTCTTCGTCTGTGAAGTAGAAGTGACCGCCTAGCTGAGCTCTGCAGACACGGACCCAGGACACCCACACAGGCAGGAAAGCCAGTGCGTGATCCTCACCTCTGACTCCAAAACTCAGAACATCAAGAGAGAATCCTGTTCAAAGCGACTGCGCTTTTCTGCCTGGCCATGATTCCTCCCACACTTACGCAGGGCCCTCCAGAGATGTTTAAACCACCCTCAGGCTCTCTGTGCTTCTAAGGCCCGCCTAGACGAAGCCTCGAGGTTCCTGTCTCCCGACTGCTCGCTGCTATGAAATGTGATGGTGATATTAAGTCACAGGAATGTCATCGTTTTCTTTTCTGCTTTGTCCTTCAATCACAAAGGATGATAAAAAATCTGCATTTTTTTTCCAGCCTTAGCAACAGCAGTTGCACGTGCTCTTCATTTACCCAAATAACAGCCGGGAAGGTCCGAGGCGGGCGTGGCCTGACAGAAAGTCCGCAGGCCTTCAGAGCCCTTCAAGGGGCATCAGATCACCCTAGAGTCAACGAGGCAGGCTGCGGAGTCTACTCTTACTCTGAAATTTTAGGAGCTTACTTAATTCTCTGAGCTTTAGTTTCCTTTTTCTTTTTCTTCTTTTTCTTTTAATGCTGAAGGCGGGGGTGGGGGGTGGGGGGTGGGGGGGAAGGGTACAGAAGAAAGCAGGAGAAAGTGAGAGAAGAGGGAGGAAGCTTCCCCCCCAGCAGGACCTGGCGGTGCTACAATCCTTCTCATTCTCCGTCTGCCAGTATCCTGGGCATGCCTGGGGGTGCACGAGCTGCTGAGGCTGGGCCTCTGCTAGCCCTGCGGGGCCCAGCTTCCTCCGCGCAGTGCCGAGCTGCTTGCTCTGAGACCGGGCCTTCCTCTTCCTTGACCTGGCAACCCTGCTGGCTGGGTTAGAGAGGGTGACATGGGGAGGCCCCTGCAGCATCTCTGTGCACAGAAAGAATCCAGGGATGACTTAACGCCCTTCTCTTTTCTCCATGTCCAGATTCAAGTCTTGGCCTCTAATAAGCCGCACGGTTCAGGCGAAGTCGTTTTCCTCTCGGATGCTCGTGTGCTTCACTGTGAAGATAGGGTGGCTGGAATACCGAAGCTCTCAATCGCATGATTCTAAGGGGTCCTGTGCTTCAGACCCAGCACTGCTGCCCCCAGTTCTGCAGGATGCAGAGCCCATTAGACGTCACCGTACTTTCTTCCTTACCTCAGAGTGAGGACTGGGTCTGTTCCTAGCTCATTTCTTTTAAGTAACAGCTGATGAAATCGTTGTCCATGTGTTTTTCAAAGAAGTTAGGTACCACAGCTGCAGTCGCTGTGTGGTTTGGTTGTCATTGCAAAATGGGCCACCCAAACACATTGGTGTATGGTAAGTTAATTCTACGAAACTAATGAAAGTTTAGAAGGATAGAAACCCTGTTAGTGTGAGTTCGTATCACCAAGCAATCATTCTATTACCAGGTTCCTTTAAGCCTAAGTAGATCCTGAAATTTAAGAGGAATTAAGCCAAATTGATCCACAGTCTACTTCTTAACTTTGAAAAATGTCACCATTCAAAAATAGAATATGCTTGCCCATCACCAGGGAACCCTCTGAGACTTTTAAAAATAATTACTTCAATTTTGAATTTTTAAATAGAAACTAGAAAGGCCTAAGCAAATATAAAAATTGGCATGGATATGAAATATGTTGTATGAATTTCAAGCTAGTATTTTCTTTTTCCTTGTTGCAAATGTAACACATTACATTGAGGTGGAAATGCTTTTAACATCTAAATAATAGCTTTATGACTTAACCATGGAGAACTGTCACCACTCTGGTGTACTTCCTCCGAGTGACACCCTCATGAGCACTTCCACACGCGAGTGCACACGTCACCTGTGTACTGGCAACACTGGACATTTATGCCTCAGCTCGGTATTTTCCCTGACCATGAAACTCAAACAGCCAATTTCTACACTGTCTGACTACCTGGTTTGCTCTGAACTGGTTACCTGTGATGGGAGACTTTCAGAGCCCAACTTGAGACAATCTAGGGTCGTCTGCTCACTGGATAGTCTGCAGACACCTTAAACTCAGCACGCACAGATGGGGCTCTTTCTTCCCACCCAAACCTTCTCCCTTGGTAGATTAAGCTCAGGGTATGGTGCCCTTTCCTCTCCTGTGAGCAAGCCATGACTCAGGGACCAAGTTTTAGTCTTTCTACTTCCTCTTCAGTAGGCAATCTGATGCCAAGTTCTGGTCACCTCTGTCATATCTGGATTAACTGCTGTGACTTCTAACAAGATCTCCTTCCTCCAGTCTCTCTTCCAGTCTAAGTTCCACCAAACAGGCAGGGTACCGTTTCCAAGAATTCACATGTGATCACATCGCCTTGTGCACAGAATCCCCTGGCACTTCACTGCTCTCAGGCTAACGATCTACAGTAGTTAACGGGACTCACAACATCCCCTGGCCTCAGGAGCTCTCCGGCTCTGATCTTGCCCGGGGCCACTTCCCAACACGGTAAGCACCGCCACACTGAGGACATTCCTCACGATTTCTAGGCTATGCATGCACCTGCAAGGTCCTGAGTTCAATGCTGTGTTCTCCTAGGACACGTGCCCTGAAGGCCATAAATGCTTTATTTCTAATAAGTTTATACAATTTGCATATAGCAGAATATGGGGGACTAGTTGGATGAGAAAGTCTTGTATCACACTGGGTGGCTGTCCCTCACTGTGTGCTCACACGTCCTCGGGTGTCTCTGAGGCTGCTCCAGTTGGATGGCACTGTTCTAGGTCATGTGCTGACCTGCGTCAGATCTGTATGGTCGGGGACACTGTGTGCCTTCTAGAGTCAGCTTCACCGCTGGGAGGAGCCGGTGGGCTTCGAGAGAGCCACGAAGAGGCCCCCGGTCTGCCGGGGAGACGGGCTGGAGGGAATGCTCCCTGACAGGCCCCTTTAGTGTCTTCTCTTCTAGGGGACAGCTGTCATAAAGGGTTTTTAATGCCAGCGCGGCCAGGCGTGCGGGGTGGCCAACGGCGATGCGTCTGGGTAGAGGTCTAATTGCCGAAGGAAGGGAAAGGACTGGGGGCCTGGAGACAGGAAAGTGCAGTAAAGGTGCAAGCTTCAGAATCTACAGGATGGCCCTTTCCTTTTTCACCCACTTCAAGACTTAATTGAATCCCGTTCATCTCACTCACTTCACCCCCCTTTCCTGATGTAATGTGGATACATTTAAAATCGCACAGCCTAAAGAGAAGTCAGGATTTATTATCCTTAGTGGTGCAGGCTTGGTGCTTGCTACCTCAGAGACTGTTCGAATGAACTGAAGGACGAAGCCGTGAAATATGCCGAGGAAGTGAAAGGTAGCTGACGCTCGGAAAAGACCCACAAGGCTGCTCACGTTCCCACCCCTTTCCGACAAGAATTTAGGAGCTCTTATCACCCAGAAGCTGTTCTGTGAGAACCAGATGTGGGTAAACTACCCTGAACTGGCGGATCGACACTAGGGCACCGGCCATGTGAAAGTTCTGGACTTCGAGGCAGGAGCAGATAAGGGACTGCAGGGACTGTCCCCGGAGCCTGCTTCGGCGTTCGGCTTACTGCCCGCCTTGGTGGTTCCCGACCCTCCACTGCATCTCCTTTTCTTTAACTGCCGCATTGCTGTGGTGCTCCAAAAGCATTTACGGTATATTAAAAAAATGGCTGCAATACTTCGGAGCTCCTCCCATCAAGGGGCAGAGTCTGTCTCCTCCCCTTTGAATCTGGAATATCCATATGGCTTGCTTTGGCTTACAGAAGATAGAGGAGGTGCAAGTTCTGGACCTCAACCTTGGAGAGTCCGAATAGCTCCTGTTCTTTCTTTCTAACTTTTAAAAAAATAATTATTCATTTATTATTATTATTATTATTATTATTTTAATTCACCAGGGAGAGACAGAGAGAGAGAGAGAGGGAAAGTGAGAAAACAAGTCTCCAGGTCTGGGACTTGAACCAGCACTTTAACCACCATGCCACCTGCTGGCCCTGTTCTTGCTTTCTTTAAAGTCACGGTGAGTAGAGTCCAGGCTGGCCTGCTGTATGATGACAGCCATATGACCCAACCTTCCCAGTCACCCCGATGACAGCCATATGACCCAACCTTCCCAGGCACCCCGATGACAGCCAGGCACCTGCAGAGGCAGTCCCCAGCTCATGGGGAGCGGGCTGCACATGCCTGAGGTCTGCATGATTCTAACAGAGGAGCCTCCTGGCTTAATCTGCCCGATTCCGATGAGCAGACTCACAGCTCAATAAATGGTTGTTATCCTAAGCTACTAAATTTTGGGGTAATATGTTATGCAACAATTTACCAATCCTACAACACTGTGTGTGTGTGTTTTAAGATTTCCATGCTCCAATACCTTCTCCTCCATCCTCCTCCTGGGATTCTGGCACACATGCACATGTGCCTGGCATGATTTTCAAGCCACCAGGTCTAGGACTTGAAACGCAGTTGACCGTGTGGGAGTCCAGTGCCTTAACCACCACGCCACCTGCTGGCCATGTGGGAGTCCAGTGCCTTAACCACCATGCTACCTGTGGGCCCCGTGCTTTGTGTTTTTAATAACTCCCAATTGCATCTTGAAGTTACTATCACAGTTTTGTTAAAGGAGCCATGGGTTTTGCTTCTTGACGTAAGGGAATTAAGATTTATCTTGGACTATCACACGCATTTCAGTGATTATGTAAGAATAGCCCATCTCTCCCACAGAGAGACTAACGGGGAGACGGCACGCGGATGGCATGGAAATACGGGTTGGGAGCATTCATACAGGAGACAGAGGGGCTCGAGCACGTTTTAGAAACCAGAGATTCTTGGACACAGGTTCCTGACCTTTAGCCGACGGTCTAGGTCCCCACTGCACAGCGAGTTGACCGATACTTTGAACGACTTCCAGGCTGGACTGAGGTTGTTCATCACGACCTGCGAGAAGAGAGAGGAGGGGGAAGTGGAGGAGGGAAAGGCTCGACATTTCCACGTTTCCATATAAAACTGCTGGGGACGCCTTTGTGGTGCTTACGAAGAGGGCAACTGTCTGGACGTGTGCCTTAGTGAAAACTCGGAGCAGCAAATCTTTGAGGAGTGCCCACGAAGCCGGTCACTGTGGGCTGGGCTCCCTGGGTCACCGGCCTGGCTGCTGTTTCAGGAACAAGGGCAGTGATACTGTCCAGCATGCGGGTACGGAAGATGGTCCCTTCCATGTCAAAGAGGCTCAGATTAAGGACATGAGGTTTCTTGTGGCCGTTGCTAGAAGACCCCCAGTCCTGGAGGACTGTCCTACCGTGCTCTCCTTCTCCCAGGGTGAGCAGAGGTAGACTCAGAGGGGATAATGGGGGTGTGGCAGAATGACTCTACCGCCAATAAATTGGATGGTCGCTTGTCATCTGTGACCTTGAATTGCATCAAATTGCAAATTAGAGAAGTTTCTAGAAGAAAATCCCAGGCGCATACTTCTCAACTTTTCTCCTGGAAAGCACGACAGGGCAGCTGTCAGACTACACGCGAAGTCTACAGCTCAGGAAGACCTCTGCTGTGACAGCAGCTCGCTCATCGCGAACTCGGAAATCCCGTCCAAGCTGCACACACGTCGAGACTTACCCTGCTCTTGCTGTGATTAAGACGACTCGCATCGGTTCAGAGCCTCAGAGTCGTCGCTACGTGGGGCCTAGCGCCGTCTCACGTACTGCAGAACAGGGCTGCCCACGGTGCATTTTCGACACCGCAGGACTCCCTCACCTGGGAACTGACTGAAAGCAAATTCTCAGGCTCCACCCAGACCCCCGGTGGGCACTCTGGAGGTGTCCCCCGCTAACCTGATACATAACGAGGCACACGCACACGGGTAAACGGAATTCTGTCATGCTGATTTTTCTTCCCATAAGGTTTTTAGTTAGTAGAAATCTTAGCGTTTTTAAAAAAATTAATTTTCTATTCAAATAACATAATTATTTTATGACTGATTCCCTCTTCTGTTGGGTTCCTAATATAGCCATGAATTATTGATTAACTTGTGGACCCATAATTAAATTTCTTTTAGTGCATTAAAGTAGAAAAATAATGTTACTGCATGACTTTGTCTGTGTCTGAATACTCTGACAATGATCAAAGGGATACTGAGAAGAAAAATTAGATAAAAATTAGATAAAACTGTTCAGGTTAATTTAAGCTTCTCACATTCACATGAAAATACTGAGTGGAGCTGTTTCATCACAACAGTTCTGAAAAATTCAACAGCAGATCAAAATGTCAACTAGAAATGCCCTCTGAAATTAAAATCTGAATTAATCCGGTGTGTACGTGTACGTATTCTTCCCCTGGGAGTACTGCCTGTATTTATTTTGCATCTTCTGAGCAAGCAAGAGGAAAATCAATGTGATATTGCTAAACTCATTGGAGAACTCAACTGCCACATTTCCTGGGAAGAGTGAGAACCCCAGGAGCCCCTCAGGGTCAGAGTAAGGAGGAAAGTTCTGGAGGTTTTTAGGAATGGGAGAATTTACCAGTATCAATAACGAGAGGAGGAATGTCGCCGGGGAAAAGGGGAGGACAAGTCTAACACCATGCTGTCACCTCTTTTCTCCCTGATCAAAGCCCCCATTCGGGCCAGCCAGTGGCGAGGTAACTAAGGCAGTTGTATCCCACATGGCTGACCGTGAGTTCAAGTCCTGGAACTGGTGACTTGAAAACACCAGGCGCATAAGTGTGCATGCCCCAAAATGTGAAATGGAGAGAAAGAAATAGAGCAGAAAGGCTTGTGGTCTGTCTCCCACCAGAGGTGTTTTCTCCCCACCCCTCCCCAGCCAGCATCCGTGCCATCTGGCAAATTAAAAAAAAAAAAAAAGCCTTCATTCGCTTGCTGGAACAAAAGTATGGATGGAGACCCACTTCCGGATCTCCCCAGAGCTTACTTCATCATGGAGACCACGTGACGGTGGTGGTGGGGTGCACTCAGGGCTGCCGGCCAGCTGAACCTTGATCTGTCTCCCCAAGATGAGGTGCCAGAGCCACACCGCTCTCCAGCTCATGGTGGACACGCGCTCACACCGAGTTCCGTCCACTTACTCATCCTCTCACGAAACACACCTTAGCACCTGCCGTGTGCCAGACGACAGCTACCGCTCGCCCATTCGACGATCTAATTCTTGTGCCCCTTAAGGACTCTGTGATGACTCCCCTTAGTGCCTACAACTCTGACCTGAGGGAAGTGGAGCTGGGAGTGGAGTGTGAGACTGGGAACACGGCAGCTCACCGCCACCGTACGGAAATCGCGAGGTCTCCTCTCTGCCCTGCCGCAGGGATGTAAGCACGCAGGGCCTTCTCTCGGTTCAGCTGATCAGCACGACGACGCCCCTTCCTCCTTTTCCCTGTTCTTCCCGCACCGTGAGAACCCCCCGCAGTGGCTTATAAATAGAACAACATTAAAAATGGAGACGGGGTGGCTGTGGGTGGCTGTGTGGTATGGGTCGTAGGTGGCAGACAGGGAGAGACAAGGTCCGGGGCCACTTGGAGAAGAGGAGGAGGTTGGGAAGGAGGCACAGCCAGACCAAGTGGCTGCTGAGCAGGGCAGCTGTCCCTGTGACAGGGCGGTCCCGCTCCAGCGCACGAGCTTCCTGGGAGACACCAGCTTCCCAAATTACTACAAAGCTCACAGTCAGAGAATCTCAACTTGAACGTCAGCTTCAGCCTTTACTAACCACAAGACTGCTTAGTAAAGTGACTGACTTAGGGAGATGACTTAACCTAAGTTCAATTTCTGTGATTTTTATTTTTTAAGATTTTTTTTTCCATATGGCACATGCACTTGCTGGAGAGGAGAGAGACAGTGAGAGGGAATGTGAGAAATCACGCCCCCACAGGGGATGGCCATGCCACAATCCCCTTTCCTCCATTTTCCTCCTGGGATTTTGGGCACATAGGCCCATGCACCCACTGTGATTTTCAAGCCACCAGGTCTGGGATTTGAACCATGATCAGTCATGCGGGAGTCCAGCACCTTAACCACCACGTTACCTGCTGGTCCCGTTTCTCTAACTTTAAAGTGAGGACAATGACAATAATAATAATCGTGTGATGAGGTTGTACGTGAACAGTGCGTGCTGGTCACTTAGTACAGTATTAGTACCTAGCCATCCTCACTAAGTACCAGCTGGGTAGTACGTACTTATTATCAGCAAGTTGCTGTCTATCTGTAGTGAAGATTAACGATGACAAGGTAGGGTTACTGGTAGTCATCTTTTATAAAATGTAAATTGAGAATTAAAAAAATAACTACAAAAGTTGGAGTCCTCGTGAAGACACCAGCAGTTTCGGGTTCAAGTGCACACTGACAGAGATAACTATCAGGGGTTTCTTAACCCAAACTGAAGGGTCAGCCAAGGACGACTCTGCTTACCTCCGTTCGGTGCACGAGCTGCTGAGTGGCGTCATCATTCATACGAAAAATTTCCAGAAATGGGTCAGATTTGCTGAAGAAATCCTACAATGGACAAACAGCAGTGAGTTACCATTTCGGTCTAGCTCTGGTCCATCCGGGAGCTTGCTCCCTGGGCTCCCCCTCCCGCCCGTGTCCTGTCATCCTTGTGTGAGGAGGGCCTCACTGTCAGGTCTCCCCGCACTCCTGCCTCAACTCTAGCCACACTCCCTTCTCGGCGGGCTGGCCAACGGCACCCTTCTACTTTGTTCTTCGCCCTGTGGCTCATCACTGGCTGGAATGAGGTGCATCTGAGCTCTAGCCTTCATGAAGTAAGCATTTGCTTGGCTGATACCCATCTTTGACGATTAATTCAAGTGTCAGTTTGCAGAGAAGTGGTGTACCTGCTGTCTTGAGCGTGTTTCTTAGAGTAATTGTAAAGCCTAGATCTGATGACCACAACGTCTGGACTGGTGGGTCTATTCTGTTATCTGCTTCTTGGTTCTGCCTTTTGCTGCTCTTGTTCACTTTTTTTTGAGAGTTTTTTGTTTGTTTGTTTGTTTTGTTTGCTATAGGGTGCATGTGCTCACCGGAAAGACAGAGAGAGACAGAGAGACAGAAAGCGAGAAATCACCCCCCTCAGGGGGGATGGCCACGCCACAATCCCTTCTCCTCCATTCTCCTCTCTGGATCTTGGGCATGCACATGTGCCTGGAGTGAGTTTAAGCCACCGGGTCCACGACCCAAACCGTGGTTGACTACATGGGAGTCCAGTGACATAGCCGTTACCCTAACTGCTGGTCCCCGCTCTTGTTCATTTTTGATGAACTAGGACACACTGAGGGAAAGAATTAAGGAGAAAAAGAAACAAAACATTTAAGGGACACAAAAATGGAAAACTATCTCTTGATGATAATATGAATGATAATATCTTTGACTGAACCAATATACAATGTATTAATGACGAGAAAATCCATTTGGTGTGCTGTAATGATATACAATTATTGAGTGATTGAATGTAAAAATTAAAAATAAAGACTATTATAAAGATCTAGATGAGTCTTAGCTCCTAGCGAGAAGTTAGAATGGGGATAGTCACTTGAATCTATCAGGATTTAGTTATTCAGAGGGTGAGTTTCTTCAAGTCTCCTAAGGCCTGATCTATTTCTGGTTTCTTGCTCCTCAGGACTCTAACTGGAAGCCGCTTACGAGGCTGCTGAAGAAACTCTCATGAAGAGTGTTTATGAAGGCTGCTCCTCCTGGAAAGTCCTCAGTGCCGGTTTTTATTTCTGAGACTCTCAAAGACTGTTTATTCCCACAATCTCGGCCCGGGTCTGCGTAGTCTCCCTCTGTGCTGCGGCTCGCCAGCTAGCACACGCCCTGAGAGAACAGGCTCGAACTTCAGCGTCTCCTTTCCCAGCCCCACGAGGCCACCCAAATCTGCTGTTTCTGTTTCTCAAAAGCTATTGGGTCGTCGGGAAAGTCACGTCATATTTTTCTGTTTTCTATGCAAAGTGCAAAATGACTTTCCCGGTGACCCAGGATTTTCTGCGAGACTTCCCAGCCTCTGTACCGACTGCATTTTGGACTCTTGGGTGGAAATCCACAGTGTCTGACTCACTGTGGTGCTTTTCTATTATCTCCAGGTCTTGGGCCCTCAAGTCTTGATGGTCTGGGGCTTTTAGTGAGACGTCTCTTTTACCTTGTTTAGCCTGTATCATTGTTTTTGGTGGGACAATGATGTAAAACGGATGCTTCGTTATTAGAAGCAGAACCTCTCCTTTTTTTTTGGAGAGGTTTTCGGTATAGGGCGTGTGTGCTTGCCAGACAGACAGAGAGAGACAGAGAGACAGAAAGCGAGAAATCACCCCCCAGGGGGGATGGTCATGCCGCAATCCCTTCTCCTCCATTCTCCTCTCGGGATCTTGGGCACGCACGCACACGCGCCCGGAGTGAGTTTTAAGCCACCGGGTTCGGGACACGAACCGTGGTCGACTACGTGGGAGTCCAGTGACATAGCCATTATGCTAACTGCTGGTTCCCAACCTCTCCCTTCTTTACACTTGTTTTTTAATCCCAATAAATGGCAGTCTCACAGAGGACCTTTATTTTCCTTTACATTCCTACTATATTCTCAGCACCCCCCAGAGTGTCTAGGTTGTAGTAGTGCGTGGCGCTTGTTAGATGAAAGGATGATGAGAGAATTGATAAATGCATAAACGAAACTGACACCGGGTGTGGGTAGGCTACTGGAGCAAAGCCTTAGTCCTCACCGCTGACGTGCTGTACCAGCTGATTGCTTCCCCCAAACTTTAGAGGAGCAGAGCACAGTTAAGCCTGAATTCGAGTTAAACATCATCTTTTCCCCTGCAGAGTTCGCGAGGTTCAGTCAAACTCATCGTTTCTCTTGGGCACTGCGTGGCTCTCCAAAACGCCCTCATTTCCGTGTGTCTACCAGCCACCCTAATCTCGGTGTCAGCCGAATGTTCACAGAGAAAGAGCTCAGTCCCAGCCCTCCAGAGCACTACCCAGCTCGGTGGTAAGCGAGTATAAGAATAAACACGAGCTAAGGCTGAGTACAGACGGGGGAATAGACGCACGCGTAAACAAACGAACAGACGCACCAGGAATCTTCGGAGAAGAGGGAGAGTCGCCCTTGCCTGGGTAAGACGGTTGTAAAGAGGGTATTTCTACGGAGGGTGCAGCCGGGCAAGTGGGAGAGCGTAAATGCAAAGGGGACACCAAGGAGCTGGCATGGTGGCACAAGGACGTCCGGGAGAGGCTGGGGATGATGCTGGATGCCAGCTCCGTAATTACTGAGGGAAGCCAAAACATCTCTCCCTAAAATACTGGGAATGGCTGGGCTGAAGAAGGCAGAAAGCAGGGGACTGTGCCCTTTCCTCGCTTTGCCTGAATGCTACGAACATCAGTGAGCTCTCCCTCCTGGACAGCTCACGTGTCGGTGCAGGGTGCCCTTGGCAGGACCAGGCGCACTCGGAGCAGACCTGAGCACTTTCTCACAGGCCCCCTGGGGAGACCCAGGCCGGCTTGGTTGTTTCTGGGGTGCACTGTATGAGCCAAGCCACTGCTTTGAGGGATACTTTGAAGTCTCTTCAGTGTGATGGGCAGCACATATTAAAATAAACTTCTACCAAATTTTTTTGTTGTTGTTAATTTGACTTGCTTTGGGAAGAGTATCTCAACTAAGAATTTATGAGGGTTCAGAGAAAAAAGGACATTTTCTCCCCTCAACGTGAAGGACCTTAGGATACCCACCCAGTCTTCGTGCTGACCTGACGAGGCAGTGGAGGATGGAGGGTTTTAGGCAGGAAAGTATGGCTGGCTTGGCCACGAAGAATGTCAGCTTCAGACTTTACAGGACGCCTTAGAGAGGACGTGGGAGGTGGGTAGTGACCTTCCCCTTGGTTTTTCTCCCCTCCCAGGCAGGAATCAAACACACGTTCCATCACGCCCATTGTTGGAACACGCTTTTCCGCTCAGAAGGCACAAGACCCGCACGCCTTTGTCTTGTCAAGGATCCGCCGTGGCTGCTTTCATCGAAGCCTGACCTACGCACGGCGTCTTCCCCACAGCCCGCTCTTCCCGGACGAGCGTCTAGCTGGCTCCTGCCTCCGCGCACTTGCTCAGATATTCACCCCAGGCCTATTTCCACATGCATCTTAAACACATGGGCCTCCCTTTGTCCCCCCTTCCTAATGGACGGGGGCCACACTGAGCTGCTACGTGCCCTTGGGCTTGGCTGGTCAGAGTTTCATTCCCTGCTTCCCTAAATAGATTCCGGGTCCCCGAGGGGGACTGTTTATGAACTGTACTTAAAAACTGCTGACCTAGATGGAAAATGCCACCAACGACTTTTCTTTTCCCATTTTACTGATATTCTAAAACATGGTTACCATCATTTTTATTTAAAAGTAAAAAAATACAGAAAAATAGAATGATTAAAAAAATAGAAAGAAGGAAGAAACCCCCATAAGCCCACTCATAATTCCATAACCATCAGTAGTATTTTGGTAGATATTTTTCTAGAATCTTGGTATAATTTTCTTTTCTTTCCTCCTTTTAAAAAATACATTTATAATCACACTGTGTACAATTTAGTATTCTATTCCTTCTTCTGCTTGGAGTTATATTGCAAAGTCTTCGCTTTCATTTCACATTCTTTCAAAGCACGATTTAGGGTAAGCACGGAGTTACCAGAACATACTACAAATCACGGAAAGAAAGATCAGTCTGTCTTCAAGCACCTAACACCCCAATAAGCAGCACCCTCGTTTCCACACTGCTTTTGGACCGCAGAGTCACCACACGTAATCTGAGCGGTCTCGGGGGTGATGTCTAATTTCTGAGTTCCGGTTTCCCACCATAAATGGAAAGCGTGTTCGCCATCCCCCTCAGCGCTGGGGAGAGTTAGAGGTACCGAGGCTGTGGACTGCCATCCCGTGCCCGGCCACCAGCAAGCTCTCAGAAACTGCTGGCTGCTGTAACCATCAACAGAGAGCAGCAAGCGTTGAGACATTTTGTAAAGAACTGTACAAAGAGAAGGGATGGACACTACAGAGAAGGCTTTCCATTCCCGGGAGCAGAACAGCTTATAAGCAGCTCAGAGACGACGGACGTAGCTCGCTCGGGTGCAGAGTGCAGACGCTCTTCTGTGAAAGCAGGGGCCACACGGGAGGCCGTGGGGCCACGACCCAAGGTTCCCCAAACAAGCTGGTGTGCCCACGGGCACGATCCTGGCTGGCTGCAGACCCAGGGCCAGATCACGGGGTGAGACCCTCTGGAAGGTCTCTCCCTCTCTCACAAACTCATGAATAATATAAATAATAATGATAAAAATCAAGTGTACCGTCAGAAAGTCATAGCTTCAGACAACAACTCTGAGCCCAATCTCACGGTCACTTTAATCTGAGATTTTCTGCTTCTTTGCTTGACCATCATCACAAAGATCCCCTTGGGGCAGTTGTGGGCCACGAGGGTGAAGGAGCGAGTCACCCTACCGAAGCTCTGCTGTGGAGAAACTCGCTCATAGCCTGGAGGCCACATCGCTCTGCCTTATCTAATATGGAAGGACGTAGCAGAGTGAGGGGCCACAAACAACCAGGGGGTTTGGATCAGGGAGAGAAGCAGAGCGTCTGCACGACAGTGGTCAGAAAGACAGGATCCTGGACCGAGAAGAAACTCAGAGACGCAGTTACACCCAGACTGGACACTTAATGGCCTCGTGAATGCCGGCGGAACTTTAACCTCGCCATACTTTGGTGTAAAACGAGACTGCAATACCCACCTTTGGGAACCCGGTTGTGAGTTCTGAGGGGTGGGTTAGAACGCGACCCCTAGCACACACAGCGGTTTAACAACGCGAGCTTCCTATTGGTGCAGGCTGGATTAACGGTCCCGGGCAGGCACGCGGGAACACAGAGAAGTCACAGAGCAGAGAGATTTTACATGGCCTTAGAGCTGTACCGCGACCTGGCTGTGAGCCAGAGCCGGTCCACTGCGGTAGTGAGTGAGTTGTTCTGTTCCAGATCTCTGCCTTAGGGTGCCTGTGCTCGCCAGATGGAAACTGAGAGCGACAGAGAGGGAAAGAGGAATCGCAGCTCCCGTGGGGTTAGCCATGCAGCCATCCCTGCTCCTCCATTCTCCCCTCAGGGTCTGGGCACACAGGCACACCTCTGTGATTTTCAAGGTCTGGGACTCTAACCGTGGTCAGGCACGTGGGAGCCCAGTGCTTTAACCACCGTGCAACATGTCGGCCCTTGTGAGGAAGTTCTAAAGGAACACTGCCACATCCACTTATTTACGTATCGTGTATGAGTACTTTAGTGACTCAGTGACAGAGCCCACCTGAGAGGGCAGAGACTATTTGGCTTCAAAGCCTAAAATATTTACCATCTTTCCCTTTACAAAAACAACTGGCCCAGCTCTGATTTACAGACGGACTGGTTCACTCATACAGCACCCCTCGACTAGCACCGGGGAGCAGAGAACGCAGTCTGTGATCATTACTGTACGGTGACGGAGACCAGTTTACGAGTCAGCTCTGACACATCCGATAACCACTTTCTTGGGAAGGGGAGCGGGCACACAGTCAGCTTGAACGTGCCACGTGGTGGTCACACTCCCGGCCACTTGGATTAAGTGCCAACTAGCGCTACTAGAATAAATTTGCTTTCGAAATTAGGAAAGCCCCCTTTCTACTAAGTGAGTTGTACTAGCATTAGATAAATAAGTTGTTTCTCATGAACTTCATCTATTTAAGGTACTGGCTCTTTTGAAGACTGCCTCCAGATTTCGAGAACTCTGAATTTTCATCCCGAGTAGACTGCAGGTCTGCAGGACAGCCTCTGTATGTGCGAGGGAACGGGAATGAGGAAAGAGATATCTGAGTGTTATTATAAAACGGTGTGGACAGCACTGAACCCTAACCACTGCCCACACCGGAGCGTCTAAAAACAGTGTGACTGCTCGGATTCCCGGGGAGGGAGGGTGAAGCTTGGCCTGCACTCCGAGGACTGATGGCTGCAGGACACCTCTCCTCCCCTCCCTGAGACACGTGGGCACTGTGTGCCGCCACCACGACCGGTCCAGTCTGCTTGCTCTCCACCCTGAAGGAAGGTCCAGGGTTTACTGAGGCAACCTGACCGAGTCTCTGCCATCAGGCGTGTGTGTGAATAGTTTTAGGTAAGTCACTGCACAGCCCTGAATCTCAGCTTTTCTCGTCTACAGTAGAGAGTATTGGATTAGACCAGCGGCTTTCTCCCAGAGGTATTTAGGCAGCTGGTGGTTCTGAGTTGCTGTAGAGACTGAAGATCCAGGTCTCCCATATCTGCTGTTAGAACGGGGTAGTGTTTCTCCCATGTTCACACTGCAATGTTCAAACATATGTAGGAATCAGTTACTTCTGTGTGTCCTGACCACACACATGCAATTTCCTTTATTTACTGTTTTATGCCATCTAGTTCAAAAGTCTCACAAGTCATATTTTCTGACCTTTTTTATCGCTTCACGGAGTGGTACTTCCAATTCAGAAAGGCCTGTCCCACCGCGACACACCCATCTGCTGTAGGTGGACCAGGGCAGCTGCTCGCCTCCTTCCCACCTGGGCTGCTGTGCTGCTCGGTCCTAGGACCCAGCCTGGTGTAGACGGCTGGGACCCCCCCGGCTCCAGATTCTTGTCTGCCGTGACCTCCGGTGTGGGCCTCACTGACACGTGGAACAACAGACCCCTTGCGCAGTGTCCGGTCCGTCACCTCGTGGTCTCCAGGCAGGCCTTACCTTCACACGTGATCCTGGGCCGCCGGGGTTTCTGTGAGAAGACCCTCTAACGCATGTGTCATTGTCATCCTTCACACCGTCACTCCACCTGGTCCTCGCACGGAATAAATCATCGCGGCCTCTTCATGCAGCACACTTTGTCCCTTCGGGAGGTGACACAGGCCTCCAGGGCCCTACCGTCCAGCCTTGTGCCACCCTCTCACTTTGCCACGGTGCTCCTCAGCCCTCACTGTCACCTTTCACAGGGTGCGCTTCATCGCCCTCACCCTCCTCTCACGCCCCCTCACCTTCACGGCCCCCTTCAGATTCTGCTGCTTCCTCCTCCTCCATCCAGCTCAGACCACACCGAATCCCTTCACAGAGGGGACGGGAGGACGCTTCACTGCAGGCAGGGGCGGCCTCCTACGTCCTCTCCACGTAGCTCAGCCGTACCACGATCACGCCCACCTCCTCACCTCAAAGGGAGGCTCGTTCACATTGCTGTCCCTGCAGGGGCTCCTCGTCCACACGGGGCTCCTCGTCCACACGGGGCTCCTCGTCCACGCGGGGCTCCTCGTCCACACGGGGCTCCTCGTCCACACGGGAACCTCGTCCACACGGGAAACCTCGTCCACACGGGGCTCCTCGTCCACGCGGGGCTCCTCGTCCACGCGGGGAACCTCGTCCACACGGGGCTCCTCGTCCACGCGGGGCTCCTCGTCCACGCGGGGAACCTCGTCCACGCGGGGAACCTCGTCCACGCGGGGCTCCTCGTCCACACGGGGACCTCGTCCACACGGGGAACCTCGTCCACACGGGGCTCCTCGTCCACACGGGGACCTCGTCCACACGGGGCTCCTCGTCCACGCGGGGAACCTCGTCCACGCGGGGAACCTCGTCCACGCGGGGCTCCTCGTCCACACGGGGCTCCTCGTCCACACGGGGACCTCGTCCACACGGGGCTCCTCGTCCACGCGGGGAACCTCGTCCACACGGGGCTCCTCGTCCACACGGGGACCTCGTCCACACGGGGCTCCTCGTCCACACGGGGCTCCTCGTCCACACGGGGCTCCTCGTCCACACGGGGACCTCGTCCACACGGGGCTCCTCGTCCACGCGGGGAACCTCGTCCACACGGGGCTCCTCGTCCACACGGGGACCTCGTCCACACGGGGCTCCTCGTCCACACGGGGCTCCTCGTCCACGCGGGGAACCTCGTCCACACGGGGAACCTCGTCCACACGGGGCTCCTCGTCCACACGGGGCTCCTCGTCCACGCGGGGCTCCTCGTCCACACGGGGCTCCTCGTCCACACGGGGCTCCTTGTCCACGCGGGGAACCTCGTCCACGCGGGGAACCTCGTCCACGCGGGGCTCCTCGTCCACACGGGGCTCCTCGTCCACGCGGGGAACCTCGTCCACACGGGGCTCCTCGTCCACACGGGGCTCCTCGTCCACGCGGGGCTCCTCGTCCACACGGGGACCTCGTCCACACGGGGCTCCTCGTCCACGCGGGGAACCTCGTCCACGCGGGGAACCTCGTCCACACGGGGACCTCGTCCACACGGGGCTCCTCGTCCACACGGGGAACCTCGTCCACACGGGGCTCCTCGTCCACACGGGGCTCCTCGTCCACGCGGGGCTCCTCGTCCACGCGGGGCTCCTCGTCCATGCAGGCCTCCTCGTCCACACGGGGCTCCTCATCCACGCGGGCCTCCTCATCCTTGTGGGCTCCATGCTTGACTTCACGATCTCTTCGTCTGCTGCGGGGTGATGGCTGGGCTGGCGAGGACAGTGGCTCTCTGGGGGCCTGGCTTTCTCCCTGGCTGAGGTGCTTCTGGGGACCGGATTGCAGGTGCAGACCCCCAGCTTCCAGGGAAGATGGCTGCCTCTCTGGCTGGAGTGGGTTCAGGTCACTTGACGTGCAGAATTTTGACTTCAGGTTATTCTGGCTTTTAACCAACCATCACTGGCTGTTACTATCATTACTATTATTTTACTTATTGTTTCAGGATTTTTGCCATAGGGCACATGTGCTCACTGGAGAGACAGACGGAGAGAGCAGGGAGAGGGGCGGGGGCATCCCCTCCGGGGGACGGCCATGCTGGAACCCCTGCTCCTCCACTCCTCTGTCGGATTTCGGCTCGTGCACGCTCCCAGTGTGAGTCCAGGGCTCGAACTGTGGTCGGCCATGTGGAAACCCAGTGCCTAAGCCCTGTCCCCTGCTGGCCCCACCTCTGGCTTTCTTACCCACGGGCGGGGGCTGGGGACGTCCCTGAATTTGCTCCTTTCTCGGCTCATGCCCGTCCTCACAGCAGCACTGACTGCGAGGTCTCTCGTCTGCGGCAGCTCTGAGGCCTGGCAGCTCTTTGCTGCTCTTCCTGGAGCTCCGTCCTCGGCCTCAGCTTTCCAGCACACCCCACTCTCACGGGAAAGCCCTGAAGCCAGACCGCGAGAGGCCTTGTTCTCTGACATGCCTCCACCACGGGCCAGGTCACGCAGACATGCTCTCACCGAAGGTGTCCCGGAGCCGCGCCACGGGGAACCACCGCCCGTCCCTCGCTCACACTCGCTTTCTGGGCACAGCCCTCCCTGGCCCGTTCCTGCACGGCTGCTCTTAGAAAGGTTTTCACCATTTGGCCCCTCTCCTGGGCATCAGAGCGAAGCCCCGTTTGTTTCCCAGAAATGTCCTCCGTTTCCTCCATGGGGATGGTAGAAACACCAGCTGGCCCACCACACTGACACCACCAGCTGCCTTGCCAGCGGAGGCCGTGAGTGTCCCGTGCTTATTCTTGCCTGGGATCAGCCGGTTCTCTTTGGCTTCCTTTCTCCTTGCAACGCCATTTGACTGCTGTGACGTGGGAGTGCAGTTCCTCGGCCGAGTGTGATGGGCGTGGAAGGCGGGGTTCTCCCTGAGCCCCGAGGACCAGAAACCACCAGCCTGCCCCGGGAACACCAAGAGAATTACAAACCGGGTTCTGGTACCGGCCTGGGGATGGTGGCTGGGCCATGGCTTCAGACACAAGGATCTGGCGTTGCTGCCCACAAAATGTGCAGTTTTCCAAAAACAGGGTTTGTTTTCAGACTACACTTCTGGGGCTCCTCTGCTCGGCAAGTCGGGCTGGTCACGGGGGCTGCTCGCCGGGCTCAGAGCACCTGCGGGGGCTGCTCCTGCCTCCAGGCTGTGGTCCCCCAAGGCCTCCACCCTCCGCTCCAAGATCAGTTACCTCCAAGTACTCAGGAACGCAACAGGGACTCAGACCTTGTCTCAGTGGCTTTGAGTCATCACCTGTTTTCTCCATTTACAGACATGCAGGCCGCCAGATTAAAAGCCAGAAAGACACTCTCCTTGAGAACCTCTGAAATGATTTTCCTAGCTGTAACGTGCAATAATTGTACAATCTTACTCTAGTTTCATCACAAAAATATTGGGTTGTCAGAAAAGTCATGACGCATTTCGGCATAGAAAACCAGGAAGCTACGCCGCGACTTCTCCGGACGCAATGGCACGGCGCGCTGCGTTTCACTAGAGGAAATGGAGTCCTGTGAGTGCGTTTACTGATGTGGTAAGCTTTTTGACTTAAGGATATAGTTAAAAGGATTTCTCAGCTACTATATGGTGAGGTTGGAGAAGGCACTCCCTTTTCTCTCTTTTTAAAAGTTGTAGGGACCAGCCGACCATGGTTCAAGTTCTGGACTCAGCAGCTTGAAACTCATACCAGGTGTGTCTGTGTATGTATGTGTGTTTGTGTGTGTGTGTGTGTGTGCCCAAAATCCCACAAGGAAAGTGGAGGAGAAGGGATTACAATATGGACGTCCCCCCTGGGAGGTGTTTTCTCACTTTCTGTCTCTCTGTCTCTCTGGCAAGCACATGCGCCCTAAAGCAAAAATCTCTTTAATAAATAAATAAAAGATAAAGCTGTAGAGACGGCAGAACGTTTTCTGTATCCACGTGACTCACGTGGCCTGTGACGGGTAGAAGCCGTGAGGTGTCAGAGCTCAGATGGAAGCCAGACTGACACGGGCTGAATCCGCATGTCGCCATTTACGTACGGGTTCGGTGGCCACAGAAACGTGCCCTGACTTCCAACTACACGGACTGAAACCTGGGGTCCATTTCCGTACTTCTACCAAGGCCAGGACTCCTGGGGGCTGCTCTGAGCCGGCGACTGAATGTGCTGGGGATACTGAGGCAGGCCCTTTCCTGGGACACCTGGAACTTTGCTATAGCTTGATCTGACTCCAGGACTCCTCGATGCCCTTGCTGAACCTTCCGTACGCTGCCCGGCGTTCTCGGAAGCTCCTGCCCTCTCCGGCTTCCTGCTGCCCCCACTGAAGGTCAGACTTGCACTGGCTCCCCCCGAGTCCCCACTACACTCCGTCAGAGCTGTTTCTCCTCACACGACCTTGGGTCTTAATCTTGTCTTGGCTCTGTTTCTTGGCGGATCTAGACTGACACATTAAGTGACCTTAGACAAGTCCTTTGAACCTGTTTCTTCACCTGCAAACCAGGGCTAGTAATATGTCACATGCTAGTAATATGCTGTGTGCTGATAATGTTATATGGGAGTTATACAAATGACTGGGTGTGATAATCCATGCAAAGCTCTTAACCCTGCACTTGGAAAGTACAGGGCTTTAAAAATGTGCCTGCGTTCCGTGCTGTCTTCTCTTTTCTCTTCGACTGTCCCTAGCAATGGAGCTAAATCGTATTTACCCGGCTCGTAGCATTTGGAAACGAATTCTTGGTGGAATAAAATTGCTCTATTTTGATTACAGTCATCTTCTTCCGCTTCTCAGTTTGAGGAAGCCTTACTTTGCAGACCTCGCCGAAATCTTTGGTGGTTTAATAACGTGAGTTGAAAGGGAAAACTAGCTGCTGGGGGAAATCTGATTAAACTCCCGGTGCCGACTTTATTACTTCCTCCAAAAAGGTTAATACCCAACACGTACCTTGTCATCCAATTTCCGCGCGTTGAATGCGAGTTCAATGTAGTCATCGTTGCCAGACAGCTCTTCAGCAATCACCTGAAGGAGAAAGCACAGTCAGCCGCAGCAGAGGGGCCCACAAGGAGCCGTAGCTCAGGTTGGTCCAACTCAACAAGGCATGCCGGGTGGGCAAGGAGCTCTCCTGCCACCTTGTGAGTCTGGCACGGCGTGCTCGGGTGGGCAAGGAGCTCTCCCACCACCTTGTGAGTCTGGCACAGTGTGCTCGGGTGGGCAAGGAGCTCTCCCACCACCTTGTGAGTCTGGCACAGCGAGCTCGGGTGGGCAAGGAGCTCTCCCACCACCTTGTGAGTCTGGCACAGTGTGCTCGGGTGTGCAGGGAATGCCCGACATAGACACTAGAAGATGACTAGATTTCACTTATGCTGAATATGAGCACATGGGAGATGGACCCAGACTGACAGAGGAGACAGGAGAAGCAGCAGTTAGGGAGTGTCTTCTGTAGAGTCCGCATGGCAGTCGACGGCACTTCCACGAATACCTGTACGTATCTTTCCCTTTGGGTAGTTACAAAGAAAGAGGAGTGGAAATATTTCTTCATGGTTTTGAGTCAGACAAACAGGGATGAGGAAAACTTCCCAGATCAATGGCTGTACAGACATGAGGATTGTCTCCTCCTGCCCCAGGGGAATTTTCTCATTCTTATTTTCAAAAGACTGTCCCTGGGATATCTGAGATGAGAGAGAGAGAGAGAGAGACAGAGAGAGAAAGAGGGAAAAAGACAGAGAGACAGAGAGAAAGAGGGAGAGAGGTGCAGATACAGAGAAAGAGAGAGGAATCTAAGCCCCTACTACCCAGGAATTCCTGACCATCATTTTGGTGTAAGTGAGGAGATAATACTGTCCAAGAAGGCCTTCCATTTAAGCCACTTTCCAATATATAATAGCTACTGACTCAAAGCCTGAGAGTAGAAATTGCCTTAAAAGTCAGTGGAAAAACAACAACAACACAATCAACAAAAATCGTGTCAGTCTAGATGCAAAATGGTTAAACCATTTATAAATAATATTGGGGCTTTATCATGTGTGAGGAGTCTTCAAAAAGTCCATGGAAATGCATATCATGAAAAACTTAAGTGTGGATTTAAATTTTTTTTTTTTGCATCAAAATAAACTCATACTTCAATTGCATTTTTCTAGAAACTTTTTGAAGTCCACTTATATTCAGAGACCACCTTGCATGGACACGTTCATCCACTTGGTTAGGTTGAGACACTGAGGTTCCACTCAGCACCATCCGCATTCTGCACGAGCTCTCTCATCATGAGTTGGGTCCATATGCTTTGAAAATTCATTGTTAGATTCTGGGAATTTTAAGTTAATTACATATAGTAAATACTAAAGCTAAAATGGTGGTCCAAGGAGGGGTAGCCCCCGACTGCGAGCCACCATGAGCGGGAACACGAGTCCCAGAACACGGGGAAGCGTGAGGGCTGCTCCATGACCCAGGAACCACCACGTTCACACTTGTCACTGGGCTCTTTTCTGTCTCTCACCACCTTAATGCCTCTCACTCTCCATTGGAATAGTGGCCCTTAACCCTTTTGTAGTCACTGACACCCACAGAACGCTGACGAGGCTAGGACCTTGCTGATCTATGGAGGCCTAGAGGATTTCACACACTTTCCCAAATGTTTTCTAGAAGTTATAGAAGCCAGTGTTTTAATCCAAGGATCCAAGATTAAGAGGAGAATTTTAATACTCAAAATTAAGAACATTGAACTTTTCTGGGATATGTGGGAGAAGAAAATCTCCAAGATGTTTTAGAATAAAGGTGGCAAGATGAGGTTTTATCCTCCTGAAAAACAATGGTAGACATTTTACGCTGCAGTTCATGGGGCTTGTGGCCTTGGGATTGAGCCCTTGGGCCCATGGCTTTTAAGAGCACTGGGGGCCTTCAAGGACCACTTGGTAACGTGACCAAGCACGGCCGTCAAGAAGGGTCGACACGACAGTGCCACGGAGAATACTCAAGCAACAAACTGTGCTAAGTTCTTGAGAAAATAGCCAAAATGTTCACCCCTGGAAGCCCTTTTGAATATTTTTTCTTTAAGAAGTTGCTTTCTCTCTTTCTTTTAAATAAACCAGTCGCTCCCAAGTTAAAAGGGTACTATCAAAGGTGCTTGGGTGATCTCCACTCCCGGCAAGCCACCTCCCTCACAACTCAGATTCTCCCAGCGCCTCACCTACTGTTTGGTAGTTTTTAACATATATACGCACGGCTAGATGTTTGTACCATCTTTCCTATCTTTTTCAAGGTCTCTAATTCAAGGTATCAAAACTTCAAATACCAGGAGCTCTATTTGAAAATTTAAGCTATTATTTAGAAATACGTCTGGAATTTCTCAACGAAATACTCTGCCATGGTAGGGACGCCCTGACCTGCACCGACCAGTACAGAATCTGCCATCCACACGTCACTATCGAGCCCTTGGCATGTGGCAGTGTGACTAAGGAACTATTTGTTTCTACTTAATTTAAGTTAATTTTATTTAAATTTAGTCAGTCAGCTGAGAGGGGGGGCTACTGGATCGGCTCTCTGGTCCTTAAGCTACAAAGCGGACCTTGAATTTAAATGCTATTAAAGCAAAGTTTTAATTAAAACAATGACTCCCCATGGATCAGCAGTTGTGATGCTTTGAACACTCCAGACAATTTCACAATTTCACTGCGCCTGACAACTCCATCCTTCTTCCCCTGCTAAGACTTATCTTGCAATTGCTGAAGTGCTTAGCAGAAGTAAAGAAACTCACTTCGAAATCCTTTCTCTTTCCCCTTTTCTCCTAAGGGTAGAAGGGTCAAAATCGTATTGTTAGGAAATAAAAGGGAAAAATAAAGAGGTGTCATGGCGAGTTCTGCTGTGACGTGAGCTCCCGGGGCCAGCGGCTCTGCTTCCCGAGAGTGCAGTTTGACCCCGACAGCCCCTCCTGGCCAGGGCAGGCCCAGGCTCCTCGGGGAGGGCTTACCGTGATGGAGGACTTGCCCGCTGTGTTCCCGTGCTTCAGCAAGGACTTGGACAGCTTCCTCTGGGACACAATCTGCACACAGAGACAAAAGGTGGAGACAGAATCATGCAACTGCAGGTCCGTCGTTAAAGCTCCTACAAAACTGCATTCATGGCTCTCAGCAATCGAGACATCGCCACCCCTGGGTATGCTAAGGTTGATTCATGGGCCTCTCCTATGACAAGTGCTCTCTATTCTGTCGGTGTGATGTAAGAGGATTAGTGAGGAGTGACAGATACTCCACTCAGTCAGTAGGTAGCTGATGTCTTTTTGAGGCACTTACATCAAAACTAGACGGACAATTTGACGCACAACATTCAGACCCAGCAGATGAAGCTTCAGAACCATTTCAAGTGAGCACCGAAGCTCTGTGAAAAGCAGGGCGGGGTAAACGCAGGGAAGGGACCACAGTGTAGTGGGTGGCTTCTGCGTCTACAAGCGCTGGAGTTCTACTTAAATGTACTCTTTAGGGGACCAGCAGTTAGCGTAATGGCTATGTCGTTGGACTCCCATGTAATCGACCGCGGTTCGCGTCCCAGACCCGGTGGCTTAAAACACACTGGGCGCGTGTGCGTGTGTGCCCAAGATCCTGAGAGGAGAATGGAGGAGAAGGGATTGCGGCGTGGCCATCCCCCCTGGGGGGTGATTTCTCACTTTCTGTCTCTCTGTCTCTCTCTGTCTGTCTGGCGAGCGCACGTGCCCTATAGCAAAAACCTCTCCAAAAAAAGAAAAGAAAATAAATGTCCTCTTTAGGAAGTCGCAAACGAGCCACCAGGAAACCATGCTCGAGCCAACAGGAGCAACTGGGTTCCTCTCTGTGTCTTAGGCTCGGTGCGCGGGCAGTGACAACAGAAACCTCATCACACTGGGACTGTTTTTAGCAGAATCTGCCTCGTCCCTGCTTCGCCTCCTTCCTCCTTTGCTGAGAGAGAAGTTTATCAAGACATTCAGGCTGCTATGGGTAAGCAACCCAGGATGCCCCAAAGAGAAGTGCATTAAAAGAATCAAATTAAAGCCATGCTCATGCCCAGGGAGAATAAGGTCACCATTGTGGCTGGCAGCATCTATCTGAGATGGCCCCAGTGACCCTTGGTCCCCGACGCTCCCACTCTAGTGCTACCCCCGCCCATGATGGGGGAGAGCACAGCGGCTTGCTTCTACCAGACGGAGTACCACGGACGGGCTGAGGCCACGTCAGACAAAGCTAGAGAGAGCTGCTCTCTGGGAAAAGTGGGCTACCAGGTCGTGAGGAGCCCTCTGTAGAGGACCACGAGTCTCCAGCTAACAGCTGGTGAAGACCTGAGCCCTGTCCACAGACGTGTGCACAAGGTTGGAAGATCCTCCCCTGAGTTGAGCCTTGAGAAAGTTACACCTTGACCTGCCTCGTGAGAGACTCCAATTCAGAGGATCCAGAAAAGCCACACCCCAATCCTAGACACACAGAAATGGTGATATAATAAACACTTCTTTGTAAAGCTGCCAAGTTTGAAGGCAAAATTCTTTAGTAGAAGCAGGTAAACTTGGTCTCAGAAATCCCTCTGTCCATTGTTTTGTCCACACTGGCTCTCTACCCCTGGGGCCCAGCTATCCCCAGTGACGCTCAGCTTTGTAATCATCTACTTGTGAGACTACCAGATGGGAGCGGATGGTCTCTGCGGGCTGTGTCTTACAAGGTCTATGCTATCTTTATTCAGAAAGAGCAAGGGGGAAGGGACCAGCAGTTAGTGTCATGGCTACGTCGCTGGACTCCCATGTAGTCGAGCGCAGTTTGAGTCCCCGACCCAGTGGCTTAAACTCACACTGGGTATGTGCACATGTGTGCCCAGGATCCCGAGAGGAGAATGGAGGAGAAGGGATTGCGGCGTGGCCATCCCCCCTGGGGGGTGATTTCTAGCTTTCTGTCTCTCTGTCTGTCTCTGTCTTTCTGGCGAGTGCATGCGTCCTATAGCGAAAAACCTCTCCAAAAAAAAGAAAAATAAAAAAAGGGAAGAGCAAGGGGGATTTAGTCCCTGAGAACATGGATGGCCACAGTTCTCTTTCCTCGCTGTTATTTATCAATAGCAATACCAACATTCCCATTTGCAGGGTACGAGGAGAGAGGTACTAATATCTGCTCTGCCTTTTGTAAATGCTGGAACACAAGCCATTTCCTGGGCAGTGTTTCCTCCTAGGAAATGCTCATCGGGTACACAGGTGACTAATCAGGCCAGCAACGACGTCAACTTCTACAGCCTCCGGGCCTCCATCCCAGCCCCGAAGAACGAGCAATAATAAGGGCTGCAAGCCTTTCACAGTAATAATGATGGTCAGGCCAAGAGGGCCCATGGACGTAATCAATCTTAGGTCTGTTGGGCAAAAATAGCCAGGCCCCCCAGCGGGAGAGTGATCGGCAGAGAAAAGGCTGTGTGATGTACACCCCACTCACCATGCATGCTTTGTAGCAGCTGAAACAACTGCCCAGGCTCAAAGAGGCCTTAGGTCTTGCCAGAGGGTGACAGAGTCAGTGGCAGGGACGTACCCTTGCTCTAGCTGACAGTGAGGTTGACACACAGGAAGCTTTGCCTGGCACCAAGGCTAAGGGGCTGTCGTTGTCAGAGTCCTCCAAGTGACCCTCCCCCCGGAGTACGGTCACAGTTGCAAACTTTGCATTCAGCAAAGGGGTGACGTGTGGAGGGAGGACACAGAAGCTGACACACTCTTCAGCAAGGTTGGAGCAGAGGGCCGTCAGTACCACTGGGGCCCTGATCTGCACCCACACACAGATCTGAGGGCGGTGCTTCTTCCTGGTGAAGCGGACACGAGCTTCGAAAAGCACAGACCCTCGGTTTTCAGGAAAGACCACGCCGCAATCCCTTCTCTATTCTCCTCTCGGGATCTTGGGCACGCACGCACACACGCCCGGTGTGAGGTTTTGTAAGCCACCGGGTTCGGGACTTGAACCACAGTCGACTACATGGGAGTCCAGCGACATAGCCATTACGCTAACTGCTGGTCCCCCAAAATACACTTAACTTTTGAATGTGCAAATAAATGTATATTATCTTTTATTATTATTGTTAGCATTAAATAGATGCATTATTCATTGAATAGATAAGTGAGTGAATGAATAAATATCAGTTATTTTCATATTATTGTGATTTTTTGGAGAGATTTTTGCTATGTGGTGCATGCGCTTGCTGGAGAGAGAGTCAGAGACAGAGAGACAGAAAGTGAGAAATCACTCCCCAGGGGGACGGCCATGATTCAATCCCTTCTCTTTCAGCTTCCTCTCAGGATTTTGGGCACACATTCACATGCACCTGGCATATTTCAAGTTGCCAGGTCTGGGACTCAAACCAGGATCGACCACATGGGAGTCCAGCACCTTAACTACTTCACCACTTGCTGATCCCTTATTACGATCTTTAACGGCTAGATGAACAATAGATCCAGGTCAAGGGAAGATGGGTCCTAAAAAGTACAAGTTGGTTAGACCTTTGTCCAGGAGTACTTCAGATACACACCCGCGTGTAGGATACCCACTCGCAGACGGAGATCACAGGACTTGCCAGGCTGGGAGGAAAAGGCTCTTTAGCTGCAGAAGTCACTTCACCAACCCGGATGCTTCCTTCTCGACCTCAGTGAGCGGCTCACAGTGACAGCAGTAGGGAAGAACGGCTACTCTACTTTTCACACTTGAAAGGGGTCATAGAAATTGAACACAGTTTGGTAGGCAATGCGGCAAGACACAGGGCAGGCACGGAAGCGGGAACAGCTTAGGTCTGACTGTGTGCTCAGAATGTGCTCTCGGTGTGGTCATCCCGGGATGAGTGGAGCTCTCGGAGCCTACTTCCTGATCAATCAAGCAGATCTGACCGGCCTCGTAGAACACAATGCCTGGGGTTTAACGAGGCCCCTGAAAATCAGTCTCCGCTATTCAAATGACCACTTGGGAGAAGGTCACTGGGAAGATGTGGACCGGTCACACAGGGATACTGAACTTCAGTAAGGACGTGAAGCAGAAGCCCAGAGTGATGTACTGATGGCTCGCGGGGAGGGAG
The DNA here is from genome assembly GCA_026018925.1 of Tupaia tana. Taxonomy (NCBI): domain Eukaryota; kingdom Metazoa; phylum Chordata; class Mammalia; order Scandentia; family Tupaiidae; genus Tupaia; species Tupaia tana. Next base: position 1,656,102 of record JAKSZU010000027.1, on the reverse strand, counting down.
GGGCAGTTGAGTACTCGGCCTGAGAGTCTGAACGCCTGATGTTGGACCTAGCTCTGCCACGGGAGGCAGGTCATCTCGGCCTAGTGACAATGACGATGTTGCTATGGCACCAAGCTCACAAATGTTCATGGTCTTGGTGAAGGTTGGCTACGAAGAGGATTTGTTATCACAAAGGGATCATACAATACTTACGTCACACAGTAACCAGAAACTATTTTGTGCAAATTGAGACAAGTTTGAAAATGAAAGGCGGCAGTATTAATAACCGAACCGTGACGACAGGTGTAAACCAGGGGCTTGGGTGAGCTGAATCATAGGTTTCTTTATTGCTTTTAGGATACTGGTGTCAAGAGGACATTCCCTCTTCCTGGAAGCCTTTGGACAAGCCAGGAGCGCCGCAGGTAGTATGCAGACCCCGCCCGTACAGGTCGGGCCAAACGCAGTAGGGCTTGGTCTTCCCAGTTCAGCTCCTCTCTGACTGCTGAGGCTGTCAGCAAGTTCGCAGTGACTCAGTCCTTCTGGTCGGAATCTCACTGGGCAGAGAGAGGTTTGGAGGATTTCGCTCCTTTGTTTCTGACAAGGGGCTTGGGACCGTGTGCAGACCTGAGCCCCTCGGTGGGCAGAAGCTAAGGAAGAGCAAGCGAAGCAGGAGCCATTAGCTGACGGGGCCGTGCTCGGTGGGCGGCTCAGAGGTGCACCTGCTGAACTGCAGCGTGAGCAGGAAGCCCAGAGGCTCACACTCCGTCCCAGCACAGCTAATTAATTCACATGCAGCCTCGTTTTGTCCTTGAGTCTGAAACCAAGACTCTTGGGAATGATTTTGCAAACCAAGCAGTTATTGTTTTCCTCCCCCTAAACTTGATTAGGTTAATTCAAAGTAAAGTGTTCTCTTTCCAAATCAGGACCTCTTTGGAGTGCCAATAATGCTTCCTTAACTTATTCCTTATTAGCGTTCCAAGCCCTCCTGGGTCTCTTCCATAATCAGAAATAATGCTACAAAAGGGCAGAATCAGATTAGCCAAGTACACTCTTCTCTCTGTGGGCAACGGGCTGGCGACCAAGGCTTCACCTAATGCATATGCAGAACAAGCTCTCGGGAACCTCCCAGAAAACACAGCCTCAGCAAATACCTTCCCAGAAGACTCCCTACCAATTCCCCAATCTGAAATTCTCAGTACGTTTTAAAATTCTTCAAAAATTTGTTTAAGAACATGTACAACATATGTCATATTCTTCACAAAGGACAAAGTATGAGTTAAGATATTTTTACTGGGACCAGCAGTTAGCGTAATGGCTATGTCGCTGGACTCCCACGTAGTCGACCGCGGTTTGCATCCGGGACCTGGTGGCTTAAAACTCACGCCGGGTGCGTGCGCGTGCGTGCCCAAGATCCCGAGAGGAGAATGGAGGAGAAGGGATTGCGGTGTGGCCATCCCCCCGTGAGGTGATTTCTTGCTTTTTATTTCTCTGTCTCTCTCTGTCTGGAGAGCACACGTGCCCTATAGCAAAAACCTCTCCAAAAAAAAAAAGAAAGATGTTTTTACTAACCTGTATCTCAATTTTGTCTGATAATATGTATGATGTATGTTCCCTCTAGAAAATATAGAAAATACAGCTGTGACACTCTACATCACCCATAATTCACAGCATGGACGTCATCACATTTACATTTAAAAATATAAAAACAGATCTCCCCAGGTGTTCTGTCTCTGATGAAATGTGCACTTTAACAGCTGTACCATATTTTTACCCTCCCTTGGACGAAAAGACAAAGGAGAGCTGCTCCACTGATACTCAGAAGAGTTCATGGCAGTCAGCACCACATCTCATAAACAGCCTAAACCAAAACCAAACCAAACCAAGCAAAACGGAAATCTTCACAAGTTTTAAAATAACTGTAGCAAACTTCATATAGTTCAAAAATTTTATCTTTCAAAAATAAAGTATTTGGTAGGAGCTGGTTTGGAGGTTAATGTGTTGTTTGGGGACTTGACTTCCTGGTTATTGGATTTTAGCAAACTGACAGGTGGAAGATTCAGTTCACGGTGTTCCAGTGTCTCACACTTCAGGGCTGGGAGAAGCACCGTGGTGTTGGCGATTGAGAAAGGGCAGCAAGGGACCAGCAGTTAGCGTAATGGCTATGTCTCTGGACTCCCATGTAGTCGACCGTGGTTTGAGTCCCGGACCCGGTGGCTTAGAACTCATGCCAGGCGCATGTGCGTGTGTGCCCAAGATCCCGGGAGGAGAATGGAGAAGGGATGTGGCATGGCCATCCTCCCCTGGGGGGGTGATTTCTTGCTTTCTATCTCTCTGTCTCTCTCTGTCTCTCTGCACACGCCCTATAGCAAACTCCTCTCAAAAAAAAAAAAAAAAAAAAAAAGAGAGAGAGAGAGAGGGCAGCAAGACAGCAATTGTAGGATAAAGGCAAAGGCCAGTGATGGGCAGAGCATGTGCAAACCCTGTGGAGACAGGGGTCCAGGTCAGACTTGCGGGCCACACTGGGCAGAAGCAGGGTCACCGTGAAGGACAGCTGGGAACAAAGCAGGCGTGCAGGGACGCGCAGCCCAGGGTGTCCTGTTACTGTTAACACGTGCGGGACGCGGCTGTAGACACAGGCCCACGGCTCTGAAATGAAATGGTCACGGGGTAGCATCTGTGACTGAACGACACCTGTGACTCGGCACAAAGGAGAAGTGTCCGGGGCGGAGGTCGGGAGATGAGGGGCAGGGAATCCCGAGAGATGAGACTGCAGAAAGCGACACTTGATTCAGAAACAGAGGAAAAGGAAAGTGCTAGAACTGGAAGAGACTTAGAGAGAAATCAGTCCAAAAATCTCCACTCTGTAGATGAGCCCACAGCATCACAGAAAGCGTAAGCGAACCCTCCAATGTCACAGGGAGTTGGTAACGGACCCAAGACACAGAACTCACGACTCTGTCTAGGACACTGTCAGAAAGATGTTCGGAAGATGTAAAGGTATATGAAGAAGACTGAGGAAGCAGAGGAACTTGTCTCTTAAGATCTGAAAGTAAGTTTAGTTGCCTAACAAAGAGCAAAGAGAAGACAGAGTTCATTCTGCCCCCCTTGGAGAAACGGGGCTGGCCCCTCTGAACCACCCTGTCTACACCGCCCCCGCCCGTGAGCAGAGTCGTCGGCAGAAGAAAGCAGAACCTCCAGGGTGTTCAGCCAGATGACAGGAGCTGAGATGACAGACTTTACTTATGAAATCATCACTCTTGTGGCTTCTGCCTGTAGTAATTCTGCAAATGTAGAGCAAGCTTTTCACATGAGGAGTAGAGGGAAACGACTTGCTGTAAGATGGACATTCGGCTCGGTGCCATCAATTTTATGCCATGAATTTATGAGGTGTTAGGCAACAAGACGCTGACCTGTGGACTCACAGTGGGCACACGGGGTTTGGATAGCACTCTCTGCATCATCGTACCCTAGTGTCCACTGCGGGCGTCCTCTGGACCCTCGACCAAATTCCCAGTGATTATCAACAGCTTGTGGTCTGCTGGCCCTTTCAGGGGCCAAGAAAGAAAGCAGCAGCCGGGACCATGAGGCCATGCGACAGCATTTACTGGGCGGGAGACACAGCGTCCGCAGTCAAGATCTTCCCCAACAACGTAAGCTTCACATGATTCTTCGTAGAACGATAAACTTTATGAAGCAATGCTTTTTGCTCCCCAGATATTTTCTTTGTTCTACTTAATTTCTCTAGATACTGCCCCAAACATTAGTTGCTTTCATAATTAAGACTAATGATAAAGTATCCAAGACTCATTAGTATCCTCCCACCTGAGACACCGTGGGAGCGGTTCTCGAAGTGCGGTCTCCAGACCAGCAGACTCAGCACCACTTAAAAACTTAGAAATGCAAATTATTGGGTCTCTTGCCAGATCTTCTAAATCAAAAACTCAGAGTAGGGAACAGCCATTCGTATTTTAATAATCCTCCAAGTGATTCTGACTCACTCTCAAGTTTGAGAAAATGACTTCGAGGGGATGGCCTCTCAGAATAAGCATCAGAAGGCCCTGCAGATGACCTAGGAGCCCCTCAAAGGGCCACGGACTTCCCCCCACTTGTGACGACAGGAAGCAGGGAGTTCTTGATCTGAGCGGATGTCTTCTGGGCTCTAGGGGAAGGAACGTGCTGAAGAAACACATTCTAAATAATTTGTTCATATATGGCGTGTTTAATGAACTTCCTCTCCCAAATAAAAATAAAACATCTCTGAGGGACCTCCTCCACTTCCAACTATCACCTCTGTGGAGCTGGCTCCTAATCTGTGCTGTCTGCTTAGATCCACGCGGTCAGCTTCCGGGGCATCCTCCTCTGGGTACTCTGAACATTTGAGTTTAACAGATCACCTCTGGTCCTTGTCCTCATTCCACTCCGCGTGACACCCCTCAAAGACAGCCTCTCCGTCCCTCCGTTATCTGAGCCGGGTCTGCAGATTCCCCCCTCGTCCTGCTCCAGACTCGTGGGCTCTGCACTTGGGCAACCCCCCTCTGGTCCCCTCTGGTTAGCCGTCCTCGCAACCGCCCGCCTCCCCTCCTGCGGGTGTCCCACTAATTTTCTAGTTGGCTCTCCTGCCTCCACACCCACACTCTTACTCTCTTGCCCATTGTCGAGGGAACATCAGAGATCTTTCTAACACACACATCCAGTCTCGTCCTTCTCCCAGTCTGACAGCTAAGAGAATGGCGACGGGGTGTTGGAGGGGCAGTGAATAGATGCCGACAGTGCCCCGCCAGTCCCCAGGCCCCACGTCTTGTGCACGACATGGACTCCCAACCACCAGATCCGATGTCTCCACTTGCAAGCTTTTGTTGACCTTTGCCGCCTGCTTTGTTGCCCCTGCGGTGGGCCAGAAACGTGGGGCGTTAGTGCCCCCACACTAGGAAATGCCCACACTGATGGAGGAGAGTATATACACCCCCAAGTGCATAGATGTCCCCAGCCCTGGTTCCTAGGGTGAGATAACAGGTTTGTTCCACCCCGGCTTCCAGAATCTCCCCCCAGATTTTAGGCCTACCTGCCCACAGTGGTAGCTAACAAGGGGACTTCTACACGTTCATGGGAAAATAAAATTAAATACAAGTTGGTTTTGGTGCAAACTACCTTGAAATCCCGGCACAGCGTCTCAGAGTGCATGTTTTCTGACTTCCCTCGCCCACCCCAGTCCTCCACAGGCTCCCTCCCCCTCCCACCTGGCTCTCCCCTCCAGCACGGCATTTCCTGCACCCCCTTCGACGTCTCTCACCGCTGGCTTCTTAGGAAAACCAAACGAGAACGCTCCGCACCACCTGGCAGACTTCTGCCCGAATCCAGAGGGTCTGTGCGTGACGCTCCTTCTGCTTGGAACGCGTTTCCTCTTTCTTCTCCCCGTGCTCTCTCCATCTTCCTTCCAGTGCTGGTGTGAACGTCACACCCCTTAGGAAGCCCTCTGTGACCCGCTTCACCTGACGCCGGCCACAGCGCTGATCGTGGCCGCGACTTAATCCACTGTCGGGTCATTACGTGCTTCCCACGCTGACCCCTAACGAGACTGCGCTGCCCGAGGGCGGGGACCACCGTACACAGCGGACAACCGCTGTCCCACTGGCCCCGAGCGGCGAGGACTCACTGACTCTGTCTTGTCAGAGACGAGATGTCAGTTTGAGGGCCGTTCACGTAGATAACGTTACCAAAGCTCTGAATGGAAAAGACCTTCATTCACACGAAACCTACATGGGTCTACGTTTATTTCTTGTGACAAAAGGTAACTTTTATATGTAGGAGGGACGCCCACCATCTAAAGGAGAATCTTAACCTGGTTCATTTTCTTTTTTTTTTTTAAGAGAGATTTTGTTGTTGTTGTTGCTATAGGGTGTGTGCACTTGCTGGAGAGACAGAGAGAGACAGAGAGACAGAAAGCGAGAAATCAGCCCCCAGGGGGGATGGCCACACCGCAATCCTTTCTCCTCCATTCTCCTCTTGGGATCCTGGGCACGCACGCACATGCGCCCGGCGTGAGTTTAAGGGACCTGGTCCCTGGGCTGGGACTCGAACTGTGGTGGAGTCCACTACGACTACATGGGAGTCCAGTGATGTAGCCATTACGCCATCTGCTGGCCCCGAAGTGGTTCACTTTTATCCATGAAAGATGTGATCTAATGGCTCAGCCGTGGGAATTACGCTGCTCAGAGGCTGAGACCACTTGGGGGCCCAGGTTTGGTTCCCAGACCAACTGAAATAAGCCAGCTGTGCTGCACACGCGCCGTCCTGGCAGGCTGGGGGCTGGAGCAGAGCCCCGATATGGTGACGCCTGGTCAAAACCAGCCGGTCGGCCCAGCCGTGGTGGTGCAGCGGAGCCCAGGACATGAGTCGTCCTAGCAGGCTGGGGGCTGGAGCAGAGCCCCGACATGGTGGTACCTGGTCAAAGCCAGCCGGTCGGCCCAGCCGTGGTGGTGCAGCGGAGCCAGGACACCGCGTGCCGGAGGCTGCACAGGAGGCGGGGGTGTGTCCCTGGGCTGGCCTGCACTCCGGGGTGGGGATGCGTTCTCACGGTCCTGGCTGGCGGGGAAGGCTGGGGAAAGTACTGCCACGTACGACTTGGTTGAGGGCACTTGTCTCTCGCTCTCACTCTCCTTTTTTCTCGTTAAAAATATTTTTAAAATACGGACCAGCAGATGGTGCATAATGGCGCATCACGGTTACGTCGCTGGACTCCCGTGCAGTCACACAGGCACTCACATCAGGTGTGTGCGCGCCCGAGATCCTGAGAGGAGAACGGAGGAGAAGGGACTGCGGTGCGGCCATCCCCCGGGAGGTGATTTCTCGCCTCCTCTCTCTGTCTCTCTTCACTGAGCACTCACGACCTATGGTAAACCTCCACCCCTGAAAAACATCAGAATCCCACCCCAAATCCACCACGACCCGTTCACTCACTGAACACATCACTGGGCTCTGTACCTGGCGACCCCAGAACTACCTGCCGTCAAAGATGTTTTCCACGACCCTGACAGATCACACAATGGAGGGTATCCCAGCTCTGTCTCTGCTTCCCTAAGTCCTATTTCCACACTGGGATTTTGGCTTTCATTAAAGGAATGGGAACAACTGTATGAAATCGATCACTGTATTTTCTGGGAAAGAGGAACTGAAGACATTGCCTATTTTGTCACATGGTGCTCACATGGGAGAATTCTTTTAGAGGCGAGTGGCGTGAAGCAGGGAGAATTCAAACCACAGACGAGCACACACACGCCCTCTCCCGGCCAGACAGACTCTCACAGTCCCTGACCAGGCCCTTATCTCTCTACAGGGACGAATCCGGGTCTCGTGGGGTTTACGACTTAGGTAATTTGGAATCCTCTTGGGAAAAAGCACAAAATTACAGATGGAAAGGTGACACAGTGCCCTGGGAAAAGCCTGACTGGATAGGGCTTGGAAGGACAAGCTTCACATATTTCATAGAAAGCCAGCGTCCCACCTCAGCACGGGGAACTGGTCTCTCCTTGCCTCTAACCCTGCCACGTCTGCTCTTCCTCGGAAGGCCCCCCCAGCCCCTGCCCCGTAGTTTTCCAAAGGCGGCTCCCACTACTGTCTCTGTCTCTGTCTCTGACTCTGCCCAGGAGACGCTGCTCTCCCTGAGTTCGCAGCCCGGTGGCCAGTGCTCAGGGTGCTCGTCACGAGCCGCTCGATTTGAGTGCACACGGCACGTCCAGATGCCAGGCATGGGGCCTGTGCTTCTCCTAGGCCCTTCCCCACACTAAGTGCGGTTCTAGGAACAGCAAGAAGGACAGACAGAGGACAGAACTACCTCAGCACACTGCGGGCCTGGAGTTGGGAGGCCTCCCGGCGGCTCAGCTCTGCCCTCCGCAGGTCACTGACCGCCCTGGCCTGTTTCTCTCTGGCCCGTGTGATAAAGCACTCGGGGGAGCAGGGAGCGGAGGGCGGCGTCTCGTACCTGGCCCAGGGTGCACTCCATGCTGCCCAGGAAGTCGGCCTCTTTCAGCCCGTTGTGGTTGCCGCTGATGTCATGGACCTCGAACCGCAGGCGCTGCACCTCCTCGAAGTAGAAGTCCACGGTGAACAGCTTGGAGTACACCGGGTTGATGCAGGTGCGGATCACTTCCGTCCTATCAACCTGCAGGGAGGGAGAAAGAGGACACTTCTCAGGGATTAGGATTTAATATCGCGGGGCCGGCAGGCGGCATGGTGGTTGGGTGCTGGACTCCCACGTGGCCGACGGCAGCTCCAGTCCCAGACCGGGCAGCTTGTGTTCTCACTTTCCTTCTCTCTCTCAGTCTGTCTCTCTCTGGTCAAATGAAAAAAAAATAAGTAAAGGGGTCCAGCAGATAGCGTAATGGCCATGTCACTGGACTCCCATGTAGTCAACCGTGGTTCACGTCCCAGACCTGGTGGCTTAAAACTCACTCCGGGTGCATGTGCGTGCGTGCCCAAGACCCCAAGAGGAGAATGGAGGAGAAGGGATTGCGGCGTGGCCGTCCCTCCTGGGGGGTGATTTCTCACTTTCTGTCTCTCTGTCTCTGTCTGGCGAGCGCACGCGCCCTATGGCAAAAACCTCTCCAAAAATAAATAAGCTCGCTCTCCAGGTGATGCCCCTTAGGACAGCCCCTCAAGAACGGCTCAGGGAAATCTGGGTGTCCCAGGCTGAGAGGGTAAAGAGAGGGTTCCACAAGACAGAACGGCGCTTTTCAGGGCTAACTCGGCTGCTCCGTACCCCAACTCCAGCTGTGAACGGACACGTACATGGCAGACCATCCGAAACTGCCTCGCAAAATTCACACAGAGCCTGCCAGGACCGGAGCAGGAAGGTGCTGGGCTGCGGTCTCCACGGGTGGTGATGTCAGAGCCTCGGCACAGGGAGCACGGGGCGGCCCCACACGTGTGTGAGCACGGGGCGGCCCCACACGTGTGAGAGCACGGGGCGGCCCCACACGTGTGTGAGCACGGGGCCGGCCCCACACGTGTGTGAGCACGGGGCCGGCCCCACACTGGCGTGTGCAGTTGGCACTCCCGTCAGATGCTGACCCAGCAGCCAGCCCCGGCATCGGTGCACTGGGCAGCATTTCCTGACGTCCGTTCCGTGGACACGAGCTCTGCAAACGGCTTTGGGAATAAAGCAGCGCGGTCGCGGGAACGCCAACCCCTCCCGTGCACAGCCCTCTTAGCGCGTCGCCATGCAGACTGTCCACCACAGGTTCCTGGAGGCTCTGTGGAAAATACGTGTTAACTTTTCTACTATTTCCTGAACGTAGCTAACTCCTTTGTCTTCCTCATGAAATACGTTCATTACTACCCAACAGAAGACATTCTGAGCAGTTTGCACTGAACATTAAAACAGACCTCTCCCTTGGATGTCTTAGAGCCATTTCCTACGAGAGCGAGGAAGTTAGAGACCGTGGCCATGCCCCGGGGGAGCGACTCTGGCTTTCTGTCTGTCTCTCTCTGGTGAGTCCATGCACCTTATAGCAAACAAAAACCTCTCTCTCAGAGAAGAAAGACGTGAACCCACAAGGGGGCAAGGTCACTGGGGTGCCCACCGCGTGGAGAGTCCCCAGACGCGGTTTGCTCGGAGTCTGTTAAACTAATGAGCACAGTCCACGATGCATTAGGCACTTGGCACTTTTCAAAGGCCCCGCCTCTCTTCTGTCCTGGCGTTCTCTTCTCTAACTTCTCTCTTGCCTCTTCACTGAAATGTTAAGCACCTATCTGAAATGAAACCCCAAGTCACCGCAGATTCTAATCGTGAAACTCTAGCTCAGAGGTGAGAAGGTGGAGTGGGAGAGGACTACTCATCACCTGGGGCAGGTTCCCGTCTGCGCCACCTCCCTGGCCGGCTCTCCAGCTAAGTCAGGCCACACGGGCTTGCAGAGGTGTGTCACAGGCCTGTCACTGACAGATCCAGGGAGGTGTTTGAGTGCCTGAACTTCCTTTCCCTGGGGCTCGCTGACCAGCCACCACCCCTTCTGCCCCATTTCCTTTGTGGAAGTTTTCATTTCACTAGTTCTCGAGAGACTTCCTTTTGAAACCAAGGAATGTACGGTGTTTTACTCCAGTCGTTAGTTAAACGTTGGAGCTGCTTACATGAGGGTGGGCATGCGCGGAGGGGGGACGTCCAGAGTTTAGAGCTGCACCCTCTCCTGAGCCTCGACTGCCTGGGCCTGTGTCTGCCCCGTGGAAGGCCGCACTGGAATGTTACAGATGACTGTTTTAATTGATGACAACGCCCCTTCGGCCCCAGGAGTTCAAGCTATTCTACCCACCACAAAGCTCTCTGAATGCAATTTTCCCTCCTCTTCCTGTTTCTCACTTTCTAAATATTAGACAGAGAGTTTCTGATAAATGGAAAGGATTGGTAATCAGAAAATTAATCTCAATGGGTTTTTAATTCACTGCCAACCACTTGAGTAGAATGGATCTTCATGGCAACTGCTCTAAGACTGTCACAAAGCAATGTCTTCATTATAAAAGGTAAAAACCCTTCCTTTTCTTTTCCTCCTTTCTATTCTTTTTCTTTTTAGAGAGATTTTTGCTATAAGGCACATGCACTTACCAAAGAGACAGAGAGATAGAAAGAGAAATCACACCCCAAAGGGGGATGGCCACCCACTGTCCCTTCTCCTCCATTCTCCTCTAAGGACTTTGGGCACGCATGTACATGCATCTGGCATGAGTTTTAAGCCACTGGTTCCAGGACTTGAACCACAGTCAACTATGTGAGAGCCCAGCGACGTAGCCATTATACCATTTACTGGCTCCCCCTTTCCATTCTTAAACTTCTACTTCCCCTGTCTTTAAATATACATGCATTTTGTACCCACTGTCTCAGCTATGAAGTAGCATAGTTACACTGATACTGTAACCTAGCTCAGAAACATAGTAACCTGGGTACCAAGGCCTTGCTCATTAACATAGTAACAGTGACACTGTGGCCTCACTCAGTAACATAGTAACACTGATACTGTTGCCTCTCAGTAACACAGAAACACAGTAACAGGATACTGGGCCCCCCCCCCCCCCCCCCCCCATCTGTCACTATGTTGACACATTGAAAAGCTACACTGGGAAGTCCTTCCTAAGGTACCAGAACCATTACTGACCGGGACCAAATCTCTAGGTGGTGCAATTTCCCACCATACTGTCATTGCCGTTAGCATAATTAAAAGGATCGTCGAGTGATCAATAGTCACAATATGCCTACATTTTATAGGTGCGGGCTGGGCGTTCCCTGTGACGACTGTAAAGAAGTAGCAAAGCGACAACAGCTTCGTCTGTCACCAAGTCAAAGGCACACACTTGGCTTCCAGGGCTCTCGGCGCGTCTTCCCCAACCAGGCCCTTGTACGTTCACTGCGCCGCCTCCGCCCCTCGGTGCAGCGGAAGGAGGTTCTGCCCAGAGGAGAGTCAAGCCTCGCAGAGATCTCTGTGTGCGGTGGCTGACTGCATTGGAGAGAAACTTGGAGGCGTTCATGTCAAGACCAGGAAGGTCTCGGTGGAGAGTGACAGAGGGCAGGTGGCCCCATTACTGAGAGCGATCAGCTATCTGGCTGGCCAGAGACGTGACACACAGACCGGGGAGGGGACAGCCAAGAAGAGCCTCCTCGACTCCCATCTCAGGTCGGGAAGACGTGAGCAGGGCCCAGGTGGGTATGGACACCTTCTCCAAGGCACATGCCTGCTAATTAGCTAGCAGGGATTAAGCAAGCCTCAGCCAAACATTACCTAGACGACACACTTGAGTCACCCAGGGTAGGGAATACTATCCGGGAAGCCAGAGTTTACAGAACCACACTCTACCCTACGGAAGTGGCTCTCTCAGGGCAGAGCGCAGAGAACCTGAGCCACTGCCCTGAGCCGAATAGGGAGCGAAACGGGAGCCCGAGTCCCCAACGAGCCCTCTTCCCACCCCTTCCACCCACGTATGGTGGTAAAGCGTGAGAATCGCCTGCACGAGGGGCCGCACTCAACCTCCCAGCGGCTCTGACGCCCGGCAGCACCCACACTTCTCAGCAGAACCGTTTCCAACCGCGCCCCACGCTCCACAGCACTCAGCGTTCCTACGGCCACGGCTTTCCTGCAGGTGCTCAGCCCTGCGTGGCAGGTCGTTCTGCAATTCTGCCGACTTCGCCTCAGAGCAGACAGTGGCCGCTCACGCCCTGCTTCCCCACTGTTGCCACGTAGCTCCAAGCAGCCGTTCTCGTTCGGATTATTGGGGTGCCCTCTTGACTGGCATTCTTCCTCCCCTCCCCTGCCCCCTTTAATTTAGTCTCGACGCGGCAGCCAAAGTGATCCTGTTAAATTCAAGTCAGGAAACATCACCCCTCCACTTAAAGGCTTCCAAGATGCCCCATTCACTCGAAGTTCTTACCACAGTCTTTAAAATCTGGTCTCCCCAGGCATTCTTTCATTACCATTCTTTCTCTTCTTAAATACTTCTTTTATTTGATTTTATTCCTTTTTTAAAAATTTGAGGACGTTTCTGGATGGGTACTATTTGAACCTGTAGATGGAAGCCAATAGCCTTCTGTAGCGTTGACGGGCCTCACCCAACCGCTGAAGGACTGATAGAACTCAAAGGCCAGGACGAGAATTCACGAAGCCTTTCTGTGGGAACATCCGTCTTCTCCTGCCTCTGGACTCGCACTGGACTGGAACTTACACCGTGGGTCCCGCTGGCTCCTGGAGTAGAACTCAGCCATCTACCCTCCTGGGGCTCTCCCAACCACAGCCCTCAGCCTCCGCAACTGCATGGGTCAATTCCTTACGGTAAGTCGCTGTGTGTGTGTGTTTGTGTGTCCACACCCACATACGTGCATATATACATGTACATTTACATACATACACCTTATCTCATTGACTAGAAGAATGCACTTTTTTATGTTTCTGGAACATTTATATAATTGGCTTAATAATTAGCCACTAAGTAAACTTTAATAGAAATAGAGGCTTTTTTGTTTTGTTTTGTTTTGTTTTGTTTTTGTTTTTTTCCCACATGCTCTGAACAAAATACAATAAAAATAAAGACATTTTAAATGATCTGGGACCAACAGATAGTGTGGTGGTTACATTGCTGGACAGTTCGAGTCCTGGACCCAGCTGTTCGAAACTTGCACCGGGCACGCGTGCATGCATGCCTAAAACCCAGAGAGGGATGGAGGAGAAAGGACTGCAGTGTGGCCAAACTCCGAGGGGTGATTTCTCACTTTCCCTGTCTCTCTCTCTCTGGTAAGCACACACACCCTCTAGCAAAACAAGACAAAACCAAACTAAAATTCCTAGATAATTCTTGTGTTAAAGGAGAAATAAAAAGAGAAATTTCAAACAACCTAAAAGGCAGCTGGGAAGACAAACCCAATGGGACTCACTGAAAATTTTATGCTTTGGAAAAAGCACAGCCTTAAATGCTTTCACTGGTGAAGAATAAAGACTAGAAGCATAGAAGTTTAATACTCATTTTAAGAAACCAGATGAACAATAGAATAAGTCAGAAGAAACTAAGAGGCGGAATTAATAAGGATAAAGCTTGCATCCACAAAGAAGAAGATAAACAAACACAAAATACCAGAACAGAAATGCAGTCAGGAGGCAGTTCTTCCATGAAGTAAAGACCAAGAGCTAGCAACCTACTGTACATAACAGCATAAAAGAGAAAACACAATCACGGATTCAAGAAGATTAAAAAATAATATATGTAAATTATTTCCCTGGGGGAATGGTCTTTTAGAAAAATACAAATTACTGAAATCTATCTAAGAAGTGGAAAACTTGAATAAACCGGCAGCTGCAGACAAGCCCAGGAGAGTGATTAGATCTGACATTGCAAGGGCACTGGGGCCAGACGGGCTCACAGCTAAGACCCGCCCACCCTGTACGGACTGGGTAATCATGCTGTTACCGCAACTGTCCCAGGCCGCACAGACGCTCGGCCGCTCACTACTTAATTCTGTCGTACAATGTAAACTTAACACCAAAACCTGATTAAGAATACGGAGAAAAACACACACACCAACTTTGTCTACGAATATAGATGTAAAAATTCGAAATAAAACATAGGCAAATGAATCTGAAGTGCAAACAAGATACACTATGATCACATGAAGTTATTCCAGTGATGCAAATTGAATTAAATTCTAGAAAATTCATCCGTATAATTAGTCACATTATTACATTAAAAGAGACAAAGTATGTGATCATATCTATAGATGCTGAAAACAACACTAAGATAGGAATGGCTGGAAACAGAAACAAATCAAATCTAGACAAAATAAGTAAAACAATATAACCATAATAATTAAAATCAGTATGGAGACAAGAATGTCCATTATTACTATTATAATTTTAAATTGTCTGGAAAGTTGTGTGAACCAATATGACAAGAAAAATTTTAAATGGAAGCTACATTTAAAAATACAGCTCAAATGACCTCTTTTGCTAATTATATTATTGCATTCATTAAAGAATCAAGACTCTGAGATAGTCTACTGGTACCAGTAAGATTTGGTAAGGTGCCTGAAAATAAAATATAAGAATTAAATACAGAAATTCTAAAAAGCTATCGACTTTTCTCTATTTTAACAGTTAAGTATCCAGAAATGGAAATAGGGGAAAAGTCTACTTAAAGTAGTGATGAAATTTTTTTTCATCTTTTAACTATATACTATTTTTTAAGAGAGATTTTTGCTATAGGGCACATACGTTCGCCAGAGAGACAGACCGAAAGCGAGAAACCACTCCGGGGGGTGGCCATGCCACAATCCCTTCTCCTTCATTCTCCTCCCAGGATTTTGGGCACGCACGCACATGCACCTGGTGTGAGTTTAAGCTGCCGGGTCCGGGACTCAAACTGTGGGAGTACAATGACGTAAGCATTATGCCATCTGCTGGTCCCACCATACACTTACTTGCTTTTGTTTTTAAACAATCTTTTTGAGTTAGCTGTAGATTCACATTCGATTGTGAGGAAGAATACAGACAGGTCCCTGTGCCCCTTACAGTTTCCCTCGGCAGTCACAGGCTAGAAAACCGTCGCTGTCCTGACCAGGACAGTCACACTGACCAGGGGACTGCTGTCCCCTCAGGGTCCCCCTGGAGCCACCTCCACTTTAGACATGCCTTCTCCCCTAACTTGCTCTTCATTTCTATCATTTTGTTAAGTCAAAAGTGTCATCTAAGTAAACTCACATAGCACAAAAGCTCAGGGACCCGTTCCCGCAGCGTGACCCTCGAGACTCACCAAGGCTACTTTGCACGCTTCTTCAAGGGCTTTTCATCCTATTTCTGCTCCTTTCTGAACGACGACAATACGAACGTTACAGCTTTTGTTATAGTCCCACGGGCTCCCGAAGCTTCATTTGTTTATATTTTCATCTTTTTTTTTCTTTCCCGAGAAAATTGGGTAATCTCTATTGTTCTAATTCACCGACTCTTCCCTCTGTCTCTTCCACGCTGTTGTTGAGTCTACCCACAGAAGTTTCTATATTAGTTATTATCTTTGTGTTTACTTATTATTTTATTTACTTATTTTAAATTTTTGACCAGAAAGAGAGAAAGTGAGAGAAAGCAAGTCACCAGGTCCAGGACTTGGACTGCGGTCAGCCGAGTGGGAGGCCAGCGCCTCAACCACCACGCCGTCTGCCAGCCTCAGTTCTTCTAGCTTTTTTTTTTTTTTTTTTTTTTTTTTTTTTGAGAGGTTTTTTGCTATAGGGCGTGTGCGCTCGCCAGACAGACAGAGAGAGACATAGAGACAGAAAGCGAGAAATCACCCCCCAGGGGGGACGGTCACGCCGCAATCCCTTCTCCTCCATTCTCCTCTCGGGATCTTGGGCACGCACGCACACGCGCCCGGCGTGAGTTGTAAGCCACCGGGTCCGAGACGCGAACCGCGGTCGACTACGTGGGAGTCCAGCCACATAGCCATTACGCTAACTGCTGGTTCCCATATTCTAGCTTTTTGTTCTAAAATTCCCACTTGATTCTTCTCTATTGTCTCTATTTCATTGCCAACATTTTCAAGTTTTCATTTGTCTTAAGTATGTTTGTGATGCTCTTTGAAGCCCTGTAACCATGGCCACTTTACGTTTTCGCCAGATACTCGGAACATGTCTGTCACCTCGTGCCGGCGTCTGTTGACCGTCTCTTTCCATTTGAAATCCTGGTTGTCCGTCTGACAAACACTCCTGTCACTGCCCGGTGGAGGCAGAGGCCACTTTCCCTAACTGATCCCCACTGACACCCGAAGCGGTCTGTTACTCTGGGAAGGGACGGGTGTCCTGACTCCCTGCTGGGCCTTCCCGACGTCACTGTGGGGATGGCCTCGTCAGCACTGGCAGCAGCTGACGTCCGACTCTGTGCTGGGCCTCCCTCCGACGTCACTCCGGGAAGTGGGGAGAGGGACCCCTCACTGCCAGGTGAGGTGGAGATCCCTGCTTCCCAGAGGTCTCCACGCCCACGCAGGCTGCAGGGCTGTTCCAGCCGCAGACGGTGGGCGCTCCAGCTCCCGACTTAAATTCCCTGACGCCCGGGAGGTGTAGGTGGGCACGTGTTACAGACCCGAGAGGAAGGAGCCCAGGCTGCCCGCCTGGCCTCCCTGGCAAAGGCAGGGGTGGGAACGCGTGTTCTTCCTTGGCGTCTCACTGGAGCAGATGGGCGTCGTTTAAGATGTTCTGTCTCGCTCGGCTGCTCCTCTCCCGGGCCTTTGGGTAGGAAGAGAAGGCTTTTTTTTTGTCTGTAGGTTTGGGTATTTTGGGGTATTTGGTTTCAGCTTTAGATCTGGGATGGATGAGGCAAAAAAGTAATTAAAAAACCCGGAGGAATCACCACCATGCCCTGTTATTGGGGGCGGGGGGCATTTCAAGGTTCCCAGGCAGTCTGCCTTCTCCTCTCCAACTTTTAGAGTCTTCTTATGTCTGCTTTTATACCTAAGATCCAAGGCTTTTTGCTGTACTTAATGAGAAGAATGCGGACATTACCTCCATTTTGTCTTCTCAGAAGTGGAAGCCCCATTTCTGAAATCATTCTTTAAAGCTCATTTCTTTAGTTAGAGAGAAACAGGTACCCCGATAGGACCTTGCCCTGCCACGATCCTCCGCCCAGCTTCCTCCCAGCCCGCCGGATCGCCACATCCCCGGGGCACATGCAGGTCACCCCGGCTCTGAACCGACCCCAGTACTGTGCTGCGGTGCCCGCCGTCCGTACCCCCATCTGTGGGCCTCTGACAACTAACTTAACAGGAAGGACACAGTATCTACGTGAGGAATTCATGTCATCTCATCAAAAGGACAAGATCAATTTTTGTTGTTGTTTTTTTTGGGCATGTGCACTCTCTGGAGGGAGACACAGAGAAGGAAAGTAAGAAATCACCCCCCGGGGGGATGGCCACACTGCAACCCCTTCTCCTCCATTCTCCTCTCAGGATTTTGGGCACGTATGCACACGTGCCTGGTGTGAGTTTCAAGCCAGCAGGTTCAGGACTTGAACCATGGTTAGTCACGTGGGAGTCCAGTGCCCCAATCACCACACCACCTGCTGGCCCCACATATCATGGTTTTTTTTTTTACATTTCTTTTTTGTTATTATTATTTTTTAAATTATTATTCATACATTAAATTGCTATACATCATTTAGATTGTGAAGAGACTTTACCCCATGATGTACACCTCAGTCCAGCCCAGCTGAGGTCACCACACACAACCTCATCGACAGATAATAAACCTTCTCTGTGTCCCACGAGTGTCACCTCTCCACTTCCCCCCAAATTTCCTATGCTCTTCCCCTCTCACACTCTTTCCACTTTGTCTCTAGTGTCCACAACAATTTTTAATGCTTTTATGATCTCCAGTCTTTCAGTCTCTACATAGAGTGCCGTCAGTCAGTATATGTTAAGAGGAGACATGCAATGTCTGTCTTTCATAGCCCGACTGGCTTCACTCAGCAACAAATCTTCCCTGTTCATCCACTTTCTATCAAATGCCAGGGCCTTGTTGTTTTTTATGGCTGAACAGCATTCCATGCAGTATATGTGCCACAATTTTTCAACCCATTCATCTGTTTGTGGACATCTGGTTTCCATGTCTTAGCAATCGTGAATAAGGCTGCACGCATACAGCTGTGCAAGCCCTTCTCTGACTGAGCGCTCTCCTGTCCTTTGGGTAGATACCCAGGAGTGGGACTGATTTCATATGAGAAAATTTTATGTTATACTATGACAATTTTCCTAATACTAGTAACATGAACTTAGTGAAATTCTAATAAGAATCACAAGGGGGCCCCCGGGTGATGTGGTGGTTAAGGCACTGGACTCCCACACGCCTCACTGTGGTTTAGGTCCTAGACCCCGTGGCCTGAACATCATGCCAGGCAGGTGTGCACACATGCCCCAAATCCTGAGAGAAAAACGTAGGAGAAGGGATTGCAGCATGACCGCTCCGCGGGCAGGAGGGGTGACACCTCACTCCCCCCTCACTGTCTCTCTGTCTCTTTCCAGGGAGCATATGGAACCTGGGGGGAAATCACGACAGGTTTTGAGGGAACTGATAAAGTGATCATAACATTTATGTGGAAGAAATGCCTGGGTTTACTCAAGAAAAATATGAACACAAAATACTAGTGAGTAGAAACAGCAGATATCAGAACACACTATTAAACTAATCATGATCAAGTAAACATAATATTGGTATAGACCTAAGCAAATAGATTGATGTAGCAGAACAGAGATTTCTGAAAAAATTTACTCGTGTTTACAAGAAATTATTCATCTTAAGAGTCTATTTCAGAGAAAAGAAATAAATCATATCATAAATCTTCAAGTCTCTAACAACCTAAGAAAAACATCCAACTGAGTCCATATTAAAATTTAAATAAAGCTTCTCTAGAGGGACTAGCAGTTAGCATAATGGCTATATCGCTGGACTCCCACGTAGTCGACCGCGGTTTGAGTCCCGGACCTGGTGGCTTAAACTCACGCCAGGCACATGTGTGTGCGTGCCCAAGATCCCGAGAGGAGAATGGAGGAGAAGGGGTTTGGCATGGCCATCCCCCCTGGGGGGTGATTTCCTGCTTTCTGTCTCTATGTCTCTCTCTCTCTGTCTGGCGAGCGCACGCGCCCTATAGCAAAAACCTCTCAAAAAAAAAAAGCTTCTCTAGAAAAACTAAATTATAATTATAATAACAAAGTAAAATAAAAAATATTTTAAGAAAATCTCTGTAATTACACATGTATAAATTAAGGGAAAAGAATCATTTTTTTAATAATGGACACAATAATTGTACATATGTATGGGCTATAGTGTGATTTTTTTTAGCACTTGAATGTAATGTATAATGATCTAAGTCTAGAAACACAAAGGTTTTAAAAATATATTCAACTAACCACAATATAAGACATCTGTATGAGCAAAGAAAATGAAAAAGAAAGCTAACAGACAAACGATAGGTTTGGAAGAAATTCAGGTACTAGATAATTCAGACGACAAAACTTAATGCTAGAAATGGACAATGAAATGCTGCAATATTAAGAAGACAAGTAACCCAACAGGAACTTGGGTAAAGGATACAAACGTGTAATTTACAGAAATGGAAATCCAAACAGTCGGCATATTTTAGAATGTTCAAGTGACGTCCGAACACATGGACGAACGCGAAGACGGCAGCCCCATTTTAGTGCCCGACAAAGTGGAAGCAGGATGAATGCCCGTCAGAAAGACCGTGGCCAGAGAACGGTTAATCCGCAGTGTGGGCTATCATGCCGCAGTTGGAAGAACAATCAGGGCGAAGTTAACTGACCCGCAGTGACCTGACGACATGTCCCCATCCTGTAAAGCAATGATCGGCATCCATATATGTGACTGTGCACACCAGCACCTGTGATTGCTTAGGCGAAGGAAAAGCGACGTTCCAGATCAGTTGGGTTGGAATGGAAGGACATGGAGAGGAAGAGAAAGATGGTGCAACCAAGCAAAAAGTCACAAGGAAAGAGAGACTGGTCGTTAGAGAGATGGTGACGGGTCACACTTAGGCATTTAGTGGGCCGTAGGGAAGTCATGACGTGTTTTTCCATGTTTTAAAATTAGAGATGTATCTTCAATCACCCACCAAAGATAGTCACACTGTCGCTATGTCTGAAACGCTCGTTTTTTCCTCTCATGTTGGAATAAATTCTGTTTCTTTGTATGGGGGTTAGATGAATTAGTGAATATAAATCTAGTGACCATGTTGTATTAGAAACATGTAACACAGACGGCCAGCAGACGGCATCGCGGTACACCGCTGGACTCCCACATGGCCGAATGTGGTTTGAGTCCTGGACCCAGTGGCTTGAAAATCATTCCAGCACGTGTGTAGTCTGTGTGTGCCCAAGATCCCGGGAAGAGAATGTAAGAAAAGGGATTGCGGCATGGCCGCCCCCCGAGGGGGTAATTTCTCACTTTTCCTCTCACTGTCTCCGTCTCTCTCTCTTTAAGGCAAAACCTCAGAAAAAGTACATACAACCTGGGACAGAAGGACAGCTTGCAGCAGCGTGAGAATGCACTTGGCCCTGTGTCACTCCGGTCCTCCTGTGATACCAAGCCACGCTCCAAGTGGCGCACACCACGGTGAGCTCGGAGCCAGCACAGACGTGCCCAGGAGAAACACGGAGAGGGCTGGTGCTGGCTGCACCCCTTGTGGAATGCTGGCTTGAAGTGGTTTTACCATGATATCTCTGTGCAGCCCGGTTCTGGCAGGGGCTTAGGCGAGGAACGAGACGCGAAGGGGCCGCATCTAGCCTGACTTCAAGGTTGGGAAGTCGAGCAGGGACATGCATCCATTACCAAGTAGCTGTTTAGTAAAGAGCAAAGTGCAAGGTATCTTTTTCTTTAAATGTATGTGAATTGCTTTTTCTAATGGCTTTCTCAGTTGCAGACAGAACCTCCTGTAAATGGAAAAGCTGGTGTTTCCTTTAGCCTCGATGCGTGGCAAGAACATCACGGAGTAACGGAGGGAGCTCTGTCCGTTTTGTCCGCCGTAGGATGAGTGCTCACACTGGCCTCCTGGCGGAGGAGCAGAGGCAGCCCAGGCCTCCACTGGGAGGAGGCAATGGCCAGAAACCACCGTGAGAACAGCAGGCCCGGCCTGTGCCAGCTGACCGCGCCTTCCCTCCACATACGCAGGAATAAATAAAAAAGCAAAAATCCTAAAAGCATTGCCACTGCCTTACTCACATCTACCCCAAGAAGTTAATTGATATTCTATCCACTGCCTCCATTACAACCCGCAGGGCTGAAGGGAAACAAAACAATTACAAATTGATTACTGGTACGCTGAGTTTTCAGGAGCCATCAATCTGAGAGCTGCTTGCGAGGAGACACAGTAAGTTTGACACGTTTTTTTAATGTTCGGAAGCCAGGCGTCAGATCCAGGCATAATTTACACATTCTAGTGGAGATTCCTTCTTTTGTGCGTTTTGTGATGGGATTTGTTAAATACAAAGGCCGCATGTCTACCCGATTATATCGTCATGAGATAAGTCACCTTAGGGTCATCTGTCCCATTGCATCAGGCCTCCTCATTCTGGACACCGTCAGGGCCTCTAGGATTCTGAAGCATTTTCCTGAGAGACTCTCTGATCTAATCATAAAATGCAAAACTTCCCTGGCACGTCCAAGAGGAATTCTTGATGGTGTGCTTCCGTAAAGTCTCCATCCAGCTCTGAGAGAAAGTCACTAAACTCATCTGCCACCCTGATCCAAGATGACAGCAGCAGGAATGTGCCCAAGGGCGTGCGTCCCCAAGGGCGTGTGTCCCCAAGGGCGTGCAGTGCGTCCCCAAGGGCGTGCGTCCCCAAGGGAGTGCGTCCCCAAGGGCGTGCAGTGCGTCCCCAAGGGCGTGCGTCCCCAAGGGCGTGTGTCCCCAAGGGAGTGCGTCCCCAAGGGCGTGCGTCCCCAAGGGCGTGCGTCCCCAAGGGAGTGCGTCCAGAGCTGCGAGGGGCTGGCCTTTCATGGGAAGCTATAAGAACAGTAGATTAAAAGCTGACAAGACCTTTGGGGTTTAAAACACTCTGACATCTCTCTGGGAAAGCATAAGAAGCACCGACATGGCCTTGGTAGGCCCCAGAGCTTCCTTAGTGCCTCAGTATGAATGACTTCGTAAAATTAGCACCACACGCTTCGCAGGCTCTTTCCCCCCAAGCAGGTGCTGAGAAAAAGCAAAGTTTTTCTCCAGAGCATTTGAACTTCTCAGGTTAGGCTTCTATTTTCACCTCATGAATTCTTTCTTATTAATAAGAGAGATTTTTTTTTTCTATAGGGCATGTGCGCTCCCTGGAGATACGGAGAAGGACAGAGAGACAGAAAGTGAGAAATCGTCCTCCGAGGGAGGATGGTCATGCCGCAATCCCTTCTCCTCTGTTCTCTCTGGGATTTGGGCACGCACGGCCCATGTGAGTTTCAAGCTGTAGGGACCAAGACTCAAACCACGGTGGGCCACGCGGGAGTCTAGTGACATAACCACTGCACCATCTGCTGGTCCCGCACCTCATGTGTTCTAAAGCTTCAGTGTCCCTGTACCCACACAGGAGCCACTTGGCCAAAGACCCCATTATCCAGACCCAGAACATCAGAGCGCCTTATAACGCCGAGCTCCCATACCTTGCTGCACCTCACACCCTCCAAGAGAGGTAAATCCCATCACCGCTAACGTGCTCCAGTGGCAATGGGCCTCGAGCTCTGGCTCCAAGCAGCAACGTTACTGGATCAAATCCCCACACATCCTGCCCTGCCTCCCTGCCAGTTGATAAAAGTTCTCAGATAATAAAGTTCTGACCTCACTATATTTATCCGGTTATGCCGACTCCTTCATTATTGCTAGGTTAATGAGTAGAAAATTATAGGAGGACTTAAAGAAATGTATAAGTTCTCTAAAATCTATCTATAGGGAAATTTCTCGTAAGGAAGTGATTAGCATCAATGAGAAATGAGAAAATTTCAGCACTAACTCTACTGCAGATGTAAATAGATCTACAACGCATCTCCCTCGCTATTCCAAACACCGGACTCTAATGTACCCTAAGTGCTGTGGGGGGCGGAAGGCCATCGATACCATAACATTATCGGCTGTGATTTTTAGGGTCGACTCTAGATTGCTTTGCCGCTTCTGAAATAAATAAACTTAAATTTAAAAAATAAGCAAAAACAAATATAGAAATGGAAGCTGGTGAGACATCTGGATGTTTCCAAAAAAACATCCTTCTGCCGCTGAGAGGGGCTGAACTGTGTTAGCATTGCTTCAACGCTGAGCGAACAAGCCGGGGCCTGAGTGGAAGGGACGACTGGGCGACTGTCTACAGTCAGCAGAGCAGGTCCGGGGCAGCACTGGAACGAGGTGAGACAGAATAGAGGCCCATCGTGATGCACGGGGAGCAAGGATCTTTCTAGCAACTTTGATGTTCCTTCAAAAGGAAACCTATTTTTAAAACAAAATCACAAGCAGGTAAGTGGTATGCTTTCGAGGGTACCTCTAGCTGGTGACAGTGCGGTGTACCACTTCATGATAGTAGAAGAGAAGATTTCCCATGTTTACCACACATAGTGACGCAAACGTTCTAAATAATGGATATGGTTAACAGCCTGATCTAACATCACATAGTACATTCATGTATTGAAAAGTCTCCCTGTACCCCAGAGATATATGCAACTGTTTTATGTCAAAAACTATTATAAAAAAATCAACAGTGAATAATACGTGCTCTGTACCCTGTCGATGGCAGGCGGACTTATTGTGGTGTTACAGCTCAGAAACGGCCATCTCCACCTGCGTGGCTTTGGAAGGCTGAGCGTCTGTGACAGAGATCAGACACGTCCTATGGGCCAAGAGCTTCAACCTCCCTCTTCAAACTCCAGAGTCGCGTAAGACAGACGGTGTGAAGAGCATTTCCCAACTTCATCCTCAGGGATGAGTACGTGAGTAGGTAAGCATCTGACCGGAAGACGGGCAGCCAGGGTAGGACAGCTGACATCAGAACACTAAGCGAGAATTAAATACCCTTGAAAAGAAATGTTACCCCTTTCCACAGGAAAGCAGTAACGTAGAAGAATATCAAACAGCTTTCCCCTTGCTTTATGGGCATAGGTATTTTTCCTCGACCAAGTTACAATGAGCACAGGCTTAGTGCGGTCCTGTGATGTTACAATTAAAGCCCGTACATGTCAAGGCAGGTAAAAGGTCACACACACACAGAAATGACGAGGGCAACCCCACTGAGATGCCCAAGGGGAAGGGAATAGGGTAGAAAAGGTGTGTGCACGTGTGTGTGCGTGTGTGTGCGCACATGTGTGTGCGCGTGTGCTTTCGTGTGTGTGCTTGCGTGTACTTGTGTGTGTGTGTGCGTGCATGTGTGTGACTAAAATATTATTATACACAGTACTTATGTATTTACTATTATATATAGTTTCGCACAATGGTTTCTTTTACAGAAACAAAATAATCTTTCCTAAACAGGCTGTGGCCACTTAGAATCTCCTCCAGATACAGTAACACAGACTCCAGAGCGGAGTGCCCAATCGGATGCTTTCTGGTAACACAGGATGCCATGATAATCAGAATGAAAAAGACTAGCTACAAACGAGCCTCATAAACGCTCATGATAGTAAAACTATAAAGATAAAAACGTCACCTCTATAACGAGAGGTGAGTGGCATGTTCCTCTCACTCTGAGATGCAGTTTTCGCAGTCTTGCACATTCTCTGTGCTCATGGTGTACATTACCATTGCATTTAGCGCTGTGTGTTCGTGTGTGTGTGTGTGTGTGTGAAAAGCTGTTAACAGAACAGATTGATGGTGCTCATCCAAGCAATGCTACTGTAAACTCAAGGACGCAGGCAGAGAAATGGTGCCTACATCATGGTGGGAACAGACAGGAACAGAACGGAGAGAATGAATGACTTTCTACTGAAGCAGGGCTGGAAGTCAGTTTTCCCTCTCATTGGGATGCCTGCTAATTGTGCATGAGTAGCAAATCATAGAGGAAATGGAAACAGAACCTAAATCTGGGGTTAATGCATATGCACAAGGACGGAAACAGCCTTCCTCTTTCCCCTGCCTCCCTCCCTTCCTCCCTTCCTTCCTTCTTCCTTCCTTCCTTCCTGTGGCTCATGCAGGACCAAGTACCCAGTTCGTGGACTCCTGGGTCTTAGGTGTTTCTGGTGTCTTGCTGTCTTATTTCTCCACTTAGGTCTAGTTCAGGAGAACATGGAAAAGCATGAGTAGCCCCCCGGCTAAGGTAAGTGGGACCCAGATGCTGGGAGGAAGGGAAGGCTGGCATTTATTATTATAATCAGGCTCCTACAGCTTTTCATGTATCAGAAGTGGCAATTCTCTCCCATGTCCACAATTCCTACAGAAAACCAAGAGCTGGTTTTCAGAAACACTTGCACCCACTCATTCCAGAACCGATTCTGACTTCTGCTGGCTTGTATAGTCCGTAAGGATTCCCAGAAACAAAAAGCCCAGGACTTTTTATTTATGTTGCAAGGAGAGGTGGAAACGAAAACTGAACTGGATACGACACACACCTGAAAGAAATCCTATCATAAATGTAATAACCTGACCCCAGAATGAATCTGTCCACGGGGGCAGAAGTGGAATCACACTGTCTTCCGTGTAAGGTCCTTCACGGTGCTCTTCCCTTCCCACCCAGCGCTGTTTTCGTATCAAATAGAATTTCCTAATCTTAAGAAATTGCAGCACTTAAAGGACCTTGAAGTGGCTGTGATTCGACTAACACTGTGTAAACACTGCTGTAATCAGAAGGGTCCAGAGAGATGTTTGTCGCACGCCTTCATCTAAAACAGAACGGGAATCACTCCTTCCCATCGGCTACCGAAAGGCTTGGGGAAAATGGAATTAATTTCCTTGTGTTGTCGTGGGTGATTTCGCCTTGTTCTTTATCCTCCACACCATAAATTCAATGCTACACTCCCCTGCAGTGCGACCAGATTGGACATGAATACTGAATAAGTCCCCTGGAGAGAAACTCAAGCCCCAAACTAGGCCTTGGTTCAAGAGAAAGGCTATCTTCAGCCCTCTGAAAGCTACTTGCTTATTCAGGGAGCAGTCAATTCTCTGCATCTTACATATGCAAGAAGAAGGTGTTTAGAATATTGCATCCCCCTGAGGACTAGGCAGGGCATATCATTATTATAAGTGATATTATCATCCTACCTCACATGAAGGTGTGCATTCTCATCGTCTGCCCGCAAGTCTTAACCTCATCCACGCTGTGCTCGGCCACTGGTGCTGTCGGGAAGACCTACTTCTGTGGCCTGTGGAATTTTCCAGTGCTTCTGGATGCCCTGGTTGGGTGAGGTAACTCGTTTACTTCAACGTTCTCCGTCTCAGCCTGCATCGTCAGAGGGGAAGCTTAGGGATGGGGCTCGGGGAGCTCTAAAATCAGTATGCTGCACACGTGAACGTGGAGAAATACTCCTGGTGGTTGCTCCCTCAGGCCTGTGGAAGGCTGTGAAGAAACTTCAGTGCAAGGTCCTCTTTCTCTGATAAACCGTGAAACACGACCTTCTGTAACTGAGGGTGCATGCTTGTGTGAAGAACACACATTTATAAGAGCTAATTGCTTCTTTTGGAGATAAGATGGCTAACAGCGGATTGGTTTATGATGGAAAGAAAAATCCAAACTTTGTCTTACAAGTTAGGCGCATAGACATGAAGTATGTCCTGAGATGAATAATAAGCGGAACCCTCCACGCCAAGATGAGGACAGCCTGCCTGGGTGAAGTGGGGCAGAATCCTGCTATCAACAGCGAGTCCTGGAAGAGCTGGAAGGAGACACAGGGTAGGCAAGACTGTGCTCCAGAAACCTCCGTCTTCACTCCCGTCCACTCTCCTCTTCCTGGAAGGCCAGTCCTGCCGGTTCTTGAATTTACATGACAACTGCTAATGGAGCTAACAGAGGCTCTCAAGGAAATGTCAGAAAGATGCTAGAGGAAGGCGATGAGGAGAGGAGGCGGAAGAGGCATGGCAGGGAGCTTCTGGCCACCCTGGGGATGAGCGCCAACACCGTGAGGTGGAGTCCTTGTATGGCAGGACAGAGGACCCAGCCGAACCCTCCAGATCAGCAGCTGGGACACAGGTGAGAAACAGAGCTGAGAAATGAGAACGTCGCCAGCAAGCCCTGTCTTCCAGTCCTGTTCTCTGTGGGCTAAGCTTGGAGAAGGCCAGAGAGCACGTTGGAAGCTCTGGAAATGCTCCAGCTGGAAAGCAAGCGGGTCCAGGGCCCTGCTTCTCCTCGTCTGCTTGATTCGACTCCATCCACAATCTCGGATCTCAGAACCAAATGGCAAGGAGACAGTGCAGACGTGTGGGGCTTCTCTGCGTTTGAGACCAGAAGCACACCAGTGAGAGCATCCTCCGTGGACAGAGCAGATCGCGAGAGGAGACCAGAGCTGCCCCAGGCTCAGCAGCTGGGCAGCTCTCTGCCTCCTGTCCAAACAGGCCCCGATGTGGGTACGCAGGCAGCGGAGATGTCCACGCAGAGGCTCTGGGCCCAGCTGTCCTCCTCTGGGCTCGAACGCCCTGTTTCTTCTGACCCTTGCTCTGCTCTCCGGCTTGCTCTGGAGCGCGTTCTGACCGGGTCACTGTCTCTCCCATCCCACCTTCTCGGAGTTTCCCAGCAGGCCCCGAGTCCACGAAACACCTCCCCCAGGGATGGTGGGCACACCCTGTAACGTGTACTGTGTCTGCCGTGCTTGGCTCCGATACCTTTTCTGATAAGATCCTCCCTGCTCCTGGGTCAGGAAAGCAAAGCTCAAATACTTCAAGGAACTTTCCTGGAGTGACCCTTGTACCAGGCAGCAGGCTCGGGTTCTGGGGTGGAGTCTGTGCCCGCCCTTCTCACTGAGAGCACCCCGCAGCCTCCGTGGAGACATCAGGAAACCCGTGCCTGCCTCAGGGGAGCGAGGAGGCCAGCCCCAGGCTGGGCACTCGCCTCGGCCTTCTGCCCGCCCACAAGGGTGAGGAGTGATGACGGGACATTCATTTCAGACAAACCATCCCAGTCAGCTTCAAATTGATGCATTAAAGCCAAGCGAGAGAAGTCCCCCGCAGCGCCAAAGCAGATGCCAATTTGGGAAACGGACTGAGCGGAACACTTAGGCCGGAAGCAATCAGCCTCTCCAAAGCCAGCAGTTTCCACACAAGCCACCGAAAACGGGGCCGCCTCACTTAATAAACTGCATCGACTGCATCTCGTTGGACGCTGGCCTTTTGTTCATCAGGAGCTGACAGTTGATTAAAGACCTTTCTCCAGGGAGATAACAACTCCCTCCTCCTCATCCCCCTGCCACAGAGATATTTCGAGAAACCTGTTAGCCATTAAGAAGCAAGCGCACAGCCACATCGAGGAGTGGCAGGGCAATTCCCTGAGCCTCTTATCGGTGTTGCTGCGCTGGCCCCGTGGCTCGGGAAGGCTGGCTGGAGGCTGACGCTGGCTCTGTTTTCTAACTGGAGACGCTTATTCCTCCTAACCTCAGAGCTACACTGCCCCGGGGTCCCCCCACCTGAAGACCTTCCTTATCCTGGTACGTCCTCCTGAAGGCAGTCACCTACGGGTAGGGTGCATCTTTAACGTGGAGGGCTCTCTGGCCACCCTGTGCCTTTCCCCTGTGGTGACTTAAACCTCAGCTCTCCTTAGTGCCCACAGAGCAGGAAGGACTTTCAACACAGCCTGCGCTCAGGTAGGGCTGTCACTAGGAACGTGACGTGGGCCAGGCTCTGAGTGCACTTTGGAGGAGAGACAAACTGCGTTTCCGGACAGTTTTCATCGTCATTATTTGAGGAGCTCAGGAATTTCAAAACACAAGAGTAAAATGAATGGCAGAGCTGGGGAGAGACACCGAAGAGCAGAG
The DNA here is from genome assembly GCA_026018925.1 of Tupaia tana. NCBI lineage: Eukaryota > Metazoa > Chordata > Mammalia > Scandentia > Tupaiidae > Tupaia > Tupaia tana. Next base: position 1,627,196 of record JAKSZU010000027.1, on the reverse strand, counting down.
ATACCTCCCCAGAGGGTAGATAAGGCCTAACCCCTGGAGGACGCGTCACGTCGGAGAGATGGGCCTGGAGGGGCTAGAGAACCCACACTTTCTGTTTTCCAGGAGGCACCGTGGCGGCCCCTCCTGAGGAGAATACCTGTCATGGCCCACGTTTTCTGTAATCTCATCGTCCCATCCTCTCCCAAGAGAGTACTAAGTCCCATGGGTGAGAGTGCCCCTCAGGCAAGTGGAGGGGTGGTGGGGGTGGGCTGGAACGCACCAGAACACGCCTGGCGAGGTTGAAGAGGGCCGCATGGAGATCTCCTCTCGGGAAAGACGAAGTGGGGCGCCCCCGCTCCTGCAGCCGCGGGCTGAGGAGGGCGCGTGGAGACAGCGCCCTCTGTCCTTAGAAGGGGACTCGCACTGCTCCTGTATACTCTGATTCACTTGTCAAAACCGGTCCTCCGTGTGGAGCTGCTCCCTGGAGGCTGTGTTCTCCACCTTCATGAGCTCTGGGCAGGGGGCCTGCTGGGTCTCCCTTGTCCTCCCGGATTAGGGTCGGACGCAGCTACAGCGTTAACCTGCTCCCTGGGAGCCAGAGACAGATTCCTCTGTCCATGCGCTCCTGCACCGTCTGCCCCGCCCGCCTGCTCTTCGGGACACTGGGCTGCCCGTGTCAGGCCTTCTCGGGGCCAGCTCCCTGCCTGAGGCGCGCCACGGGTCCCAAGGCCTCCTTCCGCGCCCCTCCCAGCAGCACACATCTATCTCGGGTCTGGTGAGAAGGGCCACCTTGAGCAGAGTGTTTAGAGTGGGTTCAGATTCTGGACTGGAACTCACGAGGGGCATGACATCAGGCACTTTGTGAAACCTCCTTGAACCTCAGCTTCCTCCTCTGTAGAGTGGGCTTACGCTTACGACTGCCGTGAGAAAACACATCCAGTGGTTTCCGGCATAGAGTCGGGGACGTAGGGAAGGTCTATCACTCCCTCCAGTCAGCCTCTCCGTTCCAACACTAGGTGTGAAAGATCAGAGATGTTTCTTCCAGGAGGTGTGCCTGTCCCCGAGCCAGCGGAGAAAACGGAGTGTGGAAAGACACTGTGGCAGTGGGCACCGACTCCTTCTTCCTGCCCTGGGTTACCTTCTTCTCTCAAGACCTAGGCCCCAGCCCAGGGCGGTGGCTGGGAAAATACAGCGTGGCAGGGTTATATCAGAGCACCACCTACAGAGGAATGCAAGGAGAAGCCAGAGGAGGTAACCCGGGCAGCAGGTTCCCGGGGGAGGCTGGAGCCAGGCCTGGGAGGTGTGCACGAGTGCGTGTGGGTGAGCAGCGGCTGGCAGCCTGGGCGGCCAAGGCCATGAACCGTGGGCACGCTAAAACGAGTTTGCTCAGGGGCTTCTGAAACGTGCATAGGCTGAACAGGCCAGATGTTTTCTGAGGGAGAGTAGGGAAATGCAATTTCTTCTGAATCAATTCATCCTTGCCTTTTCTAAACCCAAATATTGACACATTGAAATTAGGCCTAGCTTTTGTTCCACTTTTACAGAGGACTCCCTAAAGTTTCTGAGTGAGAGCAAAGACAAAGGACGCTCTCCTTGGTGTTTTATGTAAGTTGTCTGGCTACGGCTGGAAGCAGGCAATTTTCAGGAACGACTATGCGGAAAGGGTGGAAAACCCAGGACGGTCCTGTCCCGCCTTCATCAGGGTGGTGATGTCCCGGGCCCAGACCTTGCCTGGGCGATGAACACAGTTAAAGCTCCACACTTTACTTAGGCATTTGGACATTTAAAATGAAGAACTCAGGAGTGAACAGATACCAATGAGTAGTAAGTTCGCAACGGCCGTTGGGAACCTGAAGACAGAGTCTACGGGGAGGTCCTTCCGAATAAAGGACTAACGGCGCCTGAAACGCGAAGCCTTTGCAGCTAGGACGTGCAGAGTCCCAGCTCAGGGGGGATGAGGTCCCAGGAACGCGTCCGGATGAGCCCACAGCAGTGGGGACGCACTGCACACGCTCTCCTAACGCAGCCTCGGGGCCACGGCAGGCTCAAACCGACATTCTGGTTTGGACCCAAGCAAAACCCTTCCAACACGCACCGTCTTAAAAGCTTCTAGACTACACTTCAGCCAGGAATGTTGGTTAGATTTTGAGCCCTTGAAGACACACTCCCTCCCTCCCTCGGGTACGTGGCTTTCCCTTCTTGAGTCACATTCTCCTCCCTGAGCAGAGCACAGGAGAGACCCCCACCCTTGCCTGCGCTGGGACTTTCTCGAAGCAGAGGCGGGCTTTTCAGATCTCCACTCCAAGTACCTCACACTGATCAAGGAGGTGCTCTGTAGTTTTCTGTTATCAAGTGAATTATCGAGTGAATAAATGAATGTGGGTATCAAATCATCGATAAGAAAGTGTTCTGAAATGGTTAAAAGACGTTTTAAAATGCCACTCCTTTTATAGTTCCGACATTATTCACTTCTTCCAGTCACCATGCCCTTAAACATCGTTAAACCTCTAGGAATTCAAACCAAGGAAGTTGAACTTCATAGTATATAAAAGGAATAACCAAGCTGGTTTATTCTGAAAATGATAGCTTTTAAAATTCATAATAAAGATACATCTTAGTGAACGGGGTGATCCAACACAAAAGATTTTTATACGCTACAACCCTCTTAACTCTCTTCAAACACATTTAACGTTCACTAGGACGGCGCATTGTACGAATGTCCTATAACTGCATCGACGCGATCAGTAACAACGCATACTCTCACACATGCAGTGTGATTTGAACACATCTGAATAAATTTAGTTCCACTTATCTCATGTAGTTAAAATCACACTCACACTCTCTCACACACACATACACACCGAGTTCATTGTTCTTAGTAATTTTGAAATGATTCATTTTATTCCCTAAAATGCTATATTTAATTTCTGGAATTGACCAAGTATGTTTAAAATATTCTATTAGAGGGGGGCCAGTAGATGGCATAATGGTTACATTGCTGGACTCCCACATAGTCAACCATGGTTCAAGTCCCAGACTCAGCAGCTGCAAACTCACACCAGGTGTGTGTGCATGCATGCCCAAAATCCCAAGAGGAGAGTGGAGAAGGAATTGTAGCATGGCCATCCCTCCTGGGGGGGGGGTTATTTTTTGCTTTCTGTCTCTATGTCTCTCCAGAAAGTGCACACGCCCTATAGCAAAAATCTCTCTCTAAAAAGAAAATCCTATTAGAGAATAGGTGCCAGGAGAGACGGCTGCTAGTGGGCAGAGATTCCCTCTCTCTGTCGCAAATTAGCAAATGACAAACAGAAATGCACGTCTCTTGGTAATTTCTGCTCTTGTCATTTCATGCTGCTGGAATTTTCCTCCAAGGGAGACAGCAAAACTTGTGTCTTCTAAGTGAGCCCTTGCAGGCTCCTCTGGATTTGGCAGCTGGTCAGCACTGGGCTCCTGCTGCTGGCCGAGGCTAGGGGTGGCAGTGCACAAGACCCTTGCGGCAACTCTGGGAGGGGCTCAAGTGCGGCGGACGAGGGGACAGTCTGCTAACACCGTCTAGGGGGCCCGGCGGGGAGGAAGCGTGGTGCTCTGTGCCACTAGCTCCAGTCACAGAGCACCACGTCCACAGCAGGGGGAGAGAGCCATTTCACTAGTGCTGGTGAAGACTGCCATGACAATTCAGCACTTAGAACAAAGACGTGGCTTTCCTGTAACCCCTGTGCCCTATACTAAGCACTGATTTCCAGCACTTATAGTCAGGTCTAACGCTCTTGCCCACAGAATGAGGTAGACCTAGCTGTAAACAGTGGGCATTCTCTCTGGCCGTTCCACGTCTGAGCTCCCACTCTGTCTTCAGAGCCCTACACACTCAGGTGGGACCTTTTTCAGTGTCCCTTAAAGGTCAAAGCAGGCACGAGGCCTGGGTTCGGCCGACATGACTTGTGGTGGGTCGGCTGACTGATGTGCGAGGGGAGGTGGCAGTAGCGGTTCTCCCTGGATGGAGTCCTCAACACAGACCAGGCGGCGGTGCAGACCACAGTGCTAATGCTTAGTGACTGAATTTTTTATGACGCCATTTCTGCAGCCTGATTTCAGAAGCTGTCATGTTCTCAGTCCTGGTTCTCCAGATCGCCCACGTTCTCTGAGGGCTACTAATACCCTGCTGGGAAGTTCATTTTGTGTTTTATTCAACACCAGTGCCATCTGACCTCAAAGACTGTTGTCTAAACCTCTCACTTGGGGTCAGAGAAGAGGGGCGCAGCTGCGGTGGGAGATGAGCTGGTGTGGTCAGGCAGGGGCGTCTTCGTTCCCAGCACGCTGGCCGACCTGGTCAGGGTCCTCACATACTTGTCCTGGAGCAACAGTGTCCGCGCTCTCGGGTTGTCGAGGACAGTCTGCTCCAGCTTATTTGGCTGAAGCATGGTGAGAACTCCATGTTCTGACACTACAGGAAAGTCATCTGAACTCCCAGAGAGATTTTTCTCAGCAAATACCCAATATAGCTTTTGATTTTCAACATTAGTTGATACTGACATTGCAGGGCGAATAGTATGTGTTTAATAAATACTTAAAAGTATAGACTCTCAGCTGTTGGGATGTTCCTAGAAGTCACCTGGTCTGTCTACCTCACCAACGATTGCGCTCCCGACCAATGAGGCCCTGCCTGGAACGTCCATGATGCGTCCACCTGACTTCTGAACCACTTGTTCAAGCTGTAACGCGTCTGAGCATCATAGCTTTCCTTTAATGAAGTTATTGCAGGTCTCCGGTGATTCCTTCTCATCGTTTCCTGCACTGATGCATCATAGGAAAGAGACTCACTACAACGAGTGTTGCAGATTGTTTTGGTTCCCTGGTTTATAGCAACAGCACCCTGCTTGAATTCACCTCTGATTTCTGCTGCGGCTGTGACGGCCACTCCAACCCTTGTATCTGTCTCCTTGTAAGGCTCAGGACTTTCTCTGGAGCTGTCTATGCAGAAGGCAGCCTGAAAGCATGAGGAAACGATCCCTTATCAGAGTGACTCTTAACCAACGAGTCAGGAACAGATAGGTGACGTTTCCAGCTTCCTATTTTTTGAAGGGAAAATGTTGCGGCATCGTGTCCATACCTCCTCCTGTTCTTGTTTTCCACTTCTCCGGGGGCCCACGCTGACCACCTTGTATTAGTGTCCTCCTCATGGCTCACACCCTCCAAAGCTCCTGTCTTCTGTCTTATTTTCGCAGTTTTGCTTCTCTCCCTTAGTTTATCACACATTTAAAAAATACTTATTTTAATTTTCTTTCAGGTCATTCTACTACTTTCCGTCCTTCTGTACAGTTTATAGTTTGTTACATCTGCCAGCTCTCCTTCATGGAGGCTTATTTCCCAAGTGTTTGGTAATTTTTGCTAAATGAGCTCATCTTCAGCAGGAATTGCATTCTTTGTGAATCTACGGATTTGGATTGTCTTTAATAGATAGGTTTTATGTTTTCTTTTTCCAAGACACTAAGGGGGCATAACTTCTGGACTACTTGTTTTACATGTTGATATCTTGAGTTGGGCTTTTGCATATTCATAGAGTTTAAATCAGGATTATTTTAACTACTCCCAGGTGACTCTATTTCTATTTATGACTTGCTGTGTACAGCAAGCTTTCTGGAGACTTCTTTAGGTTCCTTTTTTACTCTCTAATCTCATGTGTATGTAGAAGCTCAGATGCAAGGCCCAAGGCCCCTTCTGTTCTGCGTGGGCTTAGGTCACTGGTTCTCCTGTGTTCAGGCTAATCATTAGCTCTTATAAACTGGTCACCAGCAGCTTCTGCCCGGCTCTGGCTTTGTTCGTCTCCTTCATTTCTGGTACCGAAGGCTACCTTATCTTTCAAGATCAGCTCTCCATTTATTTTATACTTATACTGTATTTTGTCTGCTATTTATCTGTGTTCGTAGGAGAACAGGGTTCTTACAATGTGAGAACGGTTTTCCAGGGTGACTGGAAGTCTCCAAGTACTTTCCATATGTAATTCCTTATCAGAAATAAAACATATTTCAAACAACATGGAATGTCATGTGCTGTGGCTTGAATGTATCCTGTCCAAAATTCCCGTGTTCAGAACTTAGTCACTCATGCGGTGTGTCGGGAGGTGTACCATATCTAGCTCACAAGGACTCTGTGAGAGTGGGCTTGCTCTCACATGCTCTTCAGCCACGAGGACACCGAGTTCACCTCCCTCCCTCTTGTTACTCGACCTCCTGCCATGGGAGGATGCAAGGAGAAGGCCCAGACCAGATGCCTAGACCTTGGAATCCCAAGCCTCCCGAACCAGGAGGGAGTACACTTCTGTTCTTTGTAAATTACCCAGTTTCAGGCATTCTGTCATGACGGCACAAAACAAAATAAGACATAACATGAGACATCTAGAAAAAACCACCCTGGTAGCAACAGCTGGCATTTGCAGAGGTTTGCGCTGTGGATGGGCCATTTGGAACTGTGTGTCACATCACCTGACCTAACCACACAGACAGGTCTCTGGGGCAGGGGAAGCGGAAGTGGGGTGACTTTCCGAGACCACAGAGCTGCGTGGCTGAGGCACCTAGCCTGACGTGGTGGCTATGCTGCTGAGGGGCACATCCTGGCTCCACTACTTTTAACACGTATGATTTTGAGGAGGGCACTTACACTGTCTTTGCTTTTTAATTTATTTTACACACGACAGGGTGCATATGTTCTCTGGAGAGGGGCAGAGAGAGATGGAAAGTGAGGACTGTCCCCTCGGGGTCGGCCATGCCGTGGTCCCCCCTCTATTCTCTTGAGCTTTGGGGCACTCGCTTGCCTGGCGTGAGTCTCCAGCTGTGGGTCTGGGACTCACAACATGGTCAGTGTGTGGGAATTCGGCACCCTAACAACCATGCCACCTGCTGGCTCTGGTACTTAAACTTTCTAAAGAAAACGGGGACAGTATTAATAGTGTTCAATGTGGAGATTAAGTGAGACTCTCTTTAGAAAGAGTTCCGTGTGGTGCTTTCTGCACAGTACGCTCTGCAAATTAGGTGTTATTGCTTAGAGCCCATTTAAAGATCATGTGTTGTGCAGAGAAACATTTTAAAAATACATATTCTTTGGGCAGGAAGGCGTGATGTCATGCTTCATACATCGCATCCTGAGACGTTCGCGCCAGCTCATGCCTTTCCTGGCAAGCAGGCGGTCCCCGGCACACCTTCTGGGAGCACGTCAGTTATCACAGCTCGAACTTCTGTCCCGCTGTCTGTGTCTTCACACATCTCGGATTCCGCTCCTTGCTAATTGGCGCACCCATCACACTCCACTGGCTTATGTACACCACAGTCCTTGCGAGATTCCCCCGTGGCAGAGAATTAAGTCTGTAGACTCCTGGCGGGCGGGCTGGCTACCTTGGCTCCGCTACTGCAGGAGGGGAGAGGACGTGTCACAGGCTGGGCTCTTCAGAAGCAGATGTTGAAGCGGGCTTTGGGATACAGAAGTTTATTAGGGGTCAGCACCTGTGACAGGAGAGGAGGAAGCAGATCGTGGTGGAGGGGGAAGGCCGAGGAGAGTGAACAGAATGTGCTGGTGGTCTCGGCTGGGCTGGTTGGGGCTCTGGAGCAAACATGCCCTGAATTAGGCCATCATAACCTTTTCATATTGTGCAATACTAACTGGGTATTTGGAGAACTCAATCTCTCTCTCTCTCTCTCACACACACACACACACAGACTTTTTTTAACGCTAGAGAGCACATGTGTGTGCGTGGGAGAGTGAGAAGACACCCAGTGGGGCCTGATCACACCATGATCCTTCTTCCTCCAATTCTTCTTCCTGCCGAGGTGCTGAGCGCACATGTGTGTCTGCTCCTCATGTTTTCCGAGCCCTGGTGGGGGACTCCAACCCTGCCTAGCCGTGTGACTGGCGATCTTCTGTGCAGGGTTTACCTACCGCACTGGGCTTGGTCTCACACAGACTTTGTTGCCTTTTTTTTTTCTCTAAGGTGCATGCACTCAACAGAGAGGGAGGGAGGGGGAGAGAGAGAGAGAAAGGAGAGAATGTGAGAAATAGCCCCACAGGGGGAATGGCCACACCTCAATATCTTCTCCCGTCTCCTCTCAGGATTTTGGGCACACATGCACAGGCCTGGCATCTTTCTCAAGCCACTGGGATGAACCACGCAGCTGGCCATGTGCGACCCAGTGCCTTAACCTCCACGCCGCCTGCTGGACTTTTAAATGAGGCAAACAGTAAGAGAAAGTTCAGCCATGCCTTCCCTTTCACCAGCCACCTGTCTTAGGCTAATCCTGCTATATCCTTAAAGAAAGGTAGGTCACCTAACCTCTCACCTTCCTCTGTTAAAATACTCAAGATTATTCTGAGGGTACAAATTGCTTTGGATTAAAATAGACATGAATTTTAGAACTGCACACATTTGAATCTAAATCTCAGACCAACTACTTTCTAGCTGAATGTCTTGGGCAAATCTTTCGTACTCTCAGAGTATACAGTTATATTACACTGTAACATAATCTACTGCTTGAGTAAATCTTTCGTACTCTCAGAGTATATAATTATATTACATTATAATATAATCTACTGCTTGAATAAATGAGATTCATTGTAATTGCATTTATATTTTTCATTTTTATAAATGCTTAGAACTGAGAAACTTTTTCTTGTAAATAGACATGAATGGAAGCTTTTAATAGCACCCTCACTCAATTTACCATATCCCTTCCAGGTTTACATCAAAGCCGCAAAGTAATTGATCATCAAACTTATTTTTAATGATTCTGCAGCTGACAGATCAATTAGGCCCACCTTCCGTTTTCTGGAAAGCAGAGAACTGGCAAACCCGGCTTTCAGAAGGATTTGTTGATGACCGAGTCAGGACAGCCATCCATCTTCCCGACGCCTACGCTGATTTCAGATGGCTCCTGTTCAGCGTGGGAGGTTTGTGTACACAGGGCAAGGTGCCAGTCATCCTGGGGCTGACAAACTTCTCTGTTTGACAAAGTGAGGGAACTGTGAGCTCCACGGTAGTTCAATTTTAGGAAGCAATTCAGGACAAGCCTGACAATTGCAAATTAAGCTTTGACTCCATGCTCTGTGGAAACTCCTTATGTTTTCCCAGAGATATTTTTCCTAAGTGTGAAGACTGCTGCCCCATGTCAACCCATGTAAGACTGGGAGAGAGGTGGGTGACTGATGCGTCTCTGCAGAAACTCATCACGGGTCTCGAAGTCCTCACTCTCAACCACTGGGACCGCAGGGCAGCTGACTTCAGGCCTCGTGGGCCACCTGCAGCCAAGCCGTGTTTTCTGCGTTGATTCAGCGATTCATTTCCTAACAGCGGCTCATTTTCATGACCACATCTGGCATTAGGGGTGTCAGGAGACGTTAAGTTATTTTAGATAGAGGACTGTAACTACTCAGTCACAGAACTTTCAACTTCCTACTTGAGTCAGAATTAAAGGAAGCTAGGGACTGAAAGTGACAGGTGTTTTCTGACAGGAAGGGTCCGCTGGGGCTGAGAAGTAGGGAAGGACCGGGTCTCTGTAATTCACCTTGGCAGGTCACCCTGGCCACCACGACATGACGAGTCGAGGGCTGCTGTTACTGAGAAGTTTATTTCTGCCTTCTGCTTTCACAGCCCCTCATCAGGGGAAATTTGATCCACAGAGAGTTTACATGTTGCGCTCTGTGGCTCTATATCCTTTTACTCAGAGTCTTCCTTTTTGGGAAATATATTTAATATAGTGCAATATTGTGCAAGGGTGTTTTGTACAGAACTATTGTAAATCATTTTAATTCACCCAAAAAACACTCACTGACCTTGGACTCCCTAGATGTCACCATAACCCAAAATATTCACTCTCGAGGAAATCCCAAATACGCAGGTGCACACGCAAACTCACCAGTTTCTACGTACAGCCTTGAGGTTGCTTCGAAAACCCCACTGTGAACGTCCAGTTGGAACACCTAGAGACCTCACACGCCAGAATCAGGACTTCTTACCCCATCTCCTCGCCTCCCAACCCTCGACCCCAAAGCTCGCTCTTTCCCAGGGTTCTGTTTCTATCACCAAGATCTGCTGGTCAGTCATCCACCGGCTCCTTTTCCTGCAAATCCAGTCTACCAGGACACACTCCTGCAGGCAATGTTTGAACGATGACACCTCACGACACTTAATGCACCTGTGTGCTTCTCTCTCCCCTGACAGACCCAGTGGATGTTTGCCATGGCCTTCGGAGTTTTCCTGTCTTGCTTACTCATCCCTTTCAATCGCAGCAACAAGAGAGACATTTTAAAGTCATATCATGCCAATCCCCTGTTGAAAAAATCCTTCATGGTTTCTTATTCTTTAAAAAATATTTTCAAGGGAACCAGCAGTTAGCGTAATGGCTATGTCGCTGGACTCCCACGTAGTCGACCGCGGTTCGCGTCCTGGACCCAGTGGCTTGAAACTCACGCCGGGCGCGTGTGCATGCGTGCCCAAGATCCCGAGAGGAGAATGGAGGAGAAGGGATTGCAGCATGACCATCCCCCTGGGGGGTGATTTCTCGCTTTCTGTCTCTCTGTCTCTCTCTGTCTGTCTGGCAAGCACACGCGCCCTATAGCGAAAACCTCTCCAAAAAACAAATTTTTTTTCAAGAGGGTACATGCACTCACTGGAGAGAGACAGAGAGAGAGAGAGAGAGAGAGAGAAAGAGCGAGGAGGAAAGTGAGAAAGCACCCCCAGGGGAAATGGTCGCACTGCAATCCCTTTTCCTCCACTTCTCCCTCCTTCTGGATTGGAAGCAGGTATGTGCCCCTGGTGTGTCTCTCAGGCTGCTGAGTCCAGGACCTGAACCCTGGGGCCCGCCGTGGCATCCAGCCGCCCTCACTACCACTCGGGCCAGTCCTTCTCTTCTTCTTCAAACAAATCCAGACTGATCACAGCCTGTAAAATGCCACGTGAGTGGTTTTCAACTCATGATTAGAATCGACCAGAGAACTGAACCAAAGCAAAAGCACCGCAGCCGCGATGAAGGCAGCACCGACACCTAGGTCCCACCAGAGACGCACCAGAACCTGGGCTGAGCCCTGCGGTTCTGACCCACAGGAGGGCCTGACAGCCGCTCCCAGCGTGATGTGGCCTCTGTCTGCTGCTCTGGGCGTGTCCCCGATCGTTACCTCAGTCACCAAAACCCAAGCATGCTGACCTATTTAGTTTGTTTCCTTGGTTTTGGTTGCTCTAAATCTGTGCTTGCCCCAGGGCCTTGGCACATGCTGCTTCCTTCTTCTGGATCTTTATACCAAGAACATCACTTCGGTAGGCCCCTTCTCATAATTCAGGTCTCAGCTCAAGTATCGTATTTCCAAAGAGGAAAGGGTAATGGAAAAGAAGACAACGGATTTTCAAGTGTTCAAGTCTGTGTGTACAGGCTGGACGCCTCGAGTCGGCAGTCAGCCCTCTGCGCTCTGCGGTCGCGTGCACGCGAGTCCCGTCTCCGAGGCTGCCCAGCGTTGCCGTTCTAGTTCCTCGCCCACCGAGTGCAGCCACCCTGAAGAGCCAGGATTACAGACTGGTGGCATGCCAGGCGAGCAGGCCCTACCTCTGAGCGCCTCCGAAGAACAGCCCCTCCTAGGAGGGGACTTCACAGGGTTCAGGGAAAAATGGAATTAAAGAGCAAGTTTATTCTGATGCAAAAAAAAAAAAAAAAAAAAAAGTGAAGTCCATGCATAGTTTTCCAGACTCTGTGTTTCCCATGAATTTTTGAAGACCCCTCGTATTAACCTTTACAATCATCCTTTAGAGATCTCTCCCAAGGAAACACTCAGTAAAAACCCAGATCAGTTTTGGCGATTACTTTTTTAGGAATGCAGTTGACTTGGGCTTTTAGAATGAATTTCAACTCAGATGTCCAAGCACAGTTTTGCTATCGAGCGATCTCCCTGTAGTCCGCCATTTTCAATTTCTTACCAGGACTTACATTGACAAGGAGGGCTGTACCCTGCAAAGTCCTGACAAAATATTCCTCCGTCCATTCTCCTTTAACTCCGTAGGTACTTAAGGATGGTACCAGAGCCCCTGCTCTTGAGTATATAGCTTGTGTCCTACGAGCATTTCTGGAATGGCAGCTTGGGGCAAGAACTCTATCCCTCCCCAGACAGTCCCCGACCACCAGGGGAAAGCCTTCCAGAGGAAAGGGGATGCTTCTCAAGTTCAGCCAGCAGAGGGGGCCTTTTCCCTCATTTCTGCAAAGAGGTGATCTGCGGTCTTAGCAGCCCTGGCAGTTCAATTTTGTTTATTGTTTATTACTTCATGTATTTTGCAGAAGACAACCCTGCTATTCAGAGAGAAGTACCCTAGCCAGGCAGAAAACATATCTGTGAGTCAAAAATCTCCTGGTAAACCGAGAAAAAAACATCTAGAGCTCTTGCCATGGTCACTTGGAAATATTCTTTGGATGATCCCAATGCCAAGGGCGACGGGTCCAGGATTCCCGAGTGGGAGACATCACCACCGAGCAGGACGTCATGACCGCACCCAATCCCACGAGAGCCGTTCAGTCGTTTCACTCAACAGAGTTCCCGTTCCTTCCCTGGAAGTTGAGGAGGCGTACTTAGCCCCAAGTAAGCTTCCTTCGGCTTAAAAACTCAGAGCTTTCTATAAACGGAGCATTTTCTTTATTCTTTCATCACAACTGATCAAGGTAATTGAATCAAAGCCATCTTGTGAGACAATTCCTGCCACATTAAGCCATTTTGGAATCATCTTCAGCCTCATTAGCGACTTAAGGGAGTTAGTTTGGTCACTACTGACCCTTTTATCCAACTCGATGTGAACTGCGTCCCTAACTTGGATGAAGTCAGGCATCTCACCCCTAGAGCTTAATTACAGGCAGTTACAGACTCTGGGTCTGCTCCCTCGGGTCAAGAGCACGCACTCACTCATAGCTTTCTGCAGAGGACATATTTTCCAAGCCTATGCCTGCAGTCTAGAGGAACTGAGGAAGGTTGGAGGGAGAAAACAAACAAAAACATTTTCGCTAAGTTAGTTCAAACGAGAACAAGTCATTGCCACTCATCTTCCCCTTTCTGTCTTAGTTCTTCTTCCGTCTCTCTCCCAGACCCTCCATCAGCAAATGGATTGGGGAGAATGCATCCAACCACGAGCTTCCCAAGGTGCTTCTGTTCAAAAAGATGAAAATGTCATCACATTTGCATACGTCCCACTCAGAGCACCAATGCCACTCACAGAAGCAGAGCAGGGCCCTTCCCTGCCGCCACTGCTCTGCTGCTAGAATAACACACAGATTCTTCTCACCTAATGACGCTGGGCAAGTTCTATTCTCTTTGCAAAGGTAACAGCTTTTTGCCTCCAATCAGAAGACAGTTCTCTCTTTGGAAAAGGGTAGAACAGTTTCTATTCTCTCCAGAGGGGCCACCTTCAGCCTCTAGACTGTCATCTCTTCCACGTCACTTACTTAAATCCTGTAGATTCCCAAACCTTTGGAACTCTCAACTATGGAAGTCTGAGCTGTGGACTGAATCATCGGCTCCTTGCAGAGCCCATGTTTCCTGGCATCCGCAGCTGTCAAGGGGAGATAGGCTAAAAGCAGAAAGCTGTATCTCCCTCATGGTGTGCAGTGACCCGGCTTCTGTCTTGTATGATTTAATATTTCCTGAGCCAAAGGAAATACAAGCTCTGACGGGGTGGCTTCTCATAAGGGGTACTAGGAATCTCGTTTCCTGAGAAACTGCCCGTGGTTTCTCCACAACGAAGGAACCGAAGCTAGTCTAGACTTGCCAGTTCATTCTGTCACAGAGACCCTCCCAGATTGTGGCCAAAGATGTTTATCGGAGATTTATCAGAAACTTTTCAACTAGATTTTATTGCAGGTTTACAAAATGCATATTCTGGAGGGGTCCAACACTCAGAACTTCTGCTGTATGTCTTTGTCCTGTTCTTCAGGAATCAGAAACATGGAAATGAGGGGGCTCTAGTTATAAACTTTACCGATGCTTCACGTTCAAGAGATACAGAAGGGTGGGTTGCACATCACAGCCCAGTAGGACTGGCAAACTGGTTGGTCCTTATTCACCAAGACTGAAGCCCTGCTCTGAGATGGCTCTGCCATCCTGTTCAGACAGGAGAAAGGAAATCAGCTCAAAGCAGTCTGTAGAATGCAAGGCTCATTTAAATGTTAATGATCCTTGTAAGGCAAGAGCCTGAGGCTCAGGTTATACCCACAGCTATGTAAATAAACCTGAGAAGTGCCACAGACTTCCTAATGTGGCCCCACCCTTTTTTGACGCTGTGTCTTTAATTTTCTTAAAGAATTATTTTTTATTTAACTTTATTATTATTACTATTATTATTATTTTCTAGTCTTATCAGAGAGAGAGAGAGAGAGAGAGAGAGAGAGAGAGAGAGAGAGAGAAACTGAGAAAGCAAGCCACCAGGTCTGGGACCCGAACCGCAATTGGCCATGTAGGAGTCCAGTGCCTTTAACCACCACACACGACCTGCTGGCCTGAAGCTGGGTCTTTCAGTTCACTAAGCAGAGGAAGGAATAGCCAAGTAATAGTCCACATTATCTTGGATGGACCGATGTTAACTCTTTGCAATTGGCAACCTCCCCTCCTCTCGCCCTTTTCATTGTTACTTAAACCCACTCCCATGGCTGCCGTTTCAATGAGCGGTTTCCGGGAAGCTGCAGGCCCTGCACACGGGTGATGGGTCCTGCGCCCAAGGACTACTACTACCCGCGTTTGTCCATGTGTCCCGCCTCAGCCTCACTCTGAGCGACACATGACATCGCAATGCCTTTTGCACAGAAACTCCTGAACCAGTTAGCAGAGGCTCCTCACAGGTGGGCTTGCTAAGTGAGACGGCCTTGGTGTGCCGTGATGAACACCCCAGACCGGGCAGCACAAGGGACACACTTACTCTTTAGTCTGGGGGCAGCAAGTCCACAAAGTGGAGCCAGTGGGTTACTGGCGAGGGTCCTCATGGTTTGCAGACAGCTGCATTCTTGCCATGTCTTCCTACGGTGTCTCGTCCTCTTCGAGGCTCTGACCCATCAGCTTAACCCACCAGTTCCACTCTGACGGCTTCTTTTAACCTTCATAATATCCTCACAGGCCTCATCTCCAAATGCAGTCACGTTGGGGATGAGGGCTTCATCAGGAGAACTGTGCTCTGTAACCTGGGGAGTGACAAGTTCCTGGAGATGTGGCCTCAGTGCCCTTCTATTGAAGCTCTCCCCAAAATCTGAGAAGACTGTAAAGCGTCATTCAGACGTCTGCCGAGTGAAATGCAGTCTATGGAGGCGTGAACAGCACCCGCTCAGTCACCCCTGAGGAGCAAGGGTGTTTTCAACCTGTGCAAGGCAACAGGAAGTAAAGAGTCTCGCAGACCCAGCCCGGGAGCAGGCACGGGACGCTGCTGCTTGGTAGGCTGGCCCACATGGGAGGCCCGCGTTTGAGTCCTGGGCCACCGAGCCGCCGGGAGCCCTGGGCATGTCTGTGGCCACAACTACTTGGGAAGTGGAGGGAGGGGCCTACAGCATAGTGAGACCCTATCCAAAAATACCCCAAAAACCAAACATCAGAAACAAAACAACCACACACACACACACACACACACACACACACACACGAATGTGCCAGTATAAGGGTGTCAGACACATACAAAGCAGACCATCACAAACACAGAAAGTGGTCTAGCAGATGTTACAGACTGCATGAAGTGGGGTGAAAACCCACACGCTGAAGAACCATCTAACCGCGTCTAAGAGAAGATACTTCCTGGAGGAGGCGGACCTTAAGTCAAGGCTGATGGCCTAGTGCAGTGGGGTACCTGGCAGCCAAAGGGGGATATTGTTCAGCCTTCTCATTTCCTCTCAGCTAGGCAAGTGTTTGGGAGCAAGGACACCGCTCTCTCTCATCCCCCCACCCCCCCCAACGATCGAATAGCTAACCAAGTCGGCCCATCGCATTAAAGCCCATGGCATCCGAACTCAGATCTCACAAAGAAAAGTGATTGCTTGAAAGTTCTTACTGTTCAAACAAAAATCCAAAAGAAAATCAATAATACAAAGTTAAATACTCGTTCTTAACCAAGAACGAGTGCAAAGTTTAACTCTATTACACTTTGGAATTTAAATTGAACTCGTGTACCCCGTAGTCAATTAAAGATACTTCTCCAAACTCCCTGACAAGACATTTCTAAAGAGCACAAGATGGATTTATTCACTTTTTAAGTTTTGAAAATTGGCTATAAATAAAAAAAAAAAAATGACATGAATGTTACTATGGATATGTTTTTAACTGTTAAAGTTATCCCATAATTGATTGGCTATAATTGAGTCAGAAAAGACACAGATGGCTGCTTAGAACTTCTTCCCAAGTAAAAATAAACTCATTAAAGGTTAAACTCTGGGCAGTGTCTTAAGGCCGAGGGAAAGAGCAGCGTTGTAACATCAAATGGAACCGGCGCGTAATCGCATCCAAGACTCGGCTCCCAGGGACTGGGCCGAGGCTCTGATTCTCCACGTGGGCCTGAGAGAGAGTATTTCATTTCATTTCACTGAGACCATACTCTAGGAAAGAACGGTTTTCAGAATTAAGATTTATACTGCAAAAAATCTTTAGATTTTACCTTCTCTGGTGTTTTAAAAAATGACGCTATTACTCTCTAGTCTCCAAATTTAATTATGAAATAACCAGAACAATCGAAGTAACCCAAACTCTATTCCTCTACAACTCTCCCCTCTCCTCCAGCCCTCAGCCTCCACGGCTGTGGCCCTTTTACCAAAACCAGGACCACACAGTCACTGTTGTAAACAGCAGCACGGACCCTTCACGGAGGGACTCACTGGTAAACACGCCTGGAGTGACGATCCCAGCCTGCGTGTGCATATTGTCCTAGGGTTGGTAGAGAAGGGTCTGTGCCGGGGGCAGGGAGGACTCCTGTCCTAGGGCAGGTAGAGAAGGGTCAGTGCTGACGGCAGGGAGGACTCCTGTCCTAGGGCAGGTAGAGAAGGGTCAGTGCTGACGGCAGGGAGGACTCCTGTCCTAGGGTTGGTAGAGAAGGGTCAGTGCCGTGGGCAGGGAGGACTCCTGTCCTAGGGCAGGTAGAGAGGGGTCAGTGCTGACGGCAGGGAGGACTCCTGTCCTAGGGCAGGTAGAGAAGGGTCAGTGCTGGGGGCAGAGAGGACTCCTGTCCTAGGGCAGGTAGAGAAGGGTCAGTGCTGGGGGCAGGGAGGACTCCTGTCCTAGGGCAGGTAGAGAAGGGTCAGTGCTGACAGCAGGGAGGACTCCTGTCCTCGGGTTGGTAGAGAAGGGTTAGTGCTGGGGGCAGGGAGGACTCCTGTCCTAGGGCAGGTAGAGAAGGGTCAGTGCTGACAGCAGGGAGGACTCCTGTCCTCGGGTTGGTAGAGAAGGGTCAGTGCTGACAGCAGGGAGGGCTCCTGTCCTAGGGCAGGTAGAGAAGGGTCAGTGCTGACAGCAGGGAGGACTCCTGTCCTAGGGTTGGTAGAGAAGGGTCAGTGCTGGGGGCAGAGAGGACTCCTGTCCTAGGGTTGGTAGAGAAGGGTCAGTGCTGACAGCAGGGAGGGCTCCTGTCCTAGGGCAGGTAGAGAAGGGTCAGTGCTGGGGGCAGAGAGGACTCCTGTCCTAGGGCAGGTAGAGAAGGGTCAGTGCTGGGGGCAGAGAGGACTCCTGTCTTAGGGTTGGTAGAGAAGGGTCAGTGCCGGGGGCAGGGAGGACTCCTGTCCTAGGGCAGGTAGAGAAGGGTCAGTGCTGGGGGCAGAGAGGACTCCTGTCCTAGGGCAGGTAGAGAAGGGTCAGTGCTGACGGCAGGGAGGACTCCTGTCCTAGGGCAGGTAGAGAAGGGTCAGTGCTGGGGGCAGAGAGGACTCCTGTCCTAGGGCAGGTAGAGAAGGGTCAGTGCTGACAGCAGGGAGGACTCCTGTCCTCGGGTTGGTAGAGAAGGGTTAGTGCTGGGGGCAGGGAGGGCTCCTGTCCTAGGGCAGGTAGAGAAGGGTCAGTGCTGACGGCAGGGAGGACTCCTGTCCTAGGGCAGGTAGAGAAGGGTCAGTGCTGGGGGCAGGGAGGACTCCTGTCCTAGGGCAGGTAGAGAAGGGTCAGTGCTGACAGCAGGGAGGACTCCTGTCCTAGGGCAGGTAGAGAAGGGTCAGTGCTGACGGCAGGGAGGGCTCCTGTCCTCGGGTTGGTAGAGAAGGGTCAGTGCTGACGGCAGGGAGGACTCCTGTCCTAGGGCAGGTAGAGAAGGGTCAGTGCTGACAGCAGGGAGGACTCCTGTCCTCGGGTTGGTAGAGAAGGGTCAGTGCTGACAGCAGGGAGGGCTCCTGTCCTAGGGCAGGTAGAGAAGGGTCAGTGCTGGGGGCAGGGAGGACTCTTGTCCTCGGGTTGGTAGAGAAGGGTCAGTGCTGGGGGCAGGGAGGGCTCCTGTCCTAGGGCAGGTAGAGAAGGGTCAGTGCTGACGGCAGGGAGGACTCCTGTCCTCGGGCAGGTAGAGAAGGGTCAGTGCTGGGGGCAGGGAGGACTCCTGTCCTAGGGCAGGTAGAGAAGGGTCAGTGCTGACGGCAGGGAGGACTCCTGTCCTTGGGTTGGTAGAGAAGGGTCAGTGCTGGGGGCAGAGAGGACTCCTGTCTTAGGGTTGGTAGAGAAGGGTCAGTGCCGGGGGCAGGGAGGACTCCTGTCCTAGGGCAGGTAGAGAAGGGTCAGTGCTGGGGGCAGAGAGGACTCCTGTCCTAGGGCAGGTAGAGAAGGGTCAGTGCTGACGGCAGGGAGGACTCCTGTCCTAGGGCAGGTAGAGAAGGGTCAGTGCTGGGGGCAGGGAGGACTCCTGTCCTAGGGCAGGTAGAGAAGGGTCAGTGCTGACGGCAGGAAGGACTCCTGTCCTCGGGTTGGTAGAGAAGGGTCAGTGCTGACGGCAGGGAGGACTCCTGTCCTAGGGCAGGTAGAGAAGGGTCAGTGCTGACAGCAGGGAGGACTCCTGTCCTCGGGTTGGTAGAGAAGGGTCAGTGCTGACGGCAGGGAGGACTCCTGTCCTCGGGTTGGTAGAGAAGGGTCAGTGCTGACGGCAGGGAGGACTCCTGTCCTAGGGCAGGTAGAGAAGGGTCAGTGCTGACAGCAGGGAGGACTCCTGTCCTCGGGTTGGTAGAGAAGGGTCAGTGCTGACAGCAGGGAGGGCTCCTGTCCTAGGGCAGGTAGAGAAGGGTCAGTGCTGGGGGCAGGGAGGACTCCTGTCCTCGGGTTGGTAGAGAAGGGTCAGTGCTGGGGGCAGGGAGGACTCCTGTCCTAGGGCAGGTAGAGAAGGGTCAGTGCTGACGGCAGGGAGGACTCCTGTCCTCGGGTTGGTAGAGAAGGGTCAGTGCTGACAGCAGGAAGGACTCCTGTCCTCGGGTTGGTAGAGAAGGGTCAGTGCTGACGGCAGGGAGGACTCCTGTCCTAGGGCAGGTAGAGAAGGGTCAGTGCTGACGGCAGGAAGGACTCCTGTCCTTGGGTTGGTAGAGAAGGGTCAGTGCTGACGGCAGGGAGGACTCCTGTCCTAGGGCAGGTAGAGAAGGGTCAGTGCTGACGGCAGGAAGGACTCCTGTCCTCGGGTTGGTAGAGAAGGGTCAGTGCTGACAGCAGGGAGGACTCCTGTCCTAGGGCAGGTAGAGAAGGGTCAGTGCTGGGGGCAGAGAGGACTCCTGTCCTAGGGTTGGTAGAGAAGGGTCAGTGCTGGGGGCAGGGAGGACTCCTGGCTTCTCTCTCATCATCCAAGAATGAGCCCAAAGCCCAGCAATGGCACAGCTGGGACTTGGGAAATTACAAACTTCAGTTTCCAAGGGCCCTAAACATCACATGAACTGTTTTTCTGTTGGTGTGTGTCGGGGGGAGGGGGTATTTGTACTTATTTTGTATGTCTCCCTCTCCAAGAGAACTTTCCTAACCACAGCAAGAGACTCTATGTAACCATTCAGATGGTCATCACAGCTTTCATAACACACAGCACGGTCCTACTTGAAGACAGCTTAAACGTCGATGCAGTCTCAGCTCCTTGCATGTGCCTAGCATACAGCGGCTGCTCAATAAATACTTGCTGATCACTAGATGGAGGGAGAAGTGGAAGAATATGTACTGCTTTGGGGTTTGTAGACTCAGTAAAAATGGTAGATTCTTTTGTGTAAATCTGACCACTTGCTAATTCTGTCACATTCCATCAAGTCACTACAGATAAAAAAGGAACAACATTCAGGGTTCTGATCCTAAATATTATTAACAGATTAATGTCATAGACTCTTATAACGTCAGAAATGAACTGGATTTGAACCATGACCCACCAAAATATTTAATGGGTCAGAAAAGTAGGGCCTCTTTCCATTCGTTTGGTGACCTTGAGGGGACGTGAAGCCGTGTCAGGCTCTCCCACGGCGAATCGCCCATGGACGTGGTCTCCGGGCAGGTTGGGAAGACCAGGGTGGAGATAAGCAGAAAAGGAATACTGGGGTTACAAATGCAGAGACGGATATCATCCTCAAGGTGCAGCCATAATTCCACGATGACATCTTTGAACAGTGAATGACAGGACTGAACGTATGAGGACTTGGAAAAGTTCACATGAAAATAAAAGTAGTTTATTTTGATGCAATCGAAATTTAAATTCATGCACAGTTTTTTTCATACACACTTTCTATAAAAATACACATCTTTCTGGGTACATTATGGTTTTTCAAAGTATGCATGTAGTGTCTGATAACCAAGTCAAGGATATTATTATATTTACCTATTTGTCATCTTTAACAAAGAATATGAGTATACCTTCAAGTTTTGTTCTATTAGTTTAGATTTAATATATATATGTATGTATATGTGTATGCATATATATACACACACACACACACATATATATATGTATATATATATATATATATATATATATATATATATATATATATATATACGGCTAGCAGGTGGTGTGGTGGTTAAGGCGCTGGACTCCCACACAGTTAACCACAGTTCAAGGACCTGACAGCTTGAAAATCATGCCAGGCATGTGTGCGTGGGTGCCCAAATCCCAAGAGGAGAATGGAAGAGAAGGAATTGCTGCATGGCCACCCCCACCCCCGGGGGTGATTTCTCACTTTCCTTCTCTCCGTCTCTCTCTGGCAAGCACATGTATCCTGTGGGGAAAAAAATCTTTAAAAAAGAAGAAAAATAAAATATATGAATGCTTGGTGATGTCTCCTCCAGCCCCTTGTTTTTACTCTGTTGTGGTATATCATTTCATAACCGATTTAACTGGTTTAAATGCATTTTTGTGTCTGTTCAACACTTTTTCCTAAGCCTTTCCCCGTCACCCCTCACCCTCTGTGCTGTCTCTGGCATCTGCAGTTGCTCTCACCACTTCTGCAACTTCAAATCTTTCCATTTCTGCCCCAGAGTGCAAACATTTGGTGTGTATTAAGTGGGGACATACCATGTTTGTCTTTCATAGTCTTACTTATCTTAGCATTAGATCTTCTAGATTCACCCACTTTATCTGAATGACAGGACCTCGCTGTTCTTTATAACTGGTCATATTCCATAAGCTTTTGAAGACTCCCTCATACGGCCTTGGGGTCACTCCAGGAGCTTTACAAGGCCAAGAAGAAAGGCAGGTCATTGCCGATGGGCAATGACCCAACTGTCTGCGAGAACCAGAAAGAAGGCCTTGGTGAGGGCGAAAAGCATAAAGAACATGGATTGAGATCCACCTTAGGAGGAGACATCAGATAATCATAGCAAAGGGTCAGCTATCGGGTCGTCGGTACAGTCATGATGCATTTTTCCCTATCATTTATGTGTTTATTTTTACATTTTTAGACAAACATTTACTTTACATATCAAAAATATTTTGCTCATACTCCATACTTCTTGACAGTTAATGAACGACTTTCAAAAAATTGAATTTTAAAGATAATGTTTGAAATATTTGTTGTAATTTTGTTTGTGACTCTATAACAGAGACAGTATGGTTTTAAATATTTTTGAGAAAATATTTACATATTAAGCAAACACCCAGCGCACAAGTCACACAAAAACCTTCTCAGTTCAGCCCTGCCTACCAAGTATTCTGTGATATACCATCTGCTTGCAAAGATCAGTCTGTTTTTCTTCCTTCAAAGTCTTCCTCAAGATAATCCTCTGGTTGTGGCTGCTCTTTTGCAATCTCTGCTGATTACACTGCTGGGCTGGAAAAGTCCAGTTATTTTATGGTGTGAATTCTTTCCTATGGTTTCTCTAATCCTCTCTGCCAGGCAGAGCTGTTCATGGTGCCAGGCCATCTTTCCAAGAGCTTCTGTTGGCTTACTTGAGATCTATCTTAGTTCCATAGTTTTCTGGTTTGATCTTTAGATATGATGTTCCAGTCAAAGCCCTGTCCAATAATGAGTATTTCCAAATTCGGATTCAAGGCAACAGGTATTACTAAACTTATGCAAATAACCATTCTGCCAGAAAATAAGAATACTCCTAAATATTTGCCAATTCCAGAGGGATCAGGAAGGGAGAAAAGTTTATGTTTCCATTTAAAGAAACAAACAAACAAGAAAAAATATTTTTAACAAATTGGTGAACCTATCAACAGCCCAAAAGAAATATCCTTAAATTGGGAAAAGAAAGCATAGTTTAAAAAAATCAGTAATGTTATATTCAAAGGGCCTTAGGGTCAACCCGACCCTCACACGTGCTGTCATAATCAGAGTGATGTGCTGCCATGTGTCACCGCCAGTGGCCCATTTTTACATGATCAGAACAGTGTGTGTGACAGAAGACAGTATTAGTTAAGTGAATGAATGGATGAATGATCAATTAAGGAGCTGAGTGTGGTTTGAGTCCTGGACCTAGCAGTTTGAAAATCATACTGGGCTCATGATTTTTTTGTACCCAAAATCCTGAGAAAAGGATGGAGGAGAAGGGATTACAGTCTGGCCATCTTCTGCTGAGGTGGTTTCTGTTTTCCCTCTCTCTGTCTCTCTCTCTGGTAAGCACACATGCCCTATGGCAAAAACTAAAACAAACAAATGAACAAACAAAAAACTAAAGTCAATTTTCCGTCAATTATTCCAAAAAATTGAAGTGAAAGCAAGGTTCCAAATCCAGATACAAAACAAGACAAGGACAAAACAAGAAAAGAAAATTACAAACCAATATTTCTAATGAACACAGATGCAACTATCCTCAGTAAAATTCTAGCATATCATTCCCATGGCTAATCAAAAAGATTATACATCATGACCAAGGTGTCTTTAACTCTGGAATGTAAGGATGGTTCAATATATGCAAGTCCATAAATATGATACACCATATCAACAAGATGAAGGACAAAAAACACATGACTACTTTAATAGCAGCAGAAAAATGTTTGGGAAAATCCAACATCCCTTTATTTTAGAAATGCTCACTAATCAGGGATAAAAGAAAGGCACCACAGCATAATAAAGAGCTTGTACGAGAAACCCACAACCCATATCATACTGAACGGGTAAGGCTGAATGCTTTTCCTCTAAGAACTATAACAAAACATGGATGATCACTTTCATCACCCTTACCAAACATACTACTAACATGCTCTGACTAACCGTAGTCGGAGCAATTAGGCAAGAGAAAGAAAGAAAATCCACACAAATTAAAAAGAGAGGCCAAATTGTTCCTGTCTGCAAAAAAATAATTTTACATATAGAAAATCATAAAAATTAATCAAGTAAATTCTTGTAACTTATAAACAAATTCAGTAAAGTTGCAGGACAAAAACCAACATATAAAATCTGGCAGCACATTTATACACCAATTATAAAAGTGCTGAAAAAAGAACTCAGAAGAATAACACGATTTCAAATAGCTACCAAAAAAGAGAGAGAAAGAAACAAACAAAAAGAAATATCTAGAAATCACTTTAACCAGGGAGGTGAAAAGTCTTTATAATGAAAATTTCAAACAACTAATGAAAAAGTTGAAGATGACACAGAAAAGTAAAAATGTCATCAAATGTTCATGGATTGGATGAATCAATACTTCTAAACACAATGTACATATCCAATGCAATACCTATCAAAATACCAGTGATATTCTTCACAAAAATAGAATAATCAAAATTTGTATGGACACCTAAAAGAACCAACATAAACAAAGCAATTCTGAACAAAAAGAAGTAGGAGCATCATACTCTCAGATTTCAAAATAAACCCTAAATTTATAGTAACAGAAACAGCAGGCTACTGGCAAACACACACACACGCATACACCAATGGAATGAACAGAAACCCCAGAAATTAATTCATATCTATAGCCAGCTGATTTTTGAAAAAGGTGCCAAGAATATCCATTCACTGGGGGAAAACAGTCTCATCAATAAATAGCACTGGGAAAACCAGACATATGTGTGCATGTGTGCAGAAGAATAAAGACAGACTTTCTCTCTCTCTCTCTCTCTCTCTCTCTCACACACACACACACACACACACACACACACACACAGATTACAAGTGGTCCATCGGTGGCATGGTGGTTAAGGTGGCTGGATCCCACACTGCCAACACTGTGGTTTGAGTCCCCACCTGAGAACCATACGGGAGGAGCACGCGTGCATGCCCAAAATTCGAAAAGGAGGAAGAAATGGAGAAGAAGGGACTTCAGCAAGACCAACCCCCGAGGAGTGCTTTTCACTTTCCTTCTCTTTTTCAACAGTGAGTATACCTACCCTCTGGCAAATTTTTAGAAACCTTAAACAATATAGCTTCTAGAAGAAAACAGAGCGGAACAGAAGTGGCAGGTGGATTCTAGGCTGCTGATCAGCTGACCTTAAAGTGAGATTATCTTGGGTTTCTAGGTGGGCCATGTAATCACAAGGGTCCTAAAACATAGAAGAAGGGGGCTGAAAAGTGGGTCTGAGTGACATGACATGGGAAAGACTAACCTGTCATTACTGGTTTTAAAATGGGGGGAAAAGGCCATGAACGGAAGCACACAGGCGACTTCCACAAGCTCGAAAAAGGGAGGGACGCCTTCTCTCTCCGATCCCCCAGCGAGGACACAGCCCTGCCAGTCTCGCCCTGAGCCGTGAGGTCTGACAGGCTGCTACTGTGCAGAACACACAGCGACACCTTTGTGTTCTTTCAGAGACTGAACTTGCAGAAATTTGTTACAATAGCAGTGAAAGTATGCTGCCTCCCCTCACCCACGAAATTTCCATAAATACGTAGAAACAGTGAGAGGTCAGGACAGAAAGAATCAGAGCACCACTGCACGGCAATAAAAATCAGATAACACTGACAGTTACAACACACCAGGATTAATGAGCATCAGTGAGCGCGTGCCGTAGAAAGTCAAATAGGGACAGAAGTTATAAACTGCACTATTTACTGATAAAGCGAGAGCAGATCATAATCGCCTGAAAATTGTTGTAGAGATTTGCAATTATAACATAAAAAATGACAATAAATAATTCTAACTGCACTAAGCTCAAAAAGCAGGGTCTATGCTTCTTCTTTTCTTTTCTTTTTGCTTCGGGGCACGTACACTCACTGGAGTTAAGACGGGGAGAGAGAAAGAGAGAGAGAGAGAGAGAGAGAGAGAGAGAGAGAGAGAGAGAGAGAAAGCACCCGAGGATGGATGGCCACACGCAATCCCTTCTCTATTCTCTTGGGGTTTTGGTCAAGTGTGCACACGTGCTTGCCATGTTTTTGATCATGTGTGCACATGTGCTTGCCATGTCTTTCACGCCCCCGGGTCTGGGACTTGAACTGCACAGTTGGCCATGTGAGACCTAGCCACCTCAACCACCAGCTGGCGCGGGACCGTGTTTCTTACGAGTCATCAGATAATTATTACAGCTTGATCGAAGTAATCAGGATATTGTGTTTCATCCCTGCATGGGAAAATTCTTTGTGACTTTATGTCACACACACACAATGAAAAGACGTCATGAAAAGAGAAGGAGGAGGAGAGGAAAGAGAAGGCAAAGAGCAAGCAGAGAAGAAAGAGAGAGATGAGAGGCAATAAGAAGGCGTGAGGAAGGGAGGGAGAGGGCTCAGCTGCAGCGGGGCGCGTGGGAGGGTCAACTGCGTGGTGGAGATTGCTGACTGCCGTCATCACGGGAGACCAGGTGTGAGTCCCAGCCCAGCCTGAGCAAACTGGGTGCTCGGGACTCCGAGAGCTCAGGGTGGGGACAGAGAGAGGCGAGACCCTGCCCAGAATGCCTCTCTCTTTTTCTCCCTTCACTCTCACACTTTCTCTCATATATATATATATAAAAGAAAGAAACATAAAAAAGGGAGGCTGTGTAAAAAGAGGTAAAGAAGACATGAGCATATACTGATTTGAATATTTTAAACGTAAGAGCTGAGTCCACAAAACTCCTAGAAAAAAAGAATAAGGAGAATGCTTCTTTATGTTGGTCTGCCAATGATGTTTTGGGTATGATACCAAAAGCACAAGCAATAAAAGCAAAAATAAATAAAATAATATAGAATTAAATTAAAAATGGGATTATATCAAACAAAAAGCTTCTGCACAGAAAAATATCAACAAAATTAAAAGGAAAATATCTGCAATTGGAGAAAATATTTGTAAGCTGAATATCTGATTAAAGGGTTAATATCTAAAATACACAAGGAACTCATGTAACTCAATAGCAAAAATACCACAGATAATCTTATTGGAAAATGGGCAAGGAGCTGAAGAGAAATTTTTTCAACAAAGATATAAAATTGGCTGACAGGTATATGCAAAGGTTCTCAACATTATTAATCGTCAGTAAAATACAAATAAAAAACAACAATAAGATATCACATTACACCTGTCAGGATGGTTTTATATAAAAAATAAGTATTAGTAAGTGCCCCAGCAGGTCTCCTTCTAGATGAATATCCAAAGGAATTAAATTGGGATCTGGAAGAGATACTGCATAATCCTTGCAGCATTACTCATAATAGCCAAGATAGGAAAACAATCTAAACATCCATCAGTGGATGAATGCATTGAAAATAACAGAGTATTATTTAGCCTTTAAAAGAAGGAAACTCCACTATTTGCACATACAGGCTGACCCCTGGAGAACACCATTCTGAGTGAAATACGCCAGCTGTGGACAGACAACTATTGTGCGATCTCACTGACCTGTGGAATCTAAGAGTCGAACTCATAGAAGCAGAACAGAACGGCGGGGGAGGGGGAGTGGGGAGGTGAGGGGGGAGGGGAGGTGGGGAGGTGAGGGTTGATGACTGTGAAGTTTCAATTATGAAAGGCAAGTAAGCGCTGGGACCCCCTCAGCACCACGGTGCCCAGCTATCTTGTACTGCACACTTACAGTTGCCCAGGGGGTAGATCTCGTGTTGAGCGCTCCTCACACACCACCCACATCTCCCCCCACACACATTAACAACAGTAATAAAGAAGGTGGGGAAAACGGATGTGATGGATATATTCCTGGTCTTGATGGTAGGAAAGGTTTCGAGGTGTGGACTTGCTCCCAAACTCCCTGAGGGCATGCATGCCATACCTGCGTATGTTTGCCATGCAAATCCTACTGATAGAGTGGCCGAAATACACATAACGGCCTTCCCAGCTGGGAATAACCTGCATGTGCTGGGTCCTGGGAAGAGAAATGGCAGGGGGATGACACACGGGATGGCGTCACGCCCAGCAAGAGGGCCCCGGTACAAAGTGAAATCCCTACCACGTAGTTAAAGCTCTCCTTAAAGTCCACCCCTTCCTATTTCCCTTTGTCCCAATTCTACCTCCAATCCTCTCTCTGAGAAAGTTATTCAAAATGGCCCTTACGTAAACGTCCTTGGTCCTCATTCCAGAGAAAGGACGCAATGTGGGTTTTCTTACGTGAACAACTGTATGGTGAATCGAGATGGACGCATGCCCGGATGAGGAGGACGTGGTTCGCAACAGCCAGCGTCAGGGCAGTGCTGCGTCCGAGTGCAGAACCGAGTGCACCATCTCATTCAGCCTTCCCATCCTCTGCGGTAGTTGGACATACGTGGACAGGGCCATCTACCTACTATCTGCACTGGATCCTAAGCTTTGTCCTGACTTTAAGTTTTAAGCAAATTTCTCTTAGCATTTTTTGATTTTGATCTATTAAAACTAAAACTTTTTTTGAAATTAAAAAATGCATTAAATTATCTATTAATACCTATTTAATGATTGCAGTAAGCTATACAGCCCCAGTAAGGTGCAACTGAATAATGTGTTCACTTTACTCACTGAGGTTTATGCCTAAAGTCGGACATGCTTCCATAAACATGTATATATTAGCTATGCTTGCTATTAAAAGTCTTTAAATTAAAAAAAAATAATTATTTTTCTTGACATTCAAAGACCCTATGCAATGGTCTTGTTATAATAGTTTCCTTTTGTGGAGTTTCAAAATTTTCTTTTATCCCCTTAACCATAACAGTGTACTCTGATAGAACCTGCCCCAGACTACCTTCTCCAAGCCTCCCACTTCCTTTCTGAATTAACTTTAACACAATAAAGATCATCAGACAGCTACACTCACAAACAAAAGAAAGAAAGAAACTAAATCTCAAAGGTTAAGCATTTTGCCCAACATCGCGTTGCTAACAACTGGCAAAAGTAGGAATACCAGAGAATTTTATTCGTATGACCTAACACACGGTCTGTCAGTGGTCGCCAACTTCCTGCACCAGGGACTGGCCCTGTGGAAGACAATCCCCCCCAGAGGGCCTGTGGAGGGCGGGGGTGTAGTTCCCAGGATGACCCAAACACACCAGATCCACCATGCACCATGTCCAACTAAGGGCACAACCGGGGCACGGGGCGGGCTGCAGAGAGACAGGACCTTCCCCATCACCTGCCGTTCCCCCGCCCTGCGGGTGGGCAACAGCCCACGGACACTGTGGGCAGCCCAGCCCCCAACAGGCCATGGGCAGTGCAGGTCTGCAGCCCGGGGCTGGGGGCTGGTCTGCACCCTCCTGGGCTATAATTAGGACCCGCTAATTATTGCTCCCAAGGAGAAAATAAAGGAGATGGACATCAAGCTGGCCAACGTGGGAGAACACGATGAAGTCTAGGAAGTACGATTCTACTCGAAGGATTAACAAACAGGGAGACGTCGAGACAGAAGCAGAGCACAGGGATTTAACTTGGAGGGGAAGGGAGGTGCAAAGCGGATGCTAAGAAGATAAAAGAGCCGAAGACGATTATTTAGACAGTACAATGCAAAGCAAGGTGAATATCTGGTCAAGGAAGTAACTGAGGCTCAGGGATAAAAACAAGGGTACTGGAACCTGCTGTTCTGAAAATTAGCCCAGCGTGGACCTCCTGCCTCTTCAAATGAAACAGAAGAATCTGGGATTTTCAGAGCTCCACCATGAGAGCGACGAGCTTGCTGATAAATATCAAATCCCACATGGAAATGTTGCAGGCCTAGAGTATGCACGGCCTCCGACTCGTTCCATTTCACGATACGTGTTATGCACTTACTGCGTTCCGTGTTTGTTATCTCTTCTGGAATGATTTCTGAGTGATCCATTACAGGGTCTGGGTGAAGGCATCACCTTGATGTGTACGGAATCCAGTAGAGACTCGCTGTGTTCCCTAACTCCAACCAGCTGCTGGTGTAACCCAGGTACCTACATACACCCTCGGGCCGTCTAGGGAGCCTGCCGAGCTGCCAGTTAGCACGGGCAAGGTGACGCCCTAACCACAAAGGTCCCCCGTCTCAGAGGCGTACCGTGGCAGGGGTGTTTCATTGTTCTCGTTGCACAGACAACACAGCCGGGCAGAGGGGTTTCTGATCACTCTGGCAACTCTAATCTGGACAGAGTAGCCTCTACCTGGAACGTTGGCAATGCCCATGTTCCAGAAAAACCGGTATCCCAGAGGCCTCGCGCTCGTCTGGAAGTGACTCAGTACTCACAGCGCACGCACCAGATTTAGACACGGGGCCTTACTAATCACAAGGGCCAGAAAATGCAACCCCATTGCGCATCTGGAGGGCAGAGAACTGGGAACGCTCAACAGACATGTCTGCTGACCACCAGAGTCCTCCCTTCTGCCTGCCTGGCTCTCGAGGCAGGAGATACTGAGACAAGATCTCTGCGGTGCCTTCAACCACCATCTGGGAGAGACAACGTGTGGGGTCGCAGGCCCGCAATTGGAGGAAGTCTAGTGATGAGCAACTGCGATTTCCAGAGACTGGCGGGCCTGGTGGATGAAGGAAAACGAGGAGAATTAAATATGTATGGCTTGGCTGAGCAGGCCCAGTGGGGAGCACCAGTGGGTGGGAGAGGTGGATCTGGCACGGTCTAAAAATATCTGTGAATGTAAAGGAGGAGAAGGGAACTGTTTAGCATGAAAACCACAGAATATCACTAGACAGTCTAGAGAAAAATAACAGGAACTAGGTCTTGGACCTTAAAGTTGGACAAATGCCACTATCAATAAATGAGATAAAAAGCTTTTTAAAATCACTTTTATTTAAGAAAATGGGAAAAAGAGAAACCGATGGCTGAGAGCTGTCAAGGGAGTGAAGCTGAAGAGTCACCCAGGCATAAAGATGAAGAAGACCCGGGGTAACCCTGACCTCCCGTGTTCATGCCAGATTCCTGTTTGCTAATCAGATGCCAGGCGGAGGGAGGAGAGAGGAAGAGATAACGTCTTTATAACACTCCTGAGAGTTAGGAGCAGTTGAAGATGAAGTGGACAAGTGAGCACTTTATAATGAGTCACACCCTCTATTCCAGGAGGGACGGTCCCAGAGCCTGCCTTAGCGGTGTGTCTGGAGAAAGGTCCACTCTTATTACAGCTTATTAAGGCCCTTCTATAAGCTTTTTTTTTTTTTTTTTTTTTTTTTGAGAGAGAAATTTTTGCTATAAGGCATAGGTACTCACTGGAGATACAGAGACAGAAAGCAAGAAATCACTCCCAGGGGTATGGCCATTCCATAATCCCTTATCTTCCATTCTCCTCTCGGAATCTTGGGCACGCAAGCACACGTAACCCCCATGAGTTTTAAGCTGCCAGCCCAGGACTTGAACCAGGGTCGATTACGTGGGAGTCCAGCAATGTAACCATTTGCTGATCTCTCTATAAGCATTTTAATACTCTTTCAAGTTCAGAATCAAGTGTTTCTACAATAGATGTCCAGGTTCAATGCTGAGACGGAGGTACTGAGAAGTCTTCTCCAATGTCTCGGGCTGCCATGGAGGGTGTTTCTGAAGCTTGGGGTTTAGATACATGGCTTCCTTTCATAGTGCTGTTGTTTTCTTTACATTATTATCTTTATATCAAAGATTTGCCTGACTCATTTTGAAAGTTTAAAATTAAAACTTTTTCTGGATGTTATTAATAACGTGAAAAGAGTTCAGTCATTTACTTTTCCCTAGCCTGTATTCCAAACAGAAAATTTGAGTTTTTCTTTTTCAGGTAAAAGCTGCATATTTTCAGAGTTAACAGAGTCTAATTTCTTTTTTTAAAAACTATAACTATTTATTTAATTTTATTTATCCATTCATTTATTTTAATTTGACCAGAGAGAGACAGAGAGAGGGAAAGAGTGAGAAAACAAGCTGCCAGGTCTGGGACTCGAACCATGGTCAGCCACGTGGGAATGTCCAGCACCTTGACCATCAAGCCACCTGCTGGTTCCAATAGATTCTAACTTCTAGCCCTGTAGAGAAAAGAGGAATCAACTCACTTTAGAACAAGAGAAAACTAAACTGACCTCAAATATTTTTACTCTTCTAGTTTCTAAGAGTGACTCTTAAGTAAGAGTCAACACAGACAGAGCCAGCGTGTTCACTCTGGGTATTTGCTCGGCCGTTCAAGGCAGGGAGGGTGATCTGATTAGATGAACTTACTGGTCTCCGACCGAAGTATTTCCAGGAAGACGTTCACCTTCCTAAACGCCAACTGTTACCTCTGCCCTGTCGTATCAGCTTACCGTGTGCCTACCCCATGACCCAAGGTTGCTGGTTTTACTCATTTTTTTAAAAAAAATGTGCCAGAGGGTGTATCTGCTCCCTTGAGAGAGACAAAGTGAGAGCGGGAGAGGGGATGTCAGAAGGCAGCATCCGTGGGGCGGGGCCATGCCGCACCCCCTCTCCCTGTCTCCCTCCTACGGGGACTGTGGGCACACTCACGTCCCCAGCCTGTCTTGCCAGGTGTTGGGGCTGGGACTCAGAGTGGAGTTAGCCACCTGGGCTCCAGCTGCCTTCATCACCAAGCCAAGTTTGGTTCTATCCATTTTTTATTTTTTTGAGAGAGATATTTTTGCTATAGGGCACATGTGCTCACCAGAGAGACAGAAAGCAAGAAACTGTTCCCGAGGGGGGATGGCCATGCCACAGTCTTTTCTCCTCCATTCTCCTCTCAGGATCTTGGACACGCATGCACATGCACCCTGTATGAGTTTTTTAAGCCACCGGGTCTGGGACTCGAACCAGTCACGTACATGGGAGTCCAATGATGCAACCATTACACCATCCGCTGGTCCCTCTACCCTCTTTTTTAAAATCAAGGTTACCAAGATGGCATCCATTTAGAGTGGAAACGTAAATGAGCTTTGACAACTGTGTACACCTATGAAGCCCCACCAAGATCGACATGTAGGACGGCCCTCGCTCTTGTTTAGGGAGAAGTATTTCTGCAGTTTCTGTAGACATCCATTCACCTCGCATGGGGAAAGGGCATTTTCAGCCCAGATTTTAAGGTTGGGAAAGGGGGAGGAGGCAGCGGTAGTCTCCACTAGACATGACGGCATCTCGGCATGTTAGGGTCCTGTGGAAGGAAGACCAAGCGAAGCAGGTGAGGGCTGGAGTGTGGGAGCAGGCACGAGTTGCAGTTTGCAAAATTAAATGGGCAGACAGGGAAGGTTTTGATTGAGAAGATAAGAATTAAAGAAGGGGAGGGAGTTATCCAGGGTACTACGGGAGGCGAGAAGGGTTCTTAGTCAAGAGAGTAGCCAAAGCAAAAGCCCGAAAGCAGAAATGTGCCTGAGAAGAGGGGGTTTCAAAAGGTTCATGGAAAATGGAAGTAAAATACGGGTTTATTTGGTGCAAAATGTCTGCCATATCTATGCAGTTTTTTTTCATAACACTGTTTTCCATGAACTTGAATATTTCAGAAACAGAGAAGATGCCTATGCAGCTCCAGCACAGTAAGAGGGGCCAGAGCTGGTGAGAGCCAGCCGGGCACAGCGGAGCCCAGCCGGGCACAGCAGAGCCCAGCCGGGCACAATGGAGCCCAGCCGGTCACAGCGGAGCCCAGCCGGTCACAGCGGAGCCCAGCCGGGTCACAGCAGAGCCCAGCCGGGTCACAGCAGAGCCCAGCTATGTGGGCCAAAGAGCACCGCAGCACTTGGGTCATCTTGCTGCTCTGCTGTGTCACACTGAGGTGTGGGAGGAGGACAGTATGGGACCAGCAGAGGTCAAAGGCCAAAGGGACAGTAGCAGGGACACATTAGTGTTGGTCCGAGATCCAAAAAAATGGAGTAGCAAAGGCCAGCAACCAATGAATGATTTAAAAAGCCGGGCCAGAAGAACACAGGCGTTCAAGGACAGAGGCTGGAGGCCAGGCGGATACGATTGTGTGGCTGGTTTTTCCGACAGAGTTACAGAAAGAAGTCACTGAGCCATGGAAACGACACAGAGGGGCCCTCCCACCTCTCAGTGAGGCCACTTTAGGAGTCGGCGCGGGGCAGTGTGATCCAAGGCTCTGTGACGACAGCCCCACCTGGGAAGGCGGGGTCACGCCCAGGTCCCTGCACACGCGGGGCACACACGTTGCCACGGGTCAGGCTGGGGCTGGGTGGGCTGCAGTGAAGGCCCTGCTGGGTGACGCTTTCTCTTTCTCCCTCTCTCTTCTCTTTTTCATGGAAAACATAAAATACAATACAATTTTATAAAAGCACTTTACCACTTCCCCTAAGAGAATAGAAGTAAGAGGAGCACCACCTACATCGGAGAGGTTGCCAGCCCCTGTTGGTGAGACTCCCAGGGCCTCTCCAGCAAGGGGCCACGTTCCAACCCTGAGACGCACCCTGACGCTTTACGCACTGCGACCATTCCGGTCCCCTAGCCCTCTGAGCCGCCCTTCCACATACACCCCAAGTCTAATTCTTAAGAACGACATCTGATGAGTCTATCAAAAGGCACACATTTCTCAGTGCCTTACTGTCAGTGTCAAAAATCTGATTTCTTTTTAGTAAAACATGACATTGTCTTATTAGTTAAATACATAAAAACACCGCAGGGTTTACATTCCCCAACACAGGCTTGGGTAGCTCCCCTCAGCAGCAGCAGGAGCTGCAACAGCCCACGCAGGAAAGCGGAAGCTCTGCGAGGAGATCGGAGGCTGGAACGCCAGTGGGGTCACCTCGTTGGCTGGGGACTTTGCTGTGCCTTATTTCTCCATCTGGCAAAAGAATGTGAATCTTTGTGCTCTTCTGTCCAAAAGGTGCAGGCAAGGACTAGTCAAAGCTCAAACCGACAGCACTGGCCTCACCTCACACGTGCCCGGTGCTGTCCAAGTTCTCAGCCCAGTGCCAGCGGCGCCCACACTGAGGAGCCGAGGAACCGGCCAGAGGCCAAGCTCAGGTTCCAGGCCCTCCCGCAGAGCTGCAGTCTGCATTTTAGCAAATCGCTACCCGGCACGTTAGAATTTAAGAAGGGAAACCAGTGCTGAGTTCGTTTACAACCTAACTTAATCCTTGCAATGATTCCAGGTGCTAGACGGTACTGCCCCGTTCTACCAAGTTGTTACGGCTCAGCCATGACCTAGTTGGCCGTCAAGTATGTGGTAAAACCATGATTCAGACTCAGGAATGTCTGACTCCAAAAGACCCAGGCTAGTTCCTGTAAGTCTTCTCGACCTCATGACTTCAAGAGAACAAGGCTGAGGGAAGAAACGGGAAATTAGGGTGCCTTCCCTCCCCGTGATGTTCAAAATAAGAAAGGCCACTGTTAGCATCTAGAAAAATCACCTGGTATGTAAGAGGAAAATTTGATTGCAACGATAGGCCAGATCTACTAGGAGAAACTGTAAGTAAGGACAAATAAATAAGTCTTGTAGAAATCACAAAGCAAGACCCTTCCCCAGTGTTCCTGTACAGTAAACACACACACACACACACACACACACACCCGCACAACACACACGCATGCACACACACACACACTTTCTTTAAAACCGAATCTTGCTCTGCGTGAATATGTATAATTAGATGTTCCCCGGGAGAGAAGTAGTAATTAATTCAGTGTTAAACATCACAACCTATTACTTGAAATCCATAGCAACCATGGTTGCCAATAGAGGGAAAACAAAATTTTGGAGTCTATTTTTAAATAGTTACATTGAAATTTTGAAAATGTGTAAAAGCTGACACTTGCTATTTTTAGGCTAAAACAATAGGCATAAGTCAGGGAGTAAAAGGACGCTGAGGCATAAAGACAAAGAGAAGAGGCTCGTCCGCCCCCGTCTGAACAGCGAGGCAGACACAACCCCAGCCTTCCCAGAGGAGAGTCCAGCTGACTACTCTGGGGGGGAAAATTGTTCTTTCAGGCCAAGAAAAGACATGTTAATAATTTCCCAAAAGACTTGGTTTTCGGAATAAAACGGAAGAAGATTAGAATTCCAGCTTCGTCACTCAATGTGTTTCCTTAGACAAATGGTCTACCTTTCTAAGCTTTAATTCCCTCTATCTACTGCAGTGGAGAAAAAGAAGTTGTCTCATAAGGGCCTTAAAACGCTCGAATGTAAAACGACCGAGAAAGAGCGTTGGAGACTGCTCTTCTGGAGGTGGGTTCTGAACTCAGAGCTCAGGAGGGTTACTGGGAATGCCCTTGCAGTCAACATCACGGAAGGAAAGGACAGGGTTTGGGACTGGGCAGAGGGGTCAGGCAGGGATGAAAGCCCACCGCAGCCTGGCTGCCCCCACGCAACGCTGAGCCAACGTGGCCGGCAGAGCTGTCTGGGGGGCGGGCGTGACCGGGACATTTATCCCATCTTACTTAGCCAGTCAGGAGATGTGGACGGCTCACGGAACGGCGTGACCTTAGACCAGGGAGCCTTCTGCCACCGGCACAGTCCCTGCAGAGGCGGCCCGCTGATACACCCTCAGCACCTGGGCAACAAGTCCTTTGGGGGTGCTGCGTCTCCACGGCTAACAGATACCATGCAGATAACGTTTCCTTTACTTCCTCTGCATATGTAATTGTTACAAACACATCTTAGAGATTCCAGTGTCCAGAAAAACCCATTATGATGAATATCGTAACAATTTCTGCTCACCTGCCAAATCAGTTTCAATATTGTGTTGGATTCTGGCTGTCGATCATCTCACTTAAACTCAGTAATTCTAGGAGGTAGTGCTCATCTCTATTTTAGGACTGGAGAGAGGAGTGGAAAGGGTCACTAGACACAGCCGGTCTGGCAAACACTGGAGGTGGGAGAGCAGCACACGGGACAGTTCTGGTTTTTAATTGCTGGAGGACATGTGTGCTTGCCAGAGGGAAAGACAGAGCTAGGAAGAGGCAGCAAGCTCCGGTGGGGTGGTGTCACACCACGGTCCCTTCCCCTCCATTTCTCCCGTCAGTCAGGTATTTAAGGCACGTCTGGGGTTCTGACCCGAGTGGGACCCAGCTCCCTTAACCACTAGGCGATGGGGCCCTGGACAGGTCTTCAGTGGCACCCTAGCAAAACCATTCCTGTGCATGTCCAACGTCAACTCAGACTATCGACAACTGAAAAACACATTTCAAGAGAACTGTCATTTGTTGAGGAAGGTGACTCACATATGCACCAACCCACTTAACCTGTATGCCACTGTCTCCACATTTTAAAGTATAATCAACTAATCTCACTCCCCTGCTCCCCCGAGAGTACAGCAGAAGGAGGAGGCTGGGTTACTGGACCCCAGAGCCTATTTCACCTTGGGGACTCTCCACAGGTAGGGTTACTGGACCCCAGAGCCTATTTCACCTTGGGGACTCTCCACAGGTAGGGTTACTGGACCCCAGAGCCTATTTCACCTTGGGGACTCTCCACAGGTAGGATTACTGGACCCCAGAGCCTATTTCACCTTGGGGACTCTCCACAGGTAGGGTTACTGGACCCCAGAGCCTATTTCACCTTGGGGACTCTCCACAGGTAGGGTTACTGGACCCCAGAGCCTATTTCACCTTGGGGACTCTCCACAGGTAGGGTTACTGGACCCCAGAGCCTATTTCATCTTGGGGACTCTCCACAGGTAATGCAGCCTGTTAACTGATGGGATATGATGCACTCTGAGAAGCTTAGAATGGAGTCTAGACCAGTTGGAGTTTCATGGTCACAAGCAATAGAAATCAGATTGTAAAACACTAGGCATTTTGGGAATCTTTGGGAGGCTGGAGGACTAGGTTTGGAACTGGTAGGACCACACAGCCCTGGAAGGCTAGCGGATGGAGAGCCAACAGCCTCCTTGTGTGAGAAGTTGGGCAGGGACCAGCACTTGGCCTAATGGCTACGTCGCTGGACTCCCATGTAGTCGACTGTGGTTCGAGTTCTGGACCTGGTGGCTTAAACTCACGTGGGGCCTGTGTGTGTGCGTGCCCAAGATCCTGGGAGGAGAATGGAGGAGTAGGAGTAGGAGTTGCGGCATGGCCATCCCCCGGGATGGGGGGTGATTTCTCACTGTCTGTTTCTCTGTCTCTCTCTGTCTTTCTGACATAGCCATTACACTAACTGCTGGTCCCATATATACTCTTATACAAAGGTAGAGAAAGCAAATGAATCCCAAATTCAGTAAATTTGGAGAAACCAGATTTAGAACACAGAATAAAAGTCAGTGGAATTAATGCATGAAACATTTACGTAGAATAAAACTTTTTTTCAAGTTTCGAAGTAAATTACTTAAAGAAAATAAAGCTTACTTTTTATTTTTTTTTTGTAAGAATGAGGAAAAGAAAGGAAAAGAGAGAGCAAGAAAGACAAGCGCTCTCAAGGTCTCACGATGCAATCTCCAGCCCTTCCAGCCAGACAAGGTCTCCGGCATGCATACTTGGTGGGCACAGTTCAGCTGAGGAACCAAATCTGAGCTCTGTCATGGGGCCCAGCCGCAGTGGGCAGTGCGCTACCACATACCATTGCCTGAGGCCCCACTATTCATATTTTAAGTCTCCAGTCAAGGTACGACCCTAATTGTTTGGTTACAACTGTGCAGGAGTTCCACCAGAGTCCCTCTGTAGGATCTGGTATGTGGTTCTTTGTCAAAACAAACAAACAAACAAAAACAAAAAAACAAAGCAGAGGGATTTCAAGTGCTCCTGAAGCTGGTCACCCTGCTCCTCTGCTAGTCACGGTCCACCCAGCCCCACTCCAGCTTCAGCTCAAATGGATCACTGACCAAGACGATGCATGAGCAATGGTTTTAACAATAATCGTTTCCTCCCTTTCTCCTTAAATATCATATTCCCATGTCATTTAGAACTCAGTCATTTATGAATAGTGAACCATGAATTCACTATTCAGCTATCCAAGTCAACGTCCTTGTCTGCCTAAGGGTGTGGACTGCTTTCGAATTGTACAGGGAACCAAACGTCCACCCAGACACGGCCTCCCAGTGGGCAGGTATCTAGCTTGCATAGATATAGCATGTACCCACGTCACTGTCTTCTTCATCCACAGAAAACCCATCTACCCACGAGATCATCTAGGAATTATCCTAATGTCATGTACTTAAACTTGTTATTTTCATCTGGCACTGGATCTCCAAAATAATTTCTGTTTCTCAGCAAGGCAGAAACCAGTGGTAATACATTCACCACAAGTGTCCTCATGCAGGAGGAAGAGGAGAGAAGCGAACAGTTACTGACGTCTGCTTTGTCCCACACGATATGCGAGATGCCCCCCTGTTAGCCTTCACATCGACGTGGCAGGAGGCCGGGCTACAGGTGGTAAGCACTATTTTCAGAGTGGGTGTTGGGAAGGGTTAGTAACTTGTCCCAGGTCCCGTGGCCTGTGAGTGGCAGAGCTGTATCTGCCCTGACTCCGATGCTCCTGAGTCCCAGGTGACTGCCAGCACGTCACGAGTGTGGTGGTGCCGCAGCTCAGAGGTCAGCCCCTCAGTGATTGTTACATCAGAACAGACACCACCATAAGCCGATGGGACTGAAATGTGCCATCGTCCTAATTTAGACAGGGTCAGGACATTTATTTTCACTGAGTGTGTGGCAGTTAAAAACCTTCCTGAAAGCAAGTGATGGAAGATGAGCTTTGGAATATCATCGAGGAACCCTGTAAGGAATGTGAAAATAACTCCCGTTGTAAAATCACGTTATGACCACATTCTTCGTGCAGGTCAGGCGCGATGGCCAAGTTGCTATGATCACTCCTGCTGTGACATATTTAAAGATAAGCACATGTTGTTTTATTTGAACAGAGCATACATCAAAACAATATTGGTTCCAGTCTGATATCAAGTGTAACAAGCAAGATATTTCTTGTTTTACTTAAGTGAAAAAAAGAAATGGAGTTACTGATGTGCACATTAAAGCTTGTAACTAGACTGTAAGATTTGGGTACAGCAAATATTTCATGATTCTTTACAGTTTCCTTAATACCCAGCACAGAGATTACAATGAATTCTAGTCAAATGAATTAGAGCTTGTGTCTTTACTCAGAAGGCAAAAGACGGAACCCAACACTAAGACTCTTCAGTATGCTAAACTCTCATGGAATGAATAATACTGCTCTAGAAGACAGAATCGAACGGCCAACTAGTTGAATGAGTCATTTAAACTCTGGTCTCTTCAATACTTCATCAAATAAGAAATCTGAAACACCCTATTTAACACAGTGACTTTCTATTCTATGAAATCAAAACTCAAAGTTCTTTAGATCACACCTGTTCTCTGATACCTTCCTTACTACCAAAAAACATAGGAATTAGCTTTAAATGTGGATCCAAAAGAGAGACAGAGCTCGATTTATTTATTTATTTTTATAATTTTCTTTTGTTTGTTCACTTGTTCTTTATTTTTTAAATATATTTTATTTAAATTTCTTCTATACATTCAGTCACATATGTCACTCGGCTTGCAGAGTGAATATTCCAACACGTATACACTTCTCACCAGTCTAGTTGGGAATATTATTCGCATCATCCTCACAGACAATAACTAAAGAACTCTTCTGTGAAAAGCAGCCTCTCTGAGAGCCCCTAAGATATATCATCAAAAGATGGAGCTCAGGTTTTCACTGGATGCCGACGACCTCTGCAAGTGCCATGTGACCTGGTGCCTGCCTCCACCTCGGCTGGGTGTGGGGAGAGAGAGCACGGACCTACTTAGGCTAAGACTAGTCCCAGATCTGCAGGAATTTTAAGGTCTCTGCATTTCCTTTTTACCCATATTTAAATAAATAGGCCTGTGCAAACTTTCCTAACAGGAAGAAGCAAGTTACGTAAGTGAAAGCAGATTGAGCAAAGGAACTCTTTTGAAAGGAAAGTTATTTGGGCTGTCTGCACCTTTCTCTGGGTCTAATCTAGGCAGAACAACCCAGAGGGGTAAGTGTGCTTCTGCTTGTTGCCAGAGGACCTCAGACTGGAGAGAGGCTCTGGAGGCTGGAGTGGAGAGCAGGCTGGGGAGCAGGAGGACAGACAGACCTGGGGTTCCTGAAAATTCTATTTTTTGTAGCAGTGCTAAATCTCGAAGTCTCGGAGAAAGCACTCGAGCGGCACCTCTGGTCCATTCTCCAGAGCCTGATACTGAACCTCCTCTGCTAATGGAAGAAAAATGAGTTGGCTGGCTTTGCCGCAGCAGGGCCTGTGGGTGCCTAGCACTGCTTGGACCCGCAGGGTGCCTATCACGGGATCTCAGCAGCTTTGGTGTCATAGGAGTGAATTTTCCAAGTGTAATTAATAATGAGAAATGGGGACTGTGTAAGTGGTTCTTACAGC
Organism: Tupaia tana; assembly: GCA_026018925.1. Classification (NCBI taxonomy): domain Eukaryota; kingdom Metazoa; phylum Chordata; class Mammalia; order Scandentia; family Tupaiidae; genus Tupaia; species Tupaia tana. The sequence continues at coordinate 1,586,284 of JAKSZU010000027.1, read as the reverse complement.
AAATCCTTAAAGGGAGCCTCAAAAACAGCAGCTAAGGAAGGGGCCAGCAGGCACACGGAGGTTAAGGTGGTGGGTCCCACGTAGCTGGCTGCACAGTTCGAATCCCAGACTGGCCGCTCGAAAATCACATGGTGTGTGTGTGTTACCAAAAATGGAGGAAAGCGATTGGGGCAGGGCTGTCCACCCTGGGAGGACATTTCTCATTCTTTCCACTCTCAACCCCCTGGGAACAGAAGGACGCTATAGCGAAAATAACAACAACAAAAACAACCTAAAATAAAAACATAGCAGCTAAAGTTGGTTTAAAACCATTTTTTTTCATGGTTTTGAGGCCTAAGCAACAAAGAGGACTGACACTTTCTAAGGCAGAACTTTGTTCCAAGAAGAGTGTGAGAACAGAAGAATATGCAGGAGAACACTTCTCCCACCTTTGTCAGCCGCTGGCCTGGAATACTGCGGTTTGAGTACGAGCACAGGCACGAGGCAGGCCGGGAGACACGAACTCCACGGGGGCTTAGGCTCACAGACTCCTTCTTCAGGTCAATGACTGCGGATTTAGATCACCAGAGAAGGCCCAGCCAGGGTGCGGGCCTTCCTAAAGGCTACTGCACCTCGTGAGCTGTCACTAGCCTCGGTCACCACGGCTCGGTGTCCGACGTAACCTCAAAGCCCAGCCACCTCCCATGCCGTGGCAGTTGATAGCCAAAGCGGAACCAGGCCCCGTGTCCGAGGCACTGCAATGGCACTGTGTAAAGTCAGGAATAATCATAAGAAAACCAAAAGGGACCCAGAGAGATTTAAAGTAAAAGCTAAGAGCTCTACAAAAGCTGTCGATTGTTTTCACTCCTAAAGGAAAAAATGCTTGAATTGATATTTTTGTAGACATAAGGATTTTAGAACACCCCAAATCCCCAGTAGAGTTAAGCACATAGTTGTTAGTACAAATTCTGGATTTGCACGGATAGTGAAATTATTGGATATTTCAGGGAAATGAAACTGTGGGGGGGAGAGAGCACAGGCCCTAGAATCCAATCCTGAACTTACATTAGGTTGGTGCAGAAGCACTTGTGGATTCAGACTGTGGATTTTAAATCATCATAATTAGGCTCAAATACATTTTTTTTAAGAGGTCATTGCTATAGGGCGCGTGTGCTCACCAGAAAGAGAGAGACAGACAGAAAGTGAGAAATCACCCCCCAGGGGGGACAGCCACGCCCAATCCCTTCTCCTCCATTCTCCTCTTGGGATCTTGGGCACACACACACATGCTCCCGGCATGAGTTTAAGCCACCGGGTCCATCTTAAACCGTAGTCGACTACATGGGAATCCAGTGACACAGCCATTACGCTAACTGCTGGTCGCTCAAATACATCTTTATTAATCAAAATTGGAGCCATTAAAATCAACACATTTTTGCCAATAACAAGTAAGTTTGTTTATTCCTGTAGCATAAAAATACCTATGCTCCAGGACTCGATGAACCCAGAAAGCAGCCCCTGCATCCTACTAGCAGTGGAAATCTTTTCCCTGCAAAAAGCAGTTGAGGTGCTTGAAGAAGCGGTGGTCGGTTGGCAAGAGGTCAGGTGAACACGGTGGATGAGGCAAAACTCTGTACCTCAATTTGTTCAACTTTCTAAAAAGATTTTTGCTGTAGGGCACGTATGCTCATTTGAAAGAGACAGAGAGAGATGTGAGAGAGAAAGTGAGAAACCAGTGCCCGGGGGGCTGTCCACATTGCATCCCTTCTCCAGTGAGTGCCCTATAGCAAACCAATAAATAAATGAATGAAGGAAGGAAGGAAGGAAGGAAGGAAGGAAGGAAGGAAGGGAGGAGGAGGAGAAGGAGGAGGAGGAGGAGGAGCAAGCACCATCCAGCCTAGGTCCCAATTGCCTTCATGCCCAACTAAAGACAGTGAATGACCTAAAACGTGCTCCAACATGGAACCAGACCCCGCACTGTGAGCTCGATCCCTTTACCCTGGTCTCACCAGTCACAGAAGCCTGCTTCACTCGACACGCGACTCCAACGTGCACACATTCAAGGGGCAATGAGACGGTGACCCACCGCTGCTGTGACAGCTCACTGCTCACCTGCAGGGGCAGCTGCTCACGCCTCCCACTCAGATCTGCAGAGGCAAAGGAGCGACAAACCGTGTTGCCGGCACTACGGCGAGACAGAGAACACTTTTTGGCTTCAACACAATAACCATTATGCAAAAATATGTGTGCAATAGACAGGAGTGAATTAAATCTCCTAGACACTGCCGCCTTTCCACAATGACCACGTTTTAGAGCACCTAATTTCCATCTGGAGCCTTATTTAATTATATCATATGAGAGGGTGTTGAATTGGGACTGGAAAATGAGAAAGTATGCTTTTCAAGTTGAATTTGTAGTAGAAGCAAAATGAGGAACTATCAAGAAGAAATGAGAGCGTCGCCCAGGAAGCAGACCTACATCTCAGGCTGGACGGACCCGGTGCAGCATAGAGCGGGTCTGCCTAGCCTGCGGGGACCGGACCACCATCACAGTGCCTCGCTGCTCTCCCAGGCTGAGGGGACGACATTCCGGGACAACGCTTTGTGACATGCATCTGGTGACCACGAAGAGGAGTCAGACCTTCCTCCAATAAGCTCATATTTAAATGGAAACAAGCCAACAACTGGGGCCAGACATGGTGGGTAAGTTGCTGGTCCACACCACGGACCATGGTTTGAAAATCACCCCAGGCGGATGTGTATACGTGCCCACAGTCTTCAAAGGAGGATGGACAAGGCCTCAGGCTGTGGCCATGCCCCCAGAGGACGATTTCGAACTCTCCCTTTCTATCTGTCTCTCTTCAGTGGGCGCAAGCACCCTCTGGCAAAAACCTAAAAAGGTTTTCCAGCAGGTGACATGGTGGTTAAGGCCCTGGATCCCACATGGCTGACCCCACGGCTTGAATCCGGATCTGGCAGCTTGAAAAACATCCCCAGCACCTTGGTGTGCACACACAGAACCCCGAGAGGAGAGGGGAGAAGGTGCTCCCCCTGGGGCGTGACTCCTCACTTTCCCTCTCTCTGTCTCTCTCCAGCATAGACATGTGCCTTATGGTAAAAATATTTAAGAAAAAAGAAAAGAAAAGAAAAGAGAAAATAGCTTAACAATTAAATAATTTATGTGGGGGTAGGATTGCTATTAAGTCTAGAATAAGCCAATATAATGTACAACATACAATATAACTTACAATCTAACATAGGATATTTCATTATATTGCTTAAATTCTAAATTTTTTTAATACAGTTTTCTGATTGTTATTCATTGTACTGTTTCTTTTTATCATTGATGGTACACAAAATGCACATTTTTAAGAGTATAGTTGAATGAGGGTTTTTTTGTTTGTTTTTAGAGAGAGATTTTTATTATAGGGCATGCGTGCTTGTCAGAGAGACAGAGAAAGTGAGAAATCACCTCCCCCAGGGGATGGCCACACTGAAATCCCTTCTCCTCCATTGTCTTCTTGGGATTCTGAGCACACATACACATGCACCTAGCGCCAGTTACAAGGTGCCAGGTCAGGACACAATCTGTGGCCAGCCGTGAGGGAATCCAACACCTCAACCAGTATGCCACCTGCTGGCTCCCCAGTTGAACGTGTGTGTGTGTGTGTGTGTGTGTATGTATGTATGTGTGTGTGTGTGTGTATGTATGTGTGTGTGTGTGTGTGTATGTGTGTGTGTGTGTGTGTGTATACACATTGCAGTCAGTGCCATAATCAAGATACAGAACATTTCCATTATTTAAACAAGTTTCTTCCTATACTAATTTATATCATCTTAGCTTAGTTCTGCTTGTTTTTGGGTCATATAAATGGAATCATACAGTGTGTACTTTTTATATTTGACTTCCTTCAGTGAAAAAAAGATGTCTGAGATTTACTCACATTATTGAATGCATTAGTAACTTTTCCCTTTAATTGCCGAGTGGTGTTGCATTACATGAATATACCACAATTTGCTTATCCAGTCTTAAGCTGAAGGCATTTGAATTGTTTATTTATGATCACCCAATATGGGTCGTTAAAAATAATCTGCTATAAACATTCTTGCATAAGCCCTTGTGTGGATACATTTCTTTCTCTTAGATGAATACGAAGAAGGGCAATCATAGAGTTCATGCTCTGTATTTTCTTCTTTAAGTAACTTGAGTACCTATTGTACATATTCATGGTGTTGCAAAGTGATATTAAGTATATTATAAGAACATGATGTAATGATTTAATTGTATCTCAACCATTTGTCATTACTCTGTGTTGGAGACATTCTAAATACTCTTTTTATGTTATTCAGAAGTATACAGTAAGTAGTTGAATATATTCTCCACACTGAATTTTATAACAGTAAAAATTGTTCCTCTTATCAATCTGCAATTTTGCTTCCATAATCCCTAAAACAGACAAGGACATAACAAAAAAAAAAAAAAGGGAAAACTACAGGGCATTATATCTAATGAATGCAGATGCGAAAATCCTCAATAAGATACTACCAAATTATATCCAACAACACATAAAAAATATACATCATGACCAGGTAGGCTTTATTCCAGAGATTCAAGGGTGGTTCAACATATGCAAAACCATAAATGTAACACACCATATTAACAGAAAGAAAGTTAAAACCATATGATCATATCAATCAATACAGAGAAAGCATTTGATAAAATACAACATCCGTACGTGATTAAGACTCTTAGCAAAATTGGCATAGAAAGGACATTTCTCAACACAATAAAAGCTATCTATGAAAAATCCATAGCTCACATCATACCAAATGGGGAGAAGCTGAAAGCTTTTCCACTAAAAACTGGTACAAGACAAGGATGCCCACTTTATCCACCCCTTTTTAGTATAGTGCTGGAAGTTCTAGCCAATGCAGTCAGAATAGAGAATAAAATAAAAGGCATTCAAATAGAGAAAGAAGAATTGAAATTATCTCTCTTTGCAGATGATATGATTATATACATAGAAGACCCAAAAGTATCCATGAAAAAACTCCTGGAAGTGATAAATGAATACAGTAAAGTGGCAGAATACAAAATCAAAATACAAAAATCTATAACATTTCTATATATCAACAAGCAGATTGAGACAGAATTGAAGAATGTAATCCCATTCACCTTAACCACAAAAAGTATAAAATACATAGGAACAAATCTAACCAAAGAAGTCAAAGACCATTACAAGAAAAACTAAGAAAATCTAAAAAAAAAAATAAATTGAAAATGACAAAATAGTGAAAGTTTATCTCATGCTCCTGGATTGGAAGAATTAATATAATCAAAATAATAATTCTAACCAAACTAATCCAGCTATTTAATGCAATCCCAATCAAAATACCACAGGCATTTTCATAGATCTAGAAAAGACAATCATAGAATTTGTCTGGAATCATTAAAGACCTCATTTTGCAAAGCAGTCTTGTGCAAGAAGAGTGGAGTGTGAGGCATCTCACTCCCTGACTCCAAAATATATTACAAAGCTGTGATAATTAAAACAGCATGATACAGACAGGTGGACCAATGAAACAGAAATGAGATCCCAGAAATAAACCCCCAAACATACAGCCAACTGATTTTTGACAAAGGGCGCTAATCAGTCTAGCGGGAAAAAAAAAGCCTATTTAGCAAATGGTGCTGGAAAAACTGGATGTCTGCCTGCAGAAAGATGAACCTGGACCCTATTTACCACCATTAATGAAAATCAACTCAGAATGGATCAAAGATCTAAACCTAAGACTCAAACTACAAAACTACTGGTGGAAAATACCAGAAAAACTTTTGGAGATGCTGGAGTAGGCAAAGACTTTTAAAATAAGACCCTCAAAGCACAGGCAATAAGAAAAGAAGCTTCTGCACAGCAAAGGAAACAATAGAGTGAGTCAACACCACTTGGAATGGGAGAATACATTTGGAAACTATGTGTCAAAGGACAGATAACCAGAATATATAGGGAACTTAAACGGCTTGTCCCCCCAGGAAATGATCAATACAATTAAAAGATGGGAAAATGCGCTGAACAGACAACTCTCTAAGGAAGACATACAAACAGCTGAAAAGTGTATCTCTTATCATAAGGAAAATGCAAATCAAAACCATAATGAGAGGGGCTGGCAGGTGGCGTGATGGTTAAGGTGCTGGACTTCCACATGGATGACTGTGGTTCGAGTTCTGGACCTGGTGGCTTGTTTTCTCACGTTCCCTTTCTCTCTCTCTCTCTCTGTGGTAAAATTAAAAATAAATAATAATAACAAATAAAATTAAGTAAAATAAATAAATAAATCTAAAAATGCAAAAGAAAAAAAAAAAAAACCCACAATGAGATACCACCTAATCCCAGTCGGAATGGCTAAGATTAAAAAAAAATAATAAAGACAAACACTGGCAAGACTGTGGTGAAAAGAGTCCTACATTGTTAGTGGGAATGTAAATTGGTCCAGCCACTGTGGAGAACAATATGGAGGTTCCTCAAAGTCCTACAAATAGAACTACCATATGATCCAGCAATCCCACTCCTGAGTATCTACCCAAAGGACAGGAGCATACTCAGTCAGAAAAATGCTTGCACATCCATGCTATTGTAGCATTGTTCACAACTGCTAAGACAGGTACCAACTCACATGTCCATGAACAGACGAATGGATTGAATAAATGTGGCACATGTGCCCTATGGAATACTGCTCATCCATACAAAAACAAGACCCTGGCATTTGATAGAAAGTGGACAAATATGGAAGATTTACTTCTGAGGTAAGCAAGTCAGTCTATGAGAGAGAGAGATGGCATGTCCCCACCTAAAGTATACTGAACATCCGCACTCTGTGGTGGAAACTGAAAGGTCGGAGGACACAGAAGCATGTAAATGTTTGCAGACACTGGAGGTGGCATGGGAAGAGGGGATGTGGGGGAGGGTGACAGGACAGGAATTGAAGAGAAAAACAGGCAGGCCTTTTAGGGGGTTGCAGAAGTAGAGGACAGTCTGTTGATGACAGTGTGTGTGGTATCTTTAACTGCAGTGTGTTCATGGTGTTGATATAGAGTGATTAGATGTGTAAAATAAATTGAAAAAGAAAAGAAAATAGAAAAATAATCAACATTCCCCTCACACTCAACCCTTCCCAGCCTCTAGTTCTCTTTCTTCATTTCTCTACTTCTATGGGGTCATTGTTCTTATTTAAGTTCCTACATATGAGGGAGCAAGTCTGTGGTCATGGTAACACACTGTATTAATGAACTCTTACTGTGATTAATCTGTTGGTGATCTATTGATCACATCTTTGAATGCTTTTGCTGAAAACTGTGGTTAATGGTATGCTTTCTAAGAAAAGATGTACTATGTATTTCTTGAGAATGTTATGTAGATATGCAGACACAGAGTACACAGGTGGTACATCTTGAAACCCATCGTCTCTTATCCACTGCTAATATCACTACTTTAGGGTGGACCTTATTATTGTTCACTTTGGGATAGAGGCAGCATCCCTTTACCATTATAATCCAGTGCTCGGCATATAGTCAAAGATCAGTACATACTTGTCAAATAAAATACGTGCCTCTGCTGAATCACCCAAACTGACATTTCACTGGTACAGTTTAGATACTCTCTGTGATCCACAACCCAACCCTGTTGGCATAAAAGTTATGAAAGCCAGGAATTAATATTCAAGTCCCAGATGGAGCTGATGAAGCAGCAAATTCAAGAAAAGATGCCCAGAAAACGAACCATACAATCCTATAAAATGACACTATAACTAAACTATGGAGAAAAAAACAAAAAATTAAGAAGTAAGCAATCTAATGGAACGCTGTCTGATAAATGCTGAAGATACTAAGCCAGACTAAATCAGAAGTGACACCCCGTCACAGGAGTATGGAGAGAAATAGTTTGGATTTATGTGTCATCTGTTGGTGAGATAACTTCACACACATCACTGCCAGGAGGACTATTTACCAGAACATGGTGCTGCATTCCAATCAAGCTACTAGGTGATAGATTTTAGAGCTGAAAATTAACAGGATTATATGTGCATGGAAAGACACATACACAAACACATACACACACACACACACACACACACACACAAAGTCAACATGATGAAAGAGTCTAGCAAGAAGTGATGGCTATCATTTAGATTTACTTAACTACGCAAGCAAAAAACAAGTATTTTACATATTATTTCTCTTGAATTAACTAAGTAATTGGAGCTTAGAGGATTCCGTTAAAATATGGCTACTGAATATGGACTCTAAATTCCTGCCTTTGCTTCCTTCCCAAATATTCCTGCATTGCCCTCTGTTGACAAGTCCTTTCACATTCTCCATCCAATTGGTAAAGAAATCGTCTACAAACAACATCTGGAATAGGACCTCTTTTCTCCACCTCCCCCTGTCTAAGTCCCCCGTCATCACTGGCGTGTATTATAATCCCTTCCATCTGACCTCCCAGCTCTCATCCATGTTACTCTTGGTTATGGTCAAACACTTGGCAGCAAGATTCTTTCGAAAAACAGGCTAGATTGTTGCTACTGACACCTAACCTCCTATCATCCCACCTTTTTACACACATTCCCACCCAAGTCCCGCTACCCAGGCTCCCCCTGTGTTCCCTGAACACACCGTGCTGGTGCCTTCCACCCATTGCTCCTTCTCAGTACCTTGAAGTCTTTGTTCAATGTTACCCATCAGTGCAGTCTGCTCAGAACTCCTAAGAAAATCTCAGTGCCCTCTTGCCTTCCAATTGCCTTCATGCCTAAGTACCTATCACATTCTGTTTTTCTTTTACATACTGATTTGTTATACATTATTTATTGTCTCTCTTCCTCAACTAGGTCCACAGAGGCAAGCGCCACAAATTTTTGTTCCATTTGGTATCCCAAGTGTCCAATGCTTAGCACATAGTAGCACATAGCAGATAATGAGTAAATATTTGTTGAAGAAATGAATGACCTTGCATTAGATGCTTCTTGGAATGAAGGTTTTTGTTTTGTAGAGGTTTTTGCCTTAGGGAGCCCAGTGACAAAGAGCGGGAAAGTGAGAAATCATCCCCCAGGGGGAATGGCCAATCCCTTTTCCTCCATTCTCCTCCTGGGGTCTTGGGCACGCACACACATGTGCCTGGCATGAGTTTCAAACCACCAGGTCCAGGACTCAAACCATGGTTGGCCATGTGGGAATCCAGTGACAAAACTGCTACGCCACCTGGTGGCCCCTGAAGGGTTTTTTTGAGGTTAACTTCAGCATAGAAACTTTAGAAAATATGTTAGAGTCATTGTTCTGGGTTAATTTTTAAATTCTACGTAGAACTCCAGGTTAAAGCTATTTTGCCCAGGAGTGGAAGTTTAAAAGAACTGAAAACCTACAGTTTTTCTAAGTAGTTCATCTGGTATATAACATTGCTAGAAATTCACTGAAACTGAGAACAATAAGCTTTTCTTTACCCTGCAGGAAAATTATTGTCATATTCTGGTGCAGTGTCAGATGCTGTGGCACTGATATTTTTCCAATTCCATTGTCTATGGCACAGGATGAATTTGGAAATTCTAAAGGAAGGGGTAATACATCATACTGTCCCAGAATTGGCATTGTTCTAAGAATTTATACCATCATATCTAAAAGCAAAATATGCGCTTCCCACACATTACTCTTTCAATGCCACTAATACTTCTATTTAGATATTGCTTTTTCTTTATTGACACATTAAAATAGTAAATATGTCTAGACCCTGAAGCTTTCTGTCACTATCACTAATGGAAAATCAGTGGCGTAAGTCACTTGACATAAGTAGAAGAGGAAAATAAAAAGACATATATTGAAAACAATGACAAAAATATTATAGTAAATGCTAGCGAGATACCATTGCCAACTCAATGCTCTGAGTTTGAGGTCTTCCTTCTCTGCTAAAAATGAGAGAATTTTGCTTTCTCTTTATCAGGTTAGAAAGAAAATTTAAATAGATAACTGTCTCACTGTGAGAGTCAACGTGCCCAGATTTCTCCTAAAGTTACCCTGTGTCACTAAGGCCACTGTCTCACTGTGAGAGTCAATGTGCCCAGATTTCTCCTAAAGTTACCCTGTGTCACTAAGGCCGCTGTCTCACTGTGAGAGTCAACGTGCCCAGATTTCTCCTAAAGTTACCCTGTGTCACTAAGGCCACTGTCTCACTGTGAGAGTCAACATGCCCAGATTTCTCCTAAAGTTACCCTGTGTCACTAAGGCCGCAGCGGCTAGCATGGATTCTGTGACTCAGCTTCTGGGTGTAAATGCTCACCTTCCCGTTGAGTCTGCGACTGTGAACTAGACACATAATCTCTTCAAGTTTCATTTTCTTTATCTTTGAAATGCAGCAAATAGTGTCTGTTTTGCAAATGGGTGTGACAATTAAATGAAATAATGTTTGAAAGCACAGATCATGTGTTTTAGATGTTAATTCACTTATTGGTCCAAAATTAATTTATCTTTTAATATCAATGACTGAATTTCTTCCTCCTTTTTCAGATCTCCAGGAGTCCTCACTGTCAAGGGTTCAAAGTTCTATTCAATGGGTTTTTGATTTTGTAATTGTCATTTATATTAAAATATCATTATGTTTTAAGAGGGGTTTACTATGGAAATTCTTTAAAAATAAAATGTTTTGGTCCAGCTTGTCATCTAATGGTTAAGGGAGTTAAATCCCACATGGCCAACCATGGTTTGAATCCTGGTCCCAGTGCCTTGAAAAACATGCCAAGCACATGTGTGTGCATGCCCCAGATCCTGACAGGATGGAGAAATAGAGGCGAAGGAATTCAATATGACTATGATCTATCGGTGGGTACTTTACTGGTCCACCCACCCTTGTCTCTCTGTTTCAAGCATGTATGTCTTCTGACAATTAAAAAAAAAAGCTTAATTTCTTGGGAAGGAGAGATAGGCACCCTTTACAGACTCTCAACACACCTCGGTCCCCCTTTTCTAGCCTCCGGCCAGTTAGAATCTTAGTGCATCCCCCTGGGTGTTTCAGGTTGCCTGGGGATCTGAACCCACAGTTGGTCATGTGTCTTTCAGCACTATAAATCAGCATGCTATTGCCTGTGCTTTATGGGCTGTTACCAACAGTGTCACACAGCAAGTGCTGTAGATTGAGTGGCTGTGCCTGCCCCCGACTTCCACGCTGGCTCAGCTGCAGTACTGTGCACTTGTAGATGCTTCTACTTGACAGCTAAGGCCACATGGAAGGCCCAGATTCAATTCCTACCCTAAGTAATCTGGGTGTGGTGGCACACATCTGTCCTAGCTACCTGGGAGACTCAGATAGGAAGATTATGGCATAGCAAGACCCTGTCAAAAAACAGACAAACAAGAAAACCCTAAATATTGTGTGTTGAAACCCACAACCCTAATGTGATATGAATGGGGTGGGATGCAAGAAGGCTGTTGGACTTCTTAGGTTTTATAGAAGGATCCTAAAGCTAGTGTCCCATGCAAAATAAGGGAAGAATGACCCTAAGATGATTCAGAGATCAACAGGGTTGTATTCTAGGTTTCAAAAGGGAGAGGCATTGTCTTCCTTTCAATAGTCCAGACAACCTCTGCCCACAGTTATGGGAGCAGGGTAGCTTGGCAGAGTCCTGGAGATATAGTCATTCCCTCAGGTCCTTGGAGGAATAAGCAACAAGCCAAGGAGGGTTATTCTTGAGCCTTAAGATCTCATGGATTGCCTGTACGGTTTGGACTTACTTGGCATGTTACCTCTTCCTTGTTTCTTACCTCTCCCTTTGGAAATGGAATGTTTATCCAACTTCTGTCCCATTATTATTATTATTATTATTATTATTATTAGTTTTTTTTTCATTGGGCATGCGTGTTAACTGGAGAGAGCCAGAGAGAGGGAAAGTGAGAAATCACCCCCCAGGGGGATCGTCATGCAGCATGAACAGATTAAGACAGCAGCCTCACTAGTTTTGAATGAAGAGTAACAGCAAACGATAGATATTAAGTGAGGTTTCTTTGGAAAAAGGATAATATTTCAGTCTCTATAGCTAAAAATACCACCTATATCAGGAAAAGGCTGTCCCAGAGGGTCAAAAAGTTAAACTTGGCCGCACTGATTTTTCAAGGATAATTCAACAGAATTGGGTAAAGTGGCAAAGGTCATCATTGGCTCACCAAGAACATGCAGCCTTTCCAGCTGTATCCCATACCCCACCTGTCATCCTGCTCTCTTCCACTATGGGTTACAGACACCCCAGCGGGGAAAACATCCTGCTCTCTTCCACTGTGGGTTACAGACACCCCAGCGGGGAAAACATCCTGCTCTCTTCCACTATGGGTTACAGACACCCCAGCGGGGAAAACATCCTGCTCTCTTCCACTGTGGGTTACAGACACCCCAGCGGGGAAAACATCCTGCTCTCTTCCACTGTGGGTTACAGACACCCCAGCGGGGAAAACATCCTGCTCTCTTCCACTGTGGGTTACAGACACCCCAGCGGGGAAAACATCCTGCTCTCTTCCACGGAGAGTTACAGACACCCCAGCGGGGAAAACTGGCGTGGGAGTGCATCTCTCCCACTCCACGAGAGCGGGTCCAATGGGGCCAAGACACGCCTTCATACTCATGCAGCTATTGGAGTGGCCAATTACCATTATCTTCACAATTCAAAGAGCTAAGCAGGACAACAATTAATATCTGCAAACCAAGATATAATCATTTTACTTCTTTATGAAACACCAATTTTAATTCCACATTTCAACTTGATAAGATTACAATAAATATTCATATGTTTTACAGTTTTTAAAGGCAAAAGCTAAGGAGAAAAATGCAGATTATAGTGAAAGCCTGTAGTTTAAACTCCCTTTTTAGATTTTATAATAACCTTTATCTTCCTGCGTTTTCTCTTTTATCAGTATCATGGGACAGAGACTTAATTATTTCCTTTTAAATTATGTTTCTCATTTCTTTTGTTTGGCTCATTTACTTGTTTATTCTTTTAGATGTGGGTTGGCGAGGAAGGAGTTGAGTGAAGACAAGGAGGTTCTTCCAGTGTCATCTTTCATGAGAGAAGTTGTATTTTATTTTATTTCGATTATAAGAGAGAGTTTGTTAGGCTTGAAAGTGTGGGTGGCAAGAAATGTTTCTTTGAAGGAAAAAGGGCTTATTCATTCAGTAATTATATCTGTTAGAGAAAGAATCACTAAGTAAACAAGGGTGCTGGGATATTAATTGACTATTTGTAGGGAGAATCAAGTAAATCAATTTCACCATAGAATGAAAATAAGTTCGAGATGGACTACGATTTAAATGTGAAATAGTAAGTAAATGAAACTGAAGAAGACATAACTGATGATCTGATCTTAGGTTGTAAAAGAAAAAAAACACAATAGGAAATCTACAGATTTATGAAAATGTAATAAAAATAAAAATACTGGGCCCAGATGTTGGTGCTGTGGTAAAACGTGATGCTCTGTGGGGCAGCCCCATGTTGGAAGACGTGTTAGGTTCCAGAGCACTCTGCATTTGCGGGGCACGCACGCTCCCTGATCTAGGTAGGCCGGAGCTGGGGTGGGTCACAGGATCAGGAACCTTCTGAGAAGTGCTGACTCTCTGTCTCTCTCACTTACAGAATGAATGAATAAACTTTAAAAAATAGAAATAAAAAGAGTAAAAGGTTTGAAAAATACTTGACAACAAATATAGTTATTATAAACAAGTAATGCATATGAAGTAAGTATATAAAGCGTTCATATGAACATTTAGATCTCATTTAAAATTGGCCAAGGACATGAACAAGTAATTAAAAGATGAAATAAAAATTAATAACAAACACAGAAAACAAATTCTTTTTTTTTCTTCTTTTTTTTTAGAGAGGTTTTTGCTATAGGGCGCGTGCGCTCGCCAGACAGATAGAGAGAGACAGAGAGATAGAAAGCGAGAAATCACCCCCCAGAGGGGATGGCCACACCGCAATCCCTTCTCCTCCATTCTCCTCTCGGGATCTTGGGCACACACGCACACGTGCCCGGCGTGAGTTTAAGCCACCGGGTCCGGGACGCGAACCGCAGTCAACTACGTGGGAGTCCAGCGACATAGCCATTACGCTAACTGCTGGTCCCCAGAAAACAAATTCTATCTCATTAATAATATTGGGCTGTTGGAAAAGTTATGCATATTTTTCTGTTCTTCTATGTAAAAATGCATCATGGCTTTCCGACAACTCAGTAAATGTAGAGTGCTAGCTTTTGATTCTGGTCAAGATGGAATACATGCATTCTATCCTACTCCTGGTGATTTCAACTAAACATCTGGATACTGACGCCCACCCATACTTGTAGGCCTTCCAAACACTGAGCCCTACACGGACACTGAGACCTCAGCCATTATTCAGAAGATTCAGAAAGATGGAACTGAGAAAATAGTTGGGCAAGTGAAGGAAGGCTTGCCTGTGAGCTCCCTATGGATTTTCGCCTCCTGTACTACATATCTTGGTCTGGGAGCTAAAGCAGCTTGCAATTTAGAACTGTGAAGGGTTTAGTAAAACAGAGCGTACTGCCCCAGGAAAGCCTGCTCCGTCTGTTCAGACGACTGAGAAGAAGCAGGCCCCAGCTGTCTAAGCTCTGGAAGAAGCGGCTGCCCTCCTGCTCCCCCGGCATAGCTGTAGCCTGCAGGAGGGGCCTTGCCCTGCCCCTGCCCAGAGACTGTGCCCCCGAGGGTCTGTACAATGGGCCCCTCAACTCACCCCCACCACCCTAAGTACACGCCAGTGAGCTGCGGCCTTCCCTCCTAGCGCGGCTAAGCAGACACAGCGAGTGAAACCACAGCTACGCCCTCACTAAGGTGAAGGGAAAGGGATGGCTTCGATCTGTGCATGGAATCCGGGGCCCACACTGTAGTGGCCTGTGTGTGAACCCTACCTCGACCAACACAGCAGAGGCTTAGGGAGCGGGATCACGGTATGAAGCATCACCGAGGTCTGAGCTTGGCTGAGCAGTGCACAGGTGGGGCAGACTGGAGTACGTGTGACGGCTCTGAAGATGAGGTCAATGTTGGAGTCAGAGCTCTTATGAGCATAGACACCAACACTCTCAACAAAATACTGGTAAAAGATAAATAGGTAACAAGAGAAATACACCATGACTAAATAGGGTTATTTCAGGATGCAAAATTGGTTCAATACTTATCAATTGACACCAACTGCTATATTAAAGAAAAAGTCTACATGACCACATTAATTGAGGTAGAAAAGCCACTGATAAAATTTAATACTTAAGGGAGGGGACTGGGTGGTAGAGGGTTGGGGGAAGGGCAAAGGGAAGAAACAACAGACAAAAGAATGTAAAGTTCTCTGCTGAAAAAATTCTGTAATTTTTGCCTTAGAAATATAAAAAATAAAATAAAAACATTTAACACCTACTTATGCTAAAACTCACAACAAGGTAGAAACAGAAGTGTTTCTCAACATAATACAAAGAATATCTACAAAACAACCTACAGTAACATCACATTTAAGGGTGACAGACTAAGTGCTTCCTCCCTAAAATCTGGATCAAAGCAAGAATGTCAACATTCTCCATTCTGAATCACCATCACCGGATATTCTAGCTAGTACAGCAGAGCGTGCAAAAGAAGTACAGTCCAGAAAGGAAGAAATGACAGCTTCTCTTAGGGCCGGGAATTAGGCAAAAATTTCTTAGACATGAAAGCATAATCCACGATAGAAAAAAATTGATAAATTAGATTTTATCAAAATGAAAAGGTTTGTTCTGCTACAGATACTGTTAAGAGGGGGAAAAAGGGTACAGAGTAGGAGAAAATATTTGTAAGTCATACGTCCACAAAGGACTTGTATCCAGAATATATAAAGAACTTTCTAAACTTAACAATAAGAAACCAAGCAATCCAATTTAAAAATGGACAAAATACTTAAACATACTCTCCACCAAAGATACACAGATGGCAAGTAAGCCCATACATTGATGTTCCTCATTAGATATTGGGGGTGTGCACATTTAATGCAGCCACAATGAGATACCACTATGCACCTGTTAGAATGGCTAAGATAATGATAATAATAATAAATAATAATAATAATAATAATAATAAAAACAGCTGAAGTGTCCTACCCTAGGTGAATAGATAAACTAGTGGGCATGCATACCACGAAATGCTACACAGAAACACGGACGGTCAAACTGTCGAACACAGAACTTAGATGACTCTCATGGTTATTATTCTGGGGGAGGGGAGCAGTCTCAAAGGTTATATAATTAGTGATTTAATGTCACTTTCTATAAAATGGTCAAATGATAAATTACAGTGATAGAGAACAGTGGCTTCCAGAGCTACAGATGGGAGAAGAGTGACTATAAGAGATAACAGAGGGAGGTGTGTGCGTGTGTGCATGCATGCGAGTGTGTTCATGTGCACACGTGTAAGCATATGTGTGCATGTGTGTGCATATGTGTGCATGCGTGTGCATGTGTGTGTGCATGTGTATTGGGTGTGGGAGGGAACAACTCTATGTGCTGATTGTGGTGGTGGTTACGAATCTACACGTCATAAAATTCATAGACATATACTGTCTCATCAATAAGGGAGAAAAGAAGGGAGGGTGGAAGTAAAAGGGGGAGAGGGAAGAGAAGGGAAAATAAAGGAGAAAGTACACAGAAAAATCTGAGGGATCCAAGCAATACCTGTGGTCAGTTCGACAAACAGTATTGTACCGAAGTCAAGTGCAGGCTAGACTGCAGTCGCAAGGGTATTTATGAACGATGCTGTCTTTACAGGAGACAGAGTAAATGGCGAATGGGAATTCTTTGTCCTATATTTTTAAAAGCTTTATTTCAGCATCCTACAATATATATACCATAAAACTCACTCATTTTAAGAGTACAGTTGGATGGTTTTAGTAAGTTTACGGAGTTATAAAACCATCATTATTTTTAGAACACTTCATTACTCCAAAAGAAACTCATACTCATTCACAGTCATCCTGTTCCCATCCTCAACTCCACGTGAATTTCTCTATATATGCCTTTTGTGGTCTCCGTATGATTTTTACAACTTCTATGTTAGTCTAAAATTAATTCAAAATAAAATGTCAAAAATAATCCTAAAAACTTGTGATATTAAAATTTATTTTTACTAAGAAATTTGACAACATTACCAGATAGTCATATTGACGCTCTCCAAGAATGTGACTATTTTAAAGACTTCATCCATAATGTATATTAGAAAAAAAAGTAAGTGATGTAGACATGTTAGTCAGTACTTAGAAGTTTAGTCTTAGATTACCCAAGGTGGTTCAACATACAACAACAAAAATTCAGCTATTCTGGTGACAAACTCATCCCACGGGGACCAGTAAGGAGTAAAAGAGGTAGTGAAATATTTAACAAGAATATTTCTGTAGGTGATATAATAGTTTAAAAATAATCTCTACAAATTCTGAAAAATTACTGATAAATGAAACAAATTTTATTTGTTTTAATAAAACAAATTAAAATTTCAAATTAAAATTGTAATAATATTTACTGATAAACATTAAAGTTCTTTTTAAAGACTTATCAAAAGAAAATTTTGACACAGAGAGGAAAAACACTGTAAGAATCTCACAGAATGGGAAAAAAAATATCTCTGGTAGCAGGACTTTACTATGAAAGTACTTCATTATCTTCCATAAATTCTAAAGTTACTATATGTGTGTGTGTGTGTGTGTACATACATATATGTGTACATGCATATGTGTATACACGCATATGTGTATATGTGTGTATATACATACATGTATATACATGAATATGTTGCTTTTTACATGCACTTATGTGTGTATATATACACAGAGTAAATAGATATGATTTCTTTTAAATAAGAAAATTCTGAGTTATTCTTTTACTCAAACAAAATAAAATAGTTTTCAGACACTAGAAAATAATGCTTTATAAAATAGAGCAGTTTTAATATAATGCCTTATTTGAATCAAATAATGATAATTGGAGAATGTATCGGTACAAAGTTTTTGTCAACAATCTTGCAATGTGTATAAAGAGCCTTAAAATAGCTCATCGCTTAGTTTTAAAAATCATCTTTGTGAGGAAATATGGGAGGGGAACAAGAATTAAGTACAAAAATATCCTTCATGTCTTTGCATTTTAATGATGAAAGAATTTTTTTTTTCTTTTTTTTTTTTTTGGAGAGGTTTTTCGCTATAGGGCGCGTGTGCTCGCCAGACAGACAGAGAGAGACATAGAGACAGAAAGCGAGAAATCACCCCCCAGGGGGGATGGTCACGCCGCAAACCCTTCTCCTCCATTCTCCTCTCGGGATCTTGGGCACGCACGCACACGCGCCCGGCGTGAGTTTTAAGCCACCGGGTCCAGGACGCGAACCGCGGTCGACTACGTGGGAGTCCAGCGACATAGCCATTACGCTAACTGCTGGTTCCCATGATGAAAGATTTTTGAAAGAAAATATTTACATCATAATGGTAAAAATTTGAATAATTTCTAAATCTACATTATAGAGGATGAGTCAAAAAATTGTATTAAGTCCACACAGTGGACCTTTGAAGATAGTCTTTAAAGATCATATTGAGGTGGGACCAGCAGATGACATAATGGTTATGTCACTGGACCCCACAGAGTCGACTGCAGTTCAAGAGCCCAACCCTGCAGCTAAAGCTCACGCCAGGCACATGTGCATGTGAGCCCAAAATCCCTACAGGAGAATGGAGGAGAAGGGATTGCAGCATGGCCATCCCCCAGAGGGTGATTTCTCACTTTCTGTCTCTCTGTCTCTCTCCCTCTGGCGACCACATGCACCCTATAGCAAAAATCTCACTCTAACAAAAAAGACCATATTGATGGAGAAAATATAATACCATTGCAAGATGCTCATAATATAATGTAAAAGGAATTTAAAAACGAAGGTACAAAAGTATACATATGCGTTTATTATATGCATATAATCTTATTTAATTTATGCTAATAAATATGTTAATAAAATTTTGATAAACATGTATTTATACATATAGATTGTATTTTGTGTGTGTATTTAATTTTTATATATAAATATATTAAAATGTCTGTTTTACATATTTATACATTTATTTATACATATATATTTAATATAATATTAATAGTGATTATCCTGCATGATGGGTTTACGAGATACACTTACGTTGTACTTCATGTTTTTGTCACAGATGAGAGAATATTTATGTGTAAGATATGTGCACGTGTCATATTATAATCAGAAGACTATTGGCTTGAGAGTGAGGAGACCTAGTATGCTGTCACCTACTAAATCAAGAGTTAGATTATGCCTTTTTTTTTTTTTTTTTTTTGAGAGAGATTTTTGCTATTGGGCACATGCACTCACTGGAGACACAGAGAGACAGCGAGAAAGTAGAAATCACTCCCTGGGGGGATGACCACGCCACAATCCCTTCTCCTCCATTCCTCTCTTGGGATTTTGAGCACACATGCACACGTGTCTGGCATGAGGTTCAAGCCGCTGGGTCCAAAGCTCGAACTATGGTCAGGCATGTGAGAGTCCAGCACCACAACCCTATGCCACCTGCTAGCCCAGACTATGCCATTTCAGAGTTCTCTTACGACTCTATTACGCCATACACCCAATCTAAAACTAGGAGAACACCGGACACATGTAGCATGTGCCCTCCATCACGCGGGGAAGGCATGCAGGAGCCCCCCCTGTGAACGAGCCTGAGCAAAGCCTCTCTGACCAAGATAAAACTCCTCACTTCACTTCCTCTTTGGCAACCCATTTTCTGGAACCCCACTATGCCTGAGAGTTGTTCTCTCCTTCAATAAATTCTACTTTGCTATCCCTTCTCTGTGTCTGCGCCTCTAACTCTTCATGGGTGTGAAACAAAGACTCAGATTCCCTACTCTTCTTGCCTCGGGTCTTGGGCCCATGCACTCCGACTTCCCACGTCAATAGGGATTTCGTACTGAGACCCTGTACTAGGCCCCAACAGACCAGACCGAAATGTAATGCCAAAATACCACATCACCAAACTGAAACTGTAAGGAGATAGACCCCAAACGGACCAAGTTTTCCAGAAAAGAGTAGATTCCAGTCTACCTAAACTGTGTAGTAAGACAGCCCCCTTGCCTTAAGCATCCCAAGGAAAGCACTATTGAAAATGCCAGTCCACTTTTTGTTATATGTTCATGGGTTTTGTTGTTTCTTTTAACCCTTCTCTTTCTATAAAATTAACCTCTCCTGCTCAACTTCCTGGAGCACTTTTTTGTTCTTGGTTTTATTATTATTTTTTAATGAAGTGTTACCTGATTCTAGAAGTGCAAATAAAGCCAATTAAGATCTTTAAATTCCTGTAATTTTATATTTTGATGGATTTTTATGTCTAGTCAGGAGCAAGCATGCGACTCTTACACAAATCTATAGGCATGGAAGAGAATTGGTGAGCGCCGTGATGGTGAGGTTAGTAAAGGGAGATGCCCCATCTCACGGGTGAGTGGAAACATCGTGATGAAAGCTAGCACAGTCGGCTTTATGTCCTCCACTCCCAGTTCAGCTGATTTTCCCCTCTGTAATTTTCTCAATTAGTTTCCAATTTTATTCCATTAGTCGTTTGAATCATTATTAGTTTTTATTTCAGTTTCCTCTGCAGTGAGCCCTGTCAGCAGCCAAAGAATGACACACAGAACTAGTGAATTGGAACCCAAAAGAACAAGTCGCAGCTCAGTTAACAAATACGTTGGCTAAATGCCGGCCTCAGCAGGAAACAGTCAGCCAAAATATTTATCAACAGGATTTTCATTCTACAGTTTGATTTAAATTTCTGCTCAGCTGAGTGTGTGGTATAGCTAGCTGGTTAACTCTTAAATTCTGATCAAAGGACCATCGAAGCAGCAAGACAAATGTTATGTTAGTGTTGCAGTTACTACCTTCAGATGGTACAGCTCTTGAACACGCTCAGATATCACCCCGAGTCCTTGGCAGCCCCTGAAGAAGTCCTTGAGGGTGTTTCTTAACTAGCTTTCTGTCATGCCAATTGAATGGCCTATTCCTTTGTTGGGTCTCTAGAACACAAACGACAGGGCTTGTTAACAACCCGATTTTGGTAGGAAATATACTTGGCATGTTACCCAGTAGTAGTGATATAACCCAGCATCCACATCACCTCGGGGTGCCGGAGGCATGGCCCTTTCCCTGGTTGTGGGGCTGCCTGCTCTGTCACGCCCCTGAGGAAACCTCTTAAGGAGTGGAATGGCTTCCTTTTAACCTTCCCTGTCTGTCATGTCCCTCTAGTTCGCATCCACACATTTTTTACTGAAAAAAACTATTCCCCAACCCACCCCACTTCCTAAGTTGGAGAAAGGGTACCATTTTGATTCCTGTATCAAGTGTAACCTGTTGCTATACTCAGCTTGGAATAGTTAGACAGAAAGCTGTGTGCTACGGTAGTAAGAGAGGAGTTACAGAATGGCAGGTCTTCATGTTTCAACTCCTAATAGGGAAGAAGAGTATAGGGAATCAATTTCGTTCACATTTCCATAGGGAGAGATTGCTTCCTTCCAAAAGAGTACACACAGCTCCCCTTCATTGCCAGGACACAAATGAATTCCTGAATAGGAAAAGAACACAGGCTATTTAGAAAGAAAGAAAAAATCACGCCACCTAGCAAGTACAGAAGTCACCTGTCATTGCGACATGCGTGGGATAGACCACCTATAGCCCCTTTGTGCTCTGTGCCCAGTGGAAGTGTTGTGAGTAGACAGCTCTTCCCTGTGGGCTTCTGTGGGACCATCTCATCTCAAAGTTAGCTGTACGCTACCAAGAAGAGAACATCGTAATAGCAGGCTGAAGGTGTTTTCCTGCCAAAAAGGGAAGAAATGGCAGTTCTGCCTGGGTTAGAGAAGTCTGCAGGGGTTGGGGTGTAGAAACAGATGCTGAAACAAATTGAGTCCTGCTCCCTGCCTCCTTCAGGAAGAGATGGAATCGCAACCCTAGACGGGCTTGGGGTCTCCACAGAATGCTGGGACTAACTTGTCCTCTACCACACAGTAGGAATGGTGGGAGAGGATCGTAGAGGCAAGGAGAGCAGTGGAAGCATGTTTCATTTTTCCAGAGGCTGAATGAGGTTTGCAGGTGTCCAAACCACAGAATGGGGATGGACTAGTGCTAACCAGCTAACAGACAAGCCTATACTTGGGGTGAGCAGGTCATGGAAAGCACGTTGGCAGGGATCGTGAATGTCAGCTTGTCCTGGAGCTCCACCAATGAGGTCTGCGTCCAAGAGCTTTAGCACAGTGGGTACTGACACCACTCCGAGGTGGCCAGGAGGTCTAGACCACTGTCTGAGACCTGGAAACCCTTCTGGTGTAGTTACAGGAGGGCCCCTCTGAACCTACACACCACACGGGAAAAAGGAAGAGGAGACTCCTTGAGAATAGAGAGTCACTTGGATGCGAAGTGTGAGTTGTCTGGACCCACTTCCTGGTGCAGCAATGCTGCTCTGCTTAAGATAAGCCAGACCATAGTGGGCTGTGGTTCGAATCCTTGGTCTGATCACTTTGAAGGACGTCACGCGTGCACGTGAGTGTGAGTCTGAGGGGCTAAAGGACTGGACGAGGGGGACCGCAGCCTGGCCGGACTCTGGGAGGGTGCCCCTCTCTCTCTCTCTGTCTCTCTCTCTCTCTCCCTCTTTCACAAGAACATGCGTATGCCTTACTATGAACAAAGAAAAAAAGGAACTTCAAATTGTGAGTTGACTGCGTGTAAAAGCTCAGTTGACGATTTACACCAAAATTATTGTATCAATCTGGACAAGACTGTGGTAAACTGAAGGTGACTTAGAGTCTTCGTCACTAGCAAGAAAAATGAGGGCTCAGAAACATAGTATGTTCTGCTATAAATAAAAGGAAGAAGTTATGCCTTCTCAAATCTGAATTGCTACTGAAAAACGGAGGTGACCTGCATCTCTTTGAAAGCAACATGTCCAGTGTAACCCTTGACGGCACGAGATGTACACCTGAAAAGGGCCCCAGATGAGAAGACCCAGAGACAATGCACAGCATTTGCCCAGGAGACAGATAAGGCAGAGAGTGAAGCATGGACCACGGCCTGAGTCCTACCCTGAGCTCGATGGCTTCTGCGGTCTCACTCCTGGCACCAATAAGCATGGTACCTCGGGCAGTCTTTAGTCATTTCTGCATCTCAACTTGCCTGTGAGTAAAAATAGCAAAACTCAACAATACTCGCTCCAAAACATATTGAGGAAACACTAAATGACAATAATTAGATTCAGAGAAAAAACTAATCTTATTACTATCACTCCCATCTCTGTATGCCCTGCTAAATAGGATTCTGAGATCTCTGGAAGGTGGGGAGTTAAGGATACACAGGGGAAGTTGCTGGCAGAAGTTCAGAAATTTGAAAATTATTTATGCAGAAATCGAGATAAGGTTTGCTATTTGAATTATGCATGCTTACATTTTCTCAAAACCATTGCTCTCCACACATATTATAGGAGTTGTCGTCTCTTATTTACACACTGCAGGGGACGCAGCTCAAATAGAGGGCAAAGTGATACCGTGCACACAGAAGAGAAGTGTTTACACTGACAGAGGGAGGATTTGTTAACCAATTCGACACATTTTAGACACATCTTTAAAAAATGAAATAGTGTGTGTTGGCAACGTCCACGGTGAAAAGGAGTTCTCTCCTCTACTCAGTAGACAATTTGGCCAGGTAGCACATCATTTCTAAATTATAGTTTACAATTTTACATCAGTTCTAGGCTTTTGTTTTTTAATCTCTAAGCCTCGATTTTCTTGCTTGAGAAATGGGGGTAATGACACGGCCCCAGAGGATTGCTGTGAGGATGAAAACGACCCATTGCATCTGAAGTAGGCGTCTGGCACACTGAGCAGGTACTCCCCTCTTTCTGGAGTGAAAAGGTGACACTGTTCGCATTTTCTTAGCCCCGTATCGTTAGAGAGGCCCAACCGGGCTCTTTGCCACAAAGCCTTTACAAGTAGCCTGGATCCTCTCCCTGGTCTGGTCTGAATACAGCCTGGACATACACAGAGGAACGCCCTGCAGACAGCAGTGGGAAGATGTGGAGACAGACGCTGAGAAAAGGTGAGCTACATTACACCGTCCGGCACCCTTATCTCCGGTCTTCTCCAGAGCCTGTCTCCGCTTCAGCTACGGCACAGTGTGGACAGATACCCACTCACTGTCCGAGGCCCCACTGGCTCGAGTCCTCCAGACAGATGAAAGCCACTGACTTTTCTATACATGAACCCCAAATCTGTGTACGCTTCATTTATGCCATGGTCTCCGTGCTTATTTTAAGTCCACTGTTTCCACCGGGCTGTGACTCCTTCCAGTTAAGTTGATATCGTAATAAGAGTTGCTAGCATAGTATTACCACTGCCTCTGTGCTCAACAAACTAAGTTAGTAGATATTACCTCATAAAACACTCTCAACGGCCTGCACTGCGGTCCCGTTACTTATCCCCCTTCGTGCAGGTGAGGCGATGAGGGCTCGGGGGCACGTGAATGGAAGGCGACCCAGACCTGAGGAACACGTAGGGACTAGAGCCCAGCATGAGAGCACGCCTGTCACGGCTCTCCCCACGAGGCTCACGCGTGATGCCCGGCCCAGGTGGGCAACCAACGCTGGCTCTCTGATTGCAGCCCTGGGCGTACAGAGCAAAGCAGAGTAGAAAGTGGGACCAGTCTCCTGGTCTTTCTTTATTTTTCTTTCTTTTCTGTTTTTTGGGGGAGAGGTTTTTCCTATAGGGCGCGTGCGCTCACCAGAAAGACAAAGAGAGAAAGAAAGACAGAAAGTGAGAAATCACCCCCAGAGGGGATGGCCACGCCGCAATCCCTTCTCCTCCATTCTCCTCTCGGGATCTTGGGCACGCACGCACATGCCCCCGGCGTGAGTTTAAGCCACCGGGTCCAGGACTCAAACCGCGGTCGGCTACGTGGGAGTTCAGCGACAGAGCCATTACCTAACTGCTAGTCCCCAGTTCCTTATTTTTAAATGGCAGAACCTATGTACATCTTTTCAAGCCCCCATCTTCTTTCTCTTTTGAAGTTTTGTAGAAACGGTTCCCATCTGACACTAAAGCATCCCATGTACCCTATGAACCAATACTCTTAGAAAACCTAATCGCTGTGAGATTTGTGTTCCATCTCATCTCCTTTCCCAGTTCATGCCTTTCTCATCTAATAATCACTTTACTACTAGTTATTTCATACTATATTTCATTTTTTTAGAGAGATTTTTGCTATAGGGCGCTTGCGCTCACCAGAGTGACAGGAAGAAAGGAAGCAAGAAATCAACCCCCAGGGAGGTGGCCACACTACAATCCCTTCTCCTCCATTCTCCTCTCTGGATTTTGGGCATGTATGCACAGACATTCGGCATGAGTTTTAAGCTACCTGGGCTGGGACTCAAACCATAGTTGACTACATGGGAGTCCAGTGATGTAACCATTGTGCCATCTGCTGGTCCCCATACTACATTTCAACATCAGGGGAGACTTAAAATGACTTGGGGGAAACAGTTAACAGAATAAGAAAAACACTCTTTGAATGTTTTGTTTCCATTTATGTGTATTCACTGGATTTAAGACTTGAAAACTCTCAGAAAATTGACTGAAAGCACCATTCTTCACGACCAGCAGATGGCATAATTGTTACATCGCTGAACTCCCATGTAGTTTGAGTCCTAGACCTGGAGGCTTAAAACTCATGCCAGGCTCAAGTGCATGTGTGCCCCAAATCCCAAGGAGAATGGAGGAGAAGGGATTGTGGTGTAGCCATGCTCCAGGGTGTGTTTCTGTATGATTTCTAGCTCTCTGTCTCTCTGTCTCTCAAGCAAATGTACTGCTATAGCAAGAAAACTCCCTTAAAAATAATTCTTCATTGTATGTGACATAGCATTGTCATAACCACCACCACCATCAATTTATAACGAACGCTAATTCTATGTCGGGTGTCATGCTCAACTATTTAAACATGTTGTCTGATTTATTCTTCACAACTGCCCTGTGAGGTATTATTTACTCCATTTCACAATGAAGAAACTGAGGCTTAAAAGAGGTAGAAACCCTACCGAGGTCACATCCAGGCAGCAGACCCAGCACTCTGAGTGGAGTCTTTGCTGTCTAACACACAGTTGTGCCTTTCAAAGTTTTCACTTGCTTATCCATTTAATGGAGGCCAGATCATGGGAAGGCAAATATTAACCATAGCAAAACTCCATTAATATACCTAACTTTGTCAGGAGACACATGTCAGAGCACTGAGAGCCACGATGATCAGCAGGTGCACAGTGGAGTGTGACCCAGGTGTCTGGGACATGCCTAAGGGTGCTCTGCCTCTGCTGTCATGCTCTGCCTTTGACAGAATAGGCCCGTCACAAACACAACGGATGAACAATGAAAGCAGCTGACCAGGCCTGAAACTGTGAGTCCATGATCTTTCTGTCCTGAAGGCTACGTAGATGTTGGTAACTTACCCTCTGTCACCTAACGTAGAAAAATTTAGACACTATTTTGATTTTCTCTCCCTCTAGGACATTAAAACATTCCTGGATGTTATAGACTTCGTTAGAAACTAAACACAAATTTAGTTACAATGAGCTGAGGACAGAGTCGTTCTTCATTATTTTTTACTGAAATGGGATAAACCTTTTCAGTTTTCATCCTTGATTCTATTCTCAGTTCTACAAAATTAACTGGAATTAAATTAAGAGCTTGAAGGTTGAAAGCATCGAGGTCAATCGCACAGGGAGAGAAGCCAGACTGCCAGCACTCTCATTTTTACAAGCTATCCAGTTTTGAAATTTAACCATTCTGTGTCTATTTCCTAGGTGTAAAATAGGGAAAATGAAGTACTTAGCTCATGGAATTATTGCAATGAGTTAATACATGTAATTACTTAGACGTTCTTGGCACTTAGTAACTTATCTTCTTTAAGAACATCTAGTACAACTTCTAGGATCCAAGAGGCATTTGCTTAGTACAGATGCTCTGGAATGAACTCTTTAATGCCAAGACTACTCTCTTGAGGGAATAAATTATCACTTGTATACCCAACCACCTGAATTCTTTTTTTTTTTAAGCCTTATTTATTTTATTTTATCATTATTATTATATCTTTTAAATTTTCTACAGGGCATATACACTCACCAAAGACAGACAGAGAGAGGGAAAGTGAGAAAGCAAGCCACCAAGTCCAGGACTCAAACTGTGGTCAGCCATGTGAGAGTCCAGTGCCTTAACCGCCATGCCACCTTCTGGACTCCCAGCTGAAATCTCCATCCCCTTCGTTCGCTGTGCTTCATTGTCAGAACTATCCATAAAAACCCACTGCACTACTCCAACTTCCCCACCATCGTCTGTCCACGCTCTACCCACCGATGGGGAGAAACTGCCTCAGCATGGATGGGGTAACAGAGGGCTAGTCTTGACTTCGTTCAGCAGAAGGTAACAAATCAGTTTAGAACTTACTAGAAATACTGACAGAAGGCATGACAAGGGCAGAACGAATCATACGACGTGGTAAAGAGCTGTGGTTCCGTTTTCTGGTTCAAACACTAGCGGCCAAGTGCACCGGTCACGCCAGTGAATGGGTGCAGAGGGAAGGCGGCCCCCGATGCTCTGAGTCAGCTCCACACCGAACCTGCACGCTTTTCCACATGGCTGCTGGGGCTCCTCACGGCATGGCGTCTGAACTCGAGAGAGCACCACGGAAGCCAGACAGGGCTGCACTTGGTTCCGAAGGCACTAGCACCCCATTCGCTATTGTCATGAGTGTCACCAGACCCCATGCCCTGAGGGGCACAGGGTCAACGTCGTGTTGTAGGAAGAGGAGGAGGGTTGGCCGTCCAATTTTCCACACCCCCTGGAAGACACAACTCACTCGATCCAAGGATCTCTCAGGCGAACCGTCTCCCACGGGCGTGCTCCTCAAAGGGGCGTGCCTGTCACTCCTCCTCAGGATGCTGGTGCCCTCAGGTCTCCGTCTGCTCCTCTCCGTGTCCATGCCCTGGTTCGGTTGTCCACCCAGTCTTGGGTTTGCTCATCACCCCCACTTCCGCCTGGAGTCGGCTTCCTCTGATGTAAGTACACACACGTCCCCCACTTGTTTTTTCTCCGATAAAGAAGCAAGTCCCTTAATTTCAATACACTTCATCATAACTAGTTCTAAAACCTCATGGTCCCAATCACTGTTTTCCTGTAATCGTAGCCATAGATGGTTAAGCACAGCAGAATGTGCAGGTCATTTCTTCTCGGGAAGCAAACTTGAGACAGAACCAGAAGGAGAATCAGGGTTGGCAGGTCGTTGAACGCAGGACCGCGCGAACCACGAGTGAGAAATGTCAGACGTCACCTTTTCATCTGTTGTTTTAGATGTAAGAGCATGCTCACGTGCTAGGCGCTTAACACATTATTACCTTTTTTCTTATGTAATGCCTTTTTATGAGGTTCAAGTATATTCTTTCCTTAAAAAAAAAAAAAGTGAAAACAACAGGGTTCACGCGATCCCAGGAAGCCCGGGGTTGTCCAGGGGGGTGTGGAGGGTGCTAAGAGCCAATGCTGAAATATAGACTGCAGGCCCACTTTAGGGATCCAGTTACTAATATTTAGTATTTTTTTAGGTTTTTGCCATAAAGAGCATGTATTCGCTGGAGAGAGAGGGAGAGAGAGAAAATGAGAAATTGCCCTCCAGGGGAGGGGACTAGGCCATGCCTTAATCCCTTCTCCTCCATTTTCCTCCCAGGATTTTGGGCACACACACACACACACACACACACGCACACACACACACGTGCACACATGTGTCCAGCATGATTTTCAGGCTACCAGGTCTGGGACTCAAACTCTGGTGGCTCATGTGGGAGTCCAGTGCCCTAACCACCACACCACCTGCTGGTGCCCTCCCCCAGATTATTTTTTAAATGATACTATTGGAAAAGAGTATAATTTTTTTTTTCAAATAATGAGAGAAAACAGACGTTAACTGCAGCAGACGAGCTTTTAGATAAGTTGTAAGAAAGGTAATGATTGTAGCCTTAAAAATATAATTTTACCTGATTATTGAAGACTACATACAATACATTAACAAGAATAAAAGAGAAAATAAGAACCTCTTTTTTTTGGGGGGGGGGGAGAGGTTTTCGCTATAGGGCGCGTGCACTCACCAGACAGAGAAAGACATAGAGACAGAAAGCGAGAAATCACCCCCCAGGGGGGATGGTCACGCCGCAATCCCTTCTCCTCCATTTTCCTCTCGGGATCTAGGGCACGCACGCACATGCGCCCAGTGTGAGTTTTAAGCCACCGGGTCCGGGACGCGAACCGCGGTTGACTACGTGGGAGTCCAGCGACATAGCCATTACACTAGCTGCTGGTTCTCAAGAAAATTAGAACCTCTTACTTTCTCACAACTCAGAGATAAATAGTATGTACATGTTCATTTTTTCTTGGTAATTTTGTGCATGTAACATTTTTAAAAATTGTTTTAACAGAAATGGATCATAATATCTACAGTTGAGTACCCTTCTTTTTAATGAGCATTCTTGGATAGTCTGTGTCATTAAATATTGTTTGCAAATGTCGTTACTGGCTGATCATTACTGAATTGCATGAACGTAGTTTAGACAATCACTTACCTACTGTTGCACATGTGGGTTGCTTCCACATTTTCCCCGTGATAAACAACGCAGTCTGAGCAGGAAGCCTGCATATCCGTGAACTCCTATTTGCATCGGTAACCCTGAGGCACCTGAGCATCCCCCCACGTCCTTGACAACACTGCATATTATAGTTTTAAAAAATCCAACAACTAGGATCATCGAAAAATTGTATCTTATTTGAATTCACCCGTATTTTACGATGAATAGAGAAGAACAGTTCCGTGTTTATTAGCCATGTAAGCGCTGAGCCTGTTAGGAATTATCTGTGGGGTTAGTCATGGCCCGCGCTGCACAGGGATGTATTGGGGTGTGATAATACTTGAAGCATGGGTCTATGTATTAGTCAAGGATCTTAACTGTTAGCATAAATAAAGAAAAGGAAAAGAACTATGGTGAGAGGATATGGTAGCTCACAGGCTCTTTAAGAAGGCTTGAGCTTAGAAGCCAGGAACAAGGGCTAACACTTCATTTGGAACCGTCCCTGGGGAAGAAGCTCCTGCCCTGAGGCAGTGCCACCTGGGGTGAAGCTCCTTGTGGTCCACTCAGAGCCTGGCCCTGCACGACTGAGACTAATCCGCAGGGCCTGAGACCCCTGGGAAAACTCCTACGATGGACATCTCCCTAACGCAGACGCGCTGGAGAGGCTGGGCGGCTGAAACGCACGGCAGGCGTCCGCTCCCTGGTGTATACGTAGCGGGGACCTTCTCTGTCACAGCAGTAGGACGGGACGGAAATCGGTGAGGCATGATGGTAGGTGAAGGCCACCCCAAGATAACACCATCTCTGAGACACCTGCGTGGGTAATTCATACCTCATTATAACTCATTAACTGGTTAGAAGTTCCTCACAGGAAGTCAGCCCTGCCTGTATCCCCACAGCATCAGAATAGTGCCTGGCAGATGAGAGGCCCTAAAAAGTTTGAAAATGTATATTATACACACACACACACACACACACACACACACACACACACACACACATATATATATAAACTATGCATGGATTTTCAAAAACTTTTTGTACCAAAATAAACTCATTTAGTTGCATTTTTTCATAAACTTTTTGAAGTCTTCTCATGCATCTTGTGGGCAAGAGATTTCTGATGACTTTCAAATCCAAAAGAAACACAATGGCCTCACGCTTCTCTTCTGCATTAATGCCTCCACTAGACTGTCAGGCAGCGGTTGGCCAAGGGTGCTCAGCTGGGAGCATGCTTTTATGCTTCGATAATCACTTTTTCTTGCCACTGGTTTTATCTAATGAGACAGGAGATCCATAAAACAAAACCCACACCATGATCAATCACCACACACTCTTGTTCTCTCCTCCTTGCAGTTACCCACCCTACTCAGAACCAAACGCTTTATAGACTGTGATCCCCTTAAGGTTTCTGTAACTCTAATATTAATTTAAATTCTTTTCTTTATTTGTAATAGAGCATGGGAACATAAAAAAGAAAGTCAGAGAGAGAGAGAGAAGCACCTCCCCAGGGTGGTCGCACCATGCAGACTGCAGACAGTGGGCCATATAGAACAGTAACCTGGGCGAACCAGGGTGCAGACCACAGACCGGCGGGAATGCTTTGCAGACTTACCTCCTCAAATGAAGAGGCCAAAGGATGAGTGGCTGTCTATTCTTCTGTAGAGCTTTTCCTTTGTATTTTTTTCTTTTCTTCTTCTTTAATTTCTTCTTCTTTAATTATTTTTAAATCTGCCAAAGGGTGTGCGCACATGCCAGAGGGAGACCGAGGGGGGGAAGCGAGAGCGCACCCCTCATGGGGAGCGGTCCCCCCGCAGTCCTGCCTGGTCCACTTCTCCCTCCCTTCGGGACTTCGGGCGTGAATGGACATACATCCTGCATGGATTTTAAGCTATGAGGTCCAGGATTCAAACTGTGCAGTTGGCTATGTGGGATCCAGCCACCTTAACCACCAGACCCATGGCTGGTCTCCACCTTTACGTTATAGGCTAAAGAATCTTTTCAAATTCCCCCAGGTCTGATCATTCTAGGGCAATGTAATAACTGCACGTAATACGCTCCTCAGCCACTGAACCCTCAGGTTACCCCCACGCGGGGTTCCTGGGACGAGAATGGGGCATGAACAGCATGTCAGAGCAAGGTGCACAGCAGGGGGGGGGGGACAGATCCTCAGCTCCCAGACAACAGCAGAGCCTGCCAGCCACGGACGTCGTAAAAGCAATAACGATTCCAAACACAATTCCAGACTCATGGCGCTCGGCGGCAACGTGCCAGCCCCACATGTCACGTATGGCCAAAGTCATTATCAGCCTGCGAGAGGGCGGCTGCAGGGCGGGTCACCCTGCCAGTTCCCATACGTACGGGACTCTCAGGCCCCAGTCCCAGCAACAGCACAGACCCTAGGCCACCAGGAGTCGGGTGGCGGGGAGGGGCCCTGGGCTGAGTGCTGTCCCCTGCCGTGGCTGAGGACCACTGGCAAGGCGCACCCGGGCACAGGAGTTAGCCTCAGGGAGTGCACACGACAGAGAAAGCCGACGCGCTCGTGCCTGGACGGAAATACCCCCAAGCAGTTATAAGAGGAGTGAGAAAAGCGAGGGCAGTAGAGATGCAGGAGGGAGAGGGGAACGCGTGCTGCCGTGACGAGTCCTCACGTGCAGCCTGTGTTTGGGGAAAGCATCGATACTGAAATGTTTTTAAAAGCACCTGACCTTGAGAGCGAAGTCTAGGTCAGAACGCCAGTGTGGTCACAGTGGACAAGCTATTTGTAAGTCAGTCCACTGAGCCCCTGGCTTCTGACACGTAAACTGAAATACCACCACCAAAATCACACCTGCATAACCTTTTCTGTAAAGGTTACTTTAAATAATATATTAGGTGCCAGTACAATGCCTGGTACATAAAAGATGCTCAAATACTTGATATCTACCATCACTCATACCATCCGGGATCTCAGACTGAGGGCTTCAACCCACACACCGTGGAGCACCCAAGACCCTTCAATGTAGTTTAATTTCCAGAAATAAGTGTGTGCGTGTCAGTGTAAATAGGCAGGAGAAGATTTAATTCAATAAGTCAGATTACAAAACATAGCTTCTTTTACTTTATTTAGCTCATTTTCCCCTGATTTTGGAAGGAAGTACGTACATGGCAATTAAAATAACGTCTTTGCAGTGAAATACACTTTCCGTTTCTATCACTTTGGGTAAGTACTCTATTAACGCAAGCGTCAAATCCCTTGTGAAGGCTGTTTCTCTTTTTTCCTAAAGCATCTCCCAAGCCTGCCCACCTTTCTACAAGTACGTCTGGGGGCAGAGAGAAGCTCAAGCAATCCTGGCAGCAGGCGAGGGGTGTCTGATGGTGCCGTCCCTCGGTGTGGTCCCGCTGCACTCAAGGCTCAGAGCAGCCGCCTTAGCCAGGATCAGGGCCTTGAGCCAGTGGCCGCAGAGCATCTGGTACTCAGGACAGCTGGGTCACCGTGGCACCTTGGCCTGGTCCCGAAACTCCCTCCTTCCCACCCTGTTCTTCTCGGAACCCAGTCTGGGTTCAGAATAAAACTCTAAGGTCATCGCTATATAGGCTTGAGTCTTGGTGCATGAGGAGGTTTCTGCTTTTTAGGAAATCCTTTTAGTCTTTGACAAATAAAACACCTTCCTATTGCTTTATGGCTCATTAATGTGATTGTTCCAACATTCCTGACACAAAGATTTTCTCTAGTTGAGTATGGAGATCATGGGCGAATTTTCAAACAGAGATACTTCAATATATTGTACGACATTGCCATAGTGTCAGCATCTCCTCGGCTCGTGCTCCACGAATTCCCCACCACCGAGTCCTCACCCAGAACAACAGATCTCATTTAAGAGAGCATTAGTTTTTCACTTTTTAAAATAATTATTTGCTTAATTTTAGTTGTTATTATTATTTTTAATTTGACCGGAGAGAGACAGAGAGAGAGAGGGAAGCAAGCCACAGGCCCAGCACCCAAACCACGTCAGCCACGTGGGAGTCCAGCACCTTCACCACCATGCCACCCGCTGACCCCACAGAGCGTTAGTTTTAAGCTGACTTCCTTCCAGCCTGAACCATTTAAGCAAAAACTGAAAAACACAGAGGCGAGAACTTCTTGTCGATAAGAAAGGAAAGGGAGGAAATACCAAGCCAAGGAGTTGGAGTTTTCCAGGGAGGCTTCTAAATTTGCTCTGTTGTATATTCAAACTAGGACACTGGAAACTTTTGGCTATTTCTCAAGCAATTAGTAATTAAACGAGCATTTTTTAAAAGCACTGAAGAATATTTGCGTCCAACTCCTACTTGGCTCATCTGAACACAGAAGCCCTTGAGAAATGCAAAATTTTTTAATCACTCCAAATTACCCAAGCACAAACCAGGCCAAGAGCGTCAAATGGTTCTAAAATAAGATGCAGGTGTTTTGCAAAATCTACAGCAGCCTGCTCATTTTAAATTGGTCCTCATTCTGTG
This sequence comes from Tupaia tana, assembly GCA_026018925.1. Classification (NCBI taxonomy): domain Eukaryota; kingdom Metazoa; phylum Chordata; class Mammalia; order Scandentia; family Tupaiidae; genus Tupaia; species Tupaia tana. Next base: position 1,552,106 of record JAKSZU010000027.1, on the reverse strand, counting down.
TTGCCCATATGTGGCAGGAATTGAAGAAGGCATTTCCCATCAGTGGTTCACGAGTGGAATGACATGTAATTAAAAAAACAAAAACACAAACATACCAAATATACCAAATATCTGCACTCTATGGCAGAAACTAAAAAAAAAAAGGAAGGAGAAACAAACGAAATGATAAACCACCCTCCTCCACGTACTGTGTTCACTGCCCAGTCAAGGCTGCAGAAGCAAAAGCCCATCTGTAGCGAAACTTAGACGCAACCCCAGAGGCAGATTGCATCCTCACTCCCACTTCCCACTTTCCTTGAACCTGGAGACCAGAGAGCCTCGTGCATAGACGAGGAAACGATACAGGGGAAAGAGGGATGGATTGCCCAGGATCTCCGGAGAGCAGAAGACCCCAGAGCAGGGTTCTAGCCCTTTACTGATCAATGCGCAGTCTCCTAAATTCCTCCTCCAGCCCTGGGTGAGAATGGAGCCCCGGTGGGACCTGTCCACACCATGGTGTGTGTAACGGCGAGTGTCTGCAGCCACAGACGGCACTCTGACCTACCCACGGAGAAAGGCTGTCGGCTTAAAGTCTGTATTAAACAAAACTGACTCATGAAAGAGAATTAAAGTATGATTTTATTTTGGTGCAAAAAGGTCTTGAAATTCATACATAGTTTTTTCATAGTATGCATTTCTATGAACTTTTTGAAGACCCTGTGTGTACCTCCATCAGTGCTATCTCATTCCATAGACAAAAATGGAGGCACAGGCACAAGTAAAACTTGGAACCATAAAGCATCTAGAAAGCAAAAACAGGGAACTATTCCATGACTTTGGGAAAAGCTATTATTTCTTTAAGAAAATCCAATAGACATTTCTAAAAAATGATATGTTGGATTTAATATTAAAATTAAAAAGTGAAAGTGAATTTTTTTTTAAGGACACTATTAGGAAATGAAAAGACAAGTCATAGAAGATAATATCTGAAAATAAATATTGAGAGTATATGAATAACTGTGAATCAATAATAAAAATACAGTCTAATTTTTTTTAATTGTTGGAGAGCCCACATGCTTATCAGACAGAGAGCCAGAGAGAGAGAGAGAGGAGAAACCACCTCCAACAGCGCATAGCCCTGCAGCACCCTCTTCCGCCGTTTCTCCACCCTGTTGAGATTTGGGGTACCCACACACACACTCCCGCCTCTTTCTCAATCTGTTGGGGCTGGGATTCGAACTTCAGTAGGTCATGTGGGATCTGGCTCACCTTCACCCCTAGGGTACAGACCAGCCACAAACACACCAGTTTTATGGGCAAAGATGTGAACATACCCTTCACAAAAGATGCACAGTGGCCAGTCAGCACATGAAAAGATACCAACCATGATCCAGCCATCAGGGAGTAAAATGTTAAAAACCGTAACACTTCATGCTCACTGGAATGTCCAAAATGTAAAAAGCTGATGATACCAAACGTGGCTTGGATGTGAAGTTAGTGGAACTCTCATTCCTTCCTGCTGGGATTGTAAAGTAGAGTAATTCTGGACAACTATGTGAAATTTTGCATTAAGTTAAACCTGCATTTACTACATGACCCAGCACAAGAAACAAAAATACGTGTTCACTACGACGCTGTGCCCGAATCTCCAGAGCAGCTGTATTCATAACCGCTGAGAACTGATAGCACGTGTGCACCAACGGGAAGGAACACAGATTCTTCAGTATTCTCAAGTCACGGAGGTTAGCTGGGGCAAACTACTGCCACGTAAAGGGTGCAGATGAGTCTCCAAAACCTTAGGCTGAGAAAGAGAGAGTCCGACATAGACCGAGTATGTGCATACAAAGTTCAAGAACATGTAAAATTAATCTATGGAAACAAATCTGAACAGTGCTCATCTTCCTTAGGGGACAGAGCTTGGAAAGGGAACAGAGCATACTGGGACTTTCTGGAGTGGTGACACTATTCAGCTGAGCTGCTGGAAAAATCAGGACGCATTTTTCCTTAAAAAAACAGAAAAACCTTCCACGACTTTTCTGACAACCTAATATATACTGCTTTGGGAGCTGTCATAGCAATGTGTATGATCGTCGAAATGATATGCATTGAACACCGACTGGAAAGGTCCCTGTGCTTCTGTAAGAAAATTTACATGCAAATGTATTTTGACTAAGAAAACACAAAATAGGAAAAAGATGTTTCCAAAATCCCAAGGAGAAAAGATATTTATGCTTTCCACATTGTTAGGTCACAGGGAAAGTCCTAACGAATTTTCCTTTGTTTTTCTATGCAAAAACGTGTCAGGACTTTCTCAATGACCCAAGAGAATGAAGAGCTCATCTTCCCACTGCATTCCAATGTAAAACACCTATATTTTCCATTCCATTACAAAAATGAAAAGTATCTGGTATTGAATGGACATTTTGTGTGTGTCTCTTTCTTTTACTCTTTTCTCTCACTCAGTCCCCTGCTTTTTGACTTCCCTTTCTCTCTCCAACTTCTCTTCCATTCTCCCTCTCCTTCTCTGTCCCCCTTACCTACAAGGTCTTTTCCTTTTTTTTTTTTTTAAGAGAGATTTCTGCTATAGGGTGTATGTGCTCACCAGGGAGACAAACAGAGACGGAGAGACAGAAAGTGAGAAATCACCCCCTGGGGGATGGCCATGACGCAATCCCTCCTCCTCCATTCTCGTCTCGGGATTTGGGGCATGCACACGCACCCAGTGTAATTTTTGAGCTCCCAGGTCCAGGACTCAAACCGTGGTTGACCATGTGGGAGACCAACGATGTAACCACTAAACTATCTGCTAGTCCCCCTTCATTATTTAGAGATCCCTAGAAAACTGAAAAAGATTCTTTGAAGAATATTATTTCATATCATCCAAGAACTTAAATTTCGAGTGACCGCAATATAACGAATGCATCTAAACAGCCTTTTATCAACTCTTCTCCATGGGACTGCACAAGCTCCAACCAGGCATGTTGTTCCTGAACACCTCGTCACAGGAATTCTGGGAATAAAGGCGCCAAGGGAGACTAGCTTTCGCTGCATGTCAGGGCGCACCTTGTGAGTCTTTCTGGCTTTGAGTTTCCAGTGCTGAGGAAGGTCCGTCTAATCTTACTGATCCATTTTCAGTTGTTGGAGATTTCTTCCCTGGGACCCCAAAACACATTTCTCTACGATTAGATGAAGTCTCATACGTTGCCGGTTGGCAAAGACTGGCCAATGTAGAGGCATGGGGGTGGTTCTAACATTGCTTCCTGTGTCACTCAGTGGGTTTGTGCTGGTGAGGGAGGATCGAAGGAGCGGACACAGACAGGACGGGAGCCTGGAACTGCCAGTATGCAGTTTCTGGGCACAGACATTTGGCTCTTGGCTTGCCAAACATTTCCCTTTCGAAGCACTCTGTAAAGTGGCCTCTGCCAGCCTCTCAGGAAGGCTGCTTTGGATGTTTGAAAGGGTTTTCTTTTCCCTCTTGCAGCCTTCCTGTTTTTTAAAGACTTGAGCTGGCCTAAAACCCCCGGTTCCACTGTCTGTCTCACACGCGGGAGTCCCCATGGCTCCTGAGTGTCTGCTCGGATCTGAGCAGCCATTCATTCTGGTAGTGCCATGGGAGAGGGTGAGTGTGTGTGAGTGAGCGGGGGATGAAAATGCAGCCATTTACTTCTGAAAACTTGTTTGGGCTCTGCTTATAGACTTCGACCTCCAGCCTCTGCCTGGCTAAATCCATCATCATGTGTCTGGTGGTATTTGTCATCATTATTTCTGCAGCCAAGCCTGATCCTTTCTAAAAACAGCTACTGAGTTCATATAAAATAAAGTTTATTGCAAGTTTCTGCCTGTACTTGGTCTTATTTTTCTGCCTTTCTGAGTCCTCATCTGGCTGAACAGCCACTGAAATCAGAAATATATCTGACATTTGGATGGGCAGGTGGCATGATGCTTGAGGACTGGACTTCCACATGACCAACCACAGTTCAAGTCCTGGACCTGGTGGCTCGCTTTCTCAATTTCCTTCTCTCTCTCTGTCTAATCAAATGAAAAAAAATACAAATAATAAATAAAGTTAAATAGATTGAAACAAAAATACACCATACATACACACACACACACACGTATGCAAATATATATATATATATATATATATGTATATATATGTATGCATATATATATATACATACATATACACACACACATATATATATATTTAAGCTAGCAGGTAATTTGTCTAGAATGGTTCTCCTATTTGCTGAGATACTGTGATTTCTCCAACAGAGGCTAGGGGGCTAGGGGCTTTTGATAATATGATCTGATGTGGATAGAAGGAAAAATGACCAACTGCGAGGTTCTGTACATAAAGTCTATTCAAGCTCAAAAACATCTCTAAGGTTGAACCCACGATGTAGAACCTAGGTAGATAAGCGTTCCTCATCACTTAGTTGCTATATAATCATCTATGTCATAATTATTATGCACCAACAGTAGCCAAGGTAAGATATTTTGTAAGAGGGAAAGTGTTCCAAAGGCCAGTGTGAAGAAGCCAGGGGCTCAAAGGCAGCACCCGTCCCCACACTGACGGTCGTACAAAGCACAACGAGCCCGTGCTACCGTCTGGAAGATGGGTGTTCACACCTACTTGCTGCCTTGAGGTATGACAAGAGAAATTGAACATGCATGTGGGTAAGAAATACAGTGGCAGGAAGGAAAGCCTGCTGGGAAACGACGGGACCTTGGAGAAGCTGTTCACCACAGGGTTTTCCAAGCGTGATTTTCCTGCGGGAAACAACTGCTACTGTCTACTGAGTGCTCACACTGCATGCCAGGTGCTACTCTAAAACCTTACATGCCTTAAAGTATGTACCCCTTCTTTGAGGTAGAACTTATTGCTCCCATTTTGCAGATGAGCAAAAATTAAACACATAGAAACTTACCCAGTGTCACGGAGCTAACAGATGACAGAGCCGGGATTTGAACCCAGCCACGTACCTGCAGAGCCCATGCTGCCCCCGGTGCTGATGCAGGATCTCTTCACTCAGTGGAAATGAGGATGTATTTTGTTAATTATTTCTGTCTACAATACACATTGTTGCAAGGGAACCAGCTCCCCTGGCTTAGATCGGGTACACACAAGACCCTGAAGCATATGTCAAGGCTTTGCCTCAAGGAGTGTGCAGTGAGGATAAACCAAGGCAGGAGGGCATGGTCTCCCATTCCCGCGTTTCCTATAACTTTAAAAAAAGTGTATTTATATCTCCCATGAGACAGAGAGAGAATGACAGGCATCCCCAAAAAGGTCCATGTGCCATGGCCAGCTCTCAGTCTCAGCCAGCGCTGATCATGTGCACACACGCATGTGCTTAGCATGTACAAGGAAGCCTCAGGACACAAACTGAAGCCTCTTCATACGGGCCCTGCATGTAGAAAACTGTGTTACCAATGTACTGTCACCTGGCCCCTTCCAGGGGTTTTACATAAAGCCTTCCTGAAAGATGTTCTGTGCTGATCCCACTGCCAGATTTTCAGATTTCAAAGCTGTTGACGGAACCTACCCTTTAGACTGACAGGTATGATATACCCATAAGATACAGCATTAGTGTCGGGCCTGGCATGTAGTGTGTTATATGTCTGTATGTCTTTAGTAGCAAAACTTGAGATCGCTTTCTGCACTCTGAAGATGCCGTGCAGAACCACACAATACAAGCAGGTGAACATTCAGAGTGCATCCTCCAGCACAGTTTAATCACTCAGTTTGACGTGAAATACTTCCTCATTCGTAGAGTTACCGAAACAAGCAGGCGGAGTCCTAGGCTTTGTAAACGTGTGCTGAACAGTAGGATGCAGTGAAAAGGTAACGAGCTGGGAACTAGAAAACCCAACGAGCTTGACTGCAGAGACACTAGTCTGCCCGAGCCCGGTTTCCTCTGCTGTGTAGAAAAGTTCTAGGTACCCATCGGTTCTCTAAGGCCGCAGATACAGTAGTCTACACTTGCACATAACTCAGGGCGGAATGTTCTTTCTGGTCCCTGTTTTCTGGGGGAGGATCAGTGGAGGAAACACTTGTGGGGCAGCAAAAGGGAATACGGTCAGCCCACCACGCTTCTCCATCTCTTCGTTCTTCCGTTGGTCATTTGTACTCCTGGATCAATCATGTTGTAGATTCCACTGAGGAGTCTAATACAATTCTCATGTCTCCTAACAACACAGCCATTTTCAGCAGGTGCTAAGTGGTTAAAAAAACTAAAGAAAAAACAAAAATCTCACACCAGATGTGGCCCATATAAATACTACCACACAGGTGCTGGAGGGAGAATAAGTTCTCCAAACTATGCAAGTAAGTCCACACTTAACTTTTTAGAACAATTATACTTATTTCTTCAATGATTTTTATTAATTTTAAAATATCAGATGTCCATGTTTATGTTAAATCACACAATTATATCTTCAAATGTCTTTCAAATTCTTGAAGCCAACAGAATTAAAAATTGGACCATGATTTATTCTCTATGAACGTAAGGATTGAAAAAAAATGAATTGCATTGTTGTGCAGATACTATAAAGACATTATTTCAACCCTAGCTTCATACTTTTCTCCATCTAACCTATCACTAGACCCATTAATAAAAACGCATTAGAAGGGAACCAGCAGTTAGCATAATGGCTATGTCGCTGGACTCCCACGTAGTCGACCGCAGTTCGCGTCCCGGACCCGGTGGCTTAAAACTCACGCTGGGTGCATGTGTGTGCATGCCCAAGATCCCGAGAGGAGAATGGAGGAGAAGGGATTGCGGCGTGGCCATCCTCCCTGGGGGGTGATTTCTCGCTTTCTGTCTCTACGTCTCTCTCTGTCTGTCTGGTGAGCGCACGCGCCCTATAGTGAAAATCTCTCCAAAAAAAAAAAAAAAAAAAAAAAACGCAGTTGAATTGGAGCTCTCTCCTCTGACGACCTCTAACGAACTACTGCTCAAAAAGCAAACAGCCATAGGTGAAAATCTAAGAAAATGACAAAGTGCGGGTTACCTACACAGACCGTGGGAAGAAAATCCTCGGCTGTGTTGACAAAGGGTCAGTTTGGTGTTTACCAGAAATGGAGGGGGGGCTAGTACATGGTGTAATATTTATGTCGCTGGACTTCCCAGTACTCTATCACAGTTTGAGGCCCAGATTTGGTGGCTTAAAACTCACACCAGGCCTGTGTACACATGTGCCTAAAATCCCGAGAGGAGAACGGAGAAGGGATTATGGTGTGGCTATCCCCACTGGGAGGGGGTGACTTCTGGCTTTCTGTCTCTCTGTTTCTGTCTCTCTGGCAAGGTCTATATGTGCCCTATAGCAAAAATCTCTCTTAGACACACACACACACACACACACACACACACCCCCGCAGAGGAAGTTGCTTTATTTCAAATCCTTGGAGACCTTTATAAAGATGGGCATGGAAGACATTCTAGGGAAATGCAGTATTCTAAAAGTTTATATTTTATTCTTTAATTTAGATTGCATCTTTATACATCTCCATAGTGCACGCTGTGGTATTCTAAAAGTTTTATAAAAGGGATTTGAGACATTTTTCCCCTTTAAATATCATCTCATCAGGAAATATTAGAAAACTATCACTCAAACTTTTTCTAGGCCTATATCAACTTAAAGACCATGCATGAGTCCCTAAACCATCACATGATAGTCACATCTTTTCTTTAAAAGAGTTTTGCTATAGGGCACATGCGCTCATGAGAGAGACAGTGAGAGGGAAAGTGAGAAATCACTCCTCCCCCCCCCCCCCAAGAGGATGGCCATGTTGCAATCCCTTCTCCTTTCACCTCCTGAGATTTTGGGCACATACGCACATGCACTGGCGTGAGTTTTAAGCCACTGGATCTGGGACTCGAACCACAGTTGGCTGTGTGGGAGTTCAGCACCTTAACCACCTATTTGGCCTGTGGTCACACAGTGTTAGCAGTAATTGAGGTAAAGCACACCTAGGGTTGCTGCTATAAAGCAACATGACTCATTACACAAACGACTCAAACCAGTCTTTATGATTTTGCCAATTGCCATCAGTCAGGTTTCTGCGAAGGCATGCGAGCACTCAGTAACCTCTTCTCCCTCACACAGGACTCCTCACCATGGCAACACGTTATTGTAGAATCACAAAGCTTCAAAGGAGAAAACAGCAATGCCTGGGCTCTTCATTGAAATGCGGATCTCTGGGGGATGAGGACCAGATATTTGCAGGTAAAGTTGGGAATAACTGTCTAAAGAAGCTGGTGCAGCTATGAAGGTGCTGTTATCAGAAATCAAAACCATTAACCATTCTCGCTTCCTTTTGGCTGGAACCGCCATCTTCCAGTAATTAACCAAAATGACGAACACAAAGGGAAAGAGGAGAGGCACCCGATATAAGTTCTCAGGGCCTTTTAGAAAACATGGAGTGGCTCCTTTGGCAACATACATGTGAAGCTACAAGAAAGGTGATATTGTAGACATTAAGGGAATGGGTACTGTTTAAAAAGGAATGCCTCACAAAAGTTATCATGGCAAAACTGTTAGAGTCTACAGTGTTACCCAGCATGCTGTTGGCATTGTTGTGAACAAACAAGTAAGGGCAAGATTCTTGCCAAGAGAATTAATGTGCGTATTGAGCATATTAAGCATTCTAAGAGCAGAGATAGCTTCCTAAAACGTGTGAAGGAAAATGACCAGAAAAAGAAAGAAGCCAAAGAGAAAGGTACCTGGGTTCAACTAAAGCGCCAGCCTGCTCCACCCAGAGAAGCACACTCTGTGAGAACCAATGGAAAGGAGCCTGAGCTACTGGAACCTATTTCCTATGAATTCATGGCAGGATGGGTGTTAAAAATAAACTAATCTGTGGTCTATTAAAAAAAATTAAGCATTCTTCACTGTACTCACAAAGAACAAGTTTAAATCAGATGATGTTAGCAACAGAAACCACAAATGAGACCTATGTAAAGAGTGACCCTCTATCTCAGTACCCCAATGTGTCCAAGAGAATCCTGGTGTGTGTCTTTTCATTCAGTGTAATTACGACAGTTTCCCATTCAGTTTTAAAAATGGGGTTTAAATGACAACCTGTACGACAGCCTCGTCCATGAGGCTCCCCGAGAAAGTGGGGCACAAACCACGGCCTCCTTGGCCACTGATCTTGCCACTTCCCACATGATGACACCTCAGTGGTCTTCGAGACGCTCTTCTCTACCCAGTAGCCACCACGGGGAACTCCTACACCTGCCTTCCCCCGGGTGACACCTGCAATTATGCTAATCCTTGTCTTTCACCCACTCTCATGCTACTTCCTCTCAACTTTAGCATCTATCTCAGCTGCACATTAGACAGTTCTGGGAGGGGAAGACAGTACAATTTTGTGGGTAGTAATTCAGAAAAAAAATAAGGACTAGAGATATTAGGGTTGTCTAATTGCCAGGTAAAACTTTGTTCCTGAAAGTTATTGTTGAGATCTGGTTTTATGCAGGACGATTATAGGAAAAGCACAGGATTCGTCGACATAAAGATGAGGAGAACTGACAGAGGGTTGATCTTTGTTCTACAGGGAGGACATGAGATCCATGAGGCAGGCTATTTTCCCAAGGCCCCAAAGTCGGTTAGTGGGAGACCCAGACTAGAACTCATGGCCCCTGGCAGAGTATTCACTATCCTGTCTTTTGTACGGCCCTACTTCCCACGAGACGTAAACCAATTGTAATACCAGAGTGATAAAACTATCAGAATAAACTGTTGTGGACAAGTCACTAGGATTTCCTGAACGGGAAGGACCATGTGACCTTTTACCATGTCCCTGTGCTCCTTGCCATTAGAAAAGCTCAGTGGCCAGAGCACGCGGGCTCCGGGTCCTCTCCTTCCGTACCCAGCTGTACTGGCCGCCGGCTCCGCTACCGCCCTCTTCTCTCTCTGTTAGACGCTGGCTTGCTCCTTGGTCCTTGTCCTCTTGAGTGACCCCTCTCCTTCCTCACATCAGGGACTTATTTCTGTCTTCAAAATGTGGCCTTTCGCTTCTTCCATGAACATGGGCAACGAGCTCTAAGGACAGGCCCAGCCCCCCGCCCCCCTGCTGCCTTTCTGATGTGTCCTTGGATTTCGAAGGCGGGTACGGAGTGGCTGTCACTGTCTCTGTGATTCGTGTTTTTCTTGTTTGGTTTTAATGCTTGGTGGTGTCTTGTACCCATCTTGCCCTCCCCCCCATTTTCTTCTTTGCCCTCTTTAATTTAAAATGATGTTGATCTGTTGTCCCTGCGATTTGTTTGCTGCTAAGTTAGGTTGTCACCCACTCTCTCTGCCTAATCTCTTGTGGCAGGTTTATTAATTCATATAACTTTGCTATGCTAAGTGGGAACAGCCACTTCACAAAACAGCAATTACCTACAACTCTGCCCTGCCTGTGTCACCCAGTCTTGTTGCGTGTCACCTGCATTTCTTTGGAACCTGTATTCTTCTTTCTCTTTGTTCACAATGCGAGAGCACATGGCACCTGTGTGAGAGGGGCTGCAGGGAGAGACCAAAGGAGAGAGGGAGCGGCTTCTCCGTGGACTGGCGGTGCTGTGACCCTACCCTGGCCTCTCAGATCTCGGGCGCTTGCGTCTGTGCAGAGCATTTCAGGAGGGCCTGGCCGGAGAGAACCGGAGTGCCAGCACCTCCTGAGCAGCCGTCACTGCTGGGCCAGGAGACTGGCCTTGGCCTTGTTGGTTTGTTTATTTATTTATTTTTACATTTCCCACAGGCCGTATGTACTTGCTGGAAAGAGGGAGAGTGAGAAATCAGCTCCCCTGGGGAGTGGTCATGCCACAATCTCTTCTCTTCTCCCTCCTTTCGGGACTTGGGGCATGCATACACAAGCACCCGCATGTTTATCAAACCAGCAGGTCCGTGACTCCAAGCTCACGGTAGGCCACGTGAGACTCAGCGGCCACACCACACTTCTCTGGGATTAAGTGGGGAACACCGGAATCCACCTCTAAAGAAGAATCTTACTCTCTTCAAAGAATCTAAGTGAGTTCTCGGGGGGGGGGGGGGGAAGGAGGACGCAGTGTTAGAGATAGGAGGAAATCACCAAAAAGACACATATAATGCCGCTATGAGGTACATTTCAAAGAGTTTTGAGAAGTAAGCCAAGGCTTCCAGAGGAATTTTCCAGGAAATAGAGAAAGAAACCTTTATTTCTCCTCCCACCTCACCCAATCTTTCCACACCAGCTCCAGTCTACAAACAATACAAAACAAATAACAAACAAACAAACAGAAACCTAGATAAACCTTATCACTCCCAGAAAACAAATGGGTGGGGGGACAGCCTTGCTTCTCACTGTGCTCAGGGAGCCCCCAGATTTCACACTGTTGGCCTGTGCTGTGTCCTGAGAGCCCACAGCTGCGGGAGCATAAAGAATGGGAAATACTCGGGACCAGCAGTTGGCGTAATGGCTACGTCGCTGGACTCCCATGTAGGCGACAGCGGTTCGAGTCTCGGGCCCGGTGGCTTAAACTCAGGCCAGGCGCGTGTGCGCACAGGATCCTGAGAGGAGAATAGAGGAGAAGGGATTGTGCCGTGGCCATCCCCCCGGGGGGTGATTTCTCGCTTTCTGTCTCTCTGTCTCTCTGTCTTTCTGGTGAGCGCACATGCCCTATAGCAAAACCTCTCCAAAAAAAAAAAAAAAAAAAAAAAAAAAAAAAAAAGAATGGGAAATACTATCCCAGAGTGAGTTGCAATGGGACTATTAATTTATTTTGTTGTTTTTAGATAAAGCTCCTCCATATTTCTCTAAGTAATAATATTCTCCTTTAGGAAGCAGATGAATAGTACGTACAGTCCCCCCGATTGCCGGGACAGCCCGCTCACAGTGAACAGCAGACGTAGCCGAAGCCCATTAGTTAGCTCGGCCTTTCATAATTTAATAAAAACCTGCCAGCCATGTATCCTCCACTTTTGCATATTTTATAGTACTGGAATATTTTTAGACAAAAGCATAAATAAAAGATGTCACCGGATTTTTGAACAATGCATGGTATGCATCATATTTTCTTGTGGTTTTATTTTTTCATGGCACAATCATAACTACATAGTCAATTACGTTTGTATAATGGGAGGAGAAAAGGAGAGAGAAGACTGTTTCAAACCCTCGGGAAGGATCCTGCTTTATGAATCATTAATGCACACTTTTATTCGTATTTATGGGCAGTCGGCGCACACCGGCAGCCTGGTTAGCGCTGAAAAGCTGGGAAGCCAGCTGTGCACGGAAGTCTCTCTCATGAGGCTGGAGCAGTCTGCAGGTGACGCTGGGTAGTGTCAACAGGAAGCACGCCGTCTCCCGCGGCCTGGGAAGTTGGGGACTATCTACAGGACTTCCTAATGTGGGAGGGAAGGGGGAGTGCAAAGCTTGGTGGGGACGAAACGATGGCTAACTCGAACCTACCCGAGGAGGTACCCGAGAACGAGGGAAAGCGGGTTCTTAGCAAAAACGGACAGAGTGGGCCACTGCATGGGTGCATCCCAGCGGGGTCTTGTCTAGACACCATCGCAGGTCCCACATGGATATCTGACCCAACACGGCAGACGCCACCACCTACCAGTGATTTCTTCATCCGGTCAGGCATTAAATACCCACGAAGCATCACAACGTACCACACACGGCGCTCTAGAGATGGCATGTATACCCCATTCCACATGCTCTTCTTTCACTTTGTAATTTACATTTCATTTTTGTACATCTTTATGGTGTACAAAATGGTTTTTCAGATTATGCAGGTCATGTGTGTAATAATCAAATCAAGAATTACACTGTGGCATTGGCAGTTCTTCATCAAGAAATGGGATCTTTAGTTCTCTACTTTGACCTGGGTGGGCCTTTGTACTTGCTCCAAACAACTCATTGTGAGAGAAGTGTGTATTAGTCAGGGTTCTAGTCATATAAAAATATTTAAAGAGACTTATTTTATAAAATGACCTTATGTGATTATCGAGGCTGGAAAGTCCCAAGATTTGGAGGGTGGGTCAGCAAGCCAGAGACCCAGGATGGCCAATGGTGAACTTCTAGACCAAAGCCAACAGGGCCAAGACCTAGGAAGAGCCTGTGTTTCTGCAGGAAAGAGCTTTTGTCCCACTTTGAACTCAGGCAGGAATTATTCTCTCCTACTTGGGGGAGGACAGCATTTCTGCTCCATTTGGGCTTTCAATCTATTGGATAAGACTCACTCACATTAGGAAGGGCAATTTGTTTTACTCAGTCTGGAAAAAGCATTGTTGTACACTATAAAGATAAATGTGATTAAATGTAAAATAAAATAAAATAAATTTACATGCATGAAAGTATTGCATACAAATTGGATTGAAGTTAAAAGAAAACCATGCCATTTCATTTTACTTGTCATACTTAACATGCTTATTTCATTTCTAAAGCTGTTTCACAAAAATTATTTAACTACAACTTCATGCTAAATAATTAAATTTTGAAACTCATATCTGGAGTTGTCACAATGGGAGAAGTTGGCCTAAAGACATATAAAACAGGGACCAGCAGTTAGCTTAATGGCTATGTTGCTGGACTCCCATGTAGCTGACTGCTGTTTGAGTCCTGGACCCGGTGGCTTAAACTCACGCCGGGCGTGTGTGCATGCATGCCCAAGATCCCGAGTGGAGAATGGAGAAGGGATTGCGACATGGCCATCTCTTCTCGGGGGGGGGGGGGGGTGATTTTTCACTTTCTCTCTCTCTGTCTTCCTGATGAGCGCACGTGCCCTATAGTAAAACCTCTCAAAAAAAAAAAAAAAAAAAAAAAAAAAAAAAAAAAAAAGAAAGAAAAGAAAAGAAAAAGACAAATAAAACAAAAGAAGAAGAAAAACGAGAATTACATGCATATTGTTGACAGACAGGTCTTACACACTATCTCCATTGTCAGACTTGGAGTCTCACGAACCCTCTACAAACATAATACAGTGGCGTCGAGAGCCTCTCCTGTCTGGCCTGGACTGAAGAGTGCGCTGAACTGATACCACTTAGCTCTCGCAGCAAACCTGTGACGTGGGCCCTGCTATTACAGAACAGGGAGCCACTCACCCAGACCTACTCAACGACTGCGTAGCCGACTTGGGTTTTACCTGCAGAGTTTGACTGCACTCTGAAATCCAGGGCGTTTCCTTAAAACATGGGGCACCTAACATAGAAGTCACTGAGTAACTCCATATCACCAAAAAGACAGACAGACAGACAGACAGAGTGAAAGGAATGTCTCTCTGGAGTGCTAAAAAGATCATCTACCTAAGAAGCCATTTTTTCTTTTGCTGTCAGAAATTCTATTGGGCCTCTATAAATGTAAACAGGCACTTGGGCTTTCATTGGTTGGATTTTCATTTCATGTATTCATTAGTGCAGTTAAAAGTAGAAATGAGCTACCTTTCCAGGGGCAAACAAAGCCCGTATTTACCAATGAAAAGCAAGTAATATTTATTCAGTATAGACGAGATTACAAGTAAACCAGTGGAAGACTTGCACTCACCGTTTATTGCTATGAGACTCCCTCTGTGGCTGGCTGCGTGTGCATGTGTGTGTTATCATGAGTTTTACTAAAGGTTAATTTGTGTGGTAACTGACGAAAGGTGGAAAGCCTAATGAAGCACGAGTAAGACATCACTAACCGGAAGGAACTAGACGTGGCGCAGCATGTGCACCCGACATCATGGCGAGGCCTGCCTCGGAGGTGCGTTAGCACCAGCAAAGGCACGGTCTTTCAAGTCACTGTGGTGCTGTTTTCCCCAGACTGAAAAGGAGTTGACTGAACCTTGCTGTTCATGCGGTTCTTTTCTCTAACTAGCTGCAGCAGACGCTGTTTGTTTCCTTGACACTAAACCAACATCCTTCTCTCTAGTACTCCTCTGCGTTAGGAGTGTCAACGCCAACCCAGGCTTCCCAGCCTCCCTTGCAGCTAGTAGTAACCAATGACTCTGTGGTAATTAACGCTTATTGAGACGCAGGCGGAGATCGACTAGCCAGGGTTCTGGAGGAGACTGTCCATTAAAAAGAGGTTCTAGGCATGAATGAAAAAGCCTTTTCCCTATTCCTAGTTTTCTTGCCTACAATGCACGTATGGTTTTTGACAGCTCAGTCCCATTTTGTGTCTCAGGGACAACTATCAAGATGAAAAGGCAATGAGCCTATTTAGAACGGGACAAGGAAAGGTAGAAAAAGCCTTTGGGCTCCTGATTGTGGTGTGGGGCTGCTGGTCCAACACTAGAACTTCTTATTACATGAGGAAAATGAACCCTATTGTTTAAGCTTGTCTGGCTGAACATTCTGCTACTCACACGGGAAGTGCTGCAGGTCGGTGCAGTGATGTGACTTCATCTGCTATGAAGCCTATGACATCACAAAGACACGATTATAAGAGTCAGGAGTCAAGAATGATATTTTGTATAGAAGGATATTGATAATAGCATAATAACTGTAACAGTAGAGTTTCACAATAAAAGAATAATGGCAAATATATGATCAGTAAGAATTAAGAAGCTATTGCTGGTGGACGAACCGTGACATGGGGGTTAAGGCAGCTGGATCCCACATGGCCAACTGGGTGATTTGAGTCCTGGATCCAACAGCTTGAAAAACACGCTGGGCAAGTATGTGTACATGCCCAAAATCCTAAGAGAGGAATGGAGGAGAAGGGAGTGTGGTGTGGCCTTTCCTTGATAGGAGGTGTTTTCTCACTTGCCCTTCCTCTTTCTGCCTCTCTCTGGTGAGTACAGCAATAGCAATTTTTTTAAAGGCTACTGTTGGTTATTACTGTAATAATAACTGTAGCCATAAATGAAGAATATGTTGAAAGAAGAGCAGTTCCTGGGGTTAGGAACACATCAACAGAATGGAAGTACAACTGAAAAAATAAAACTTCCAATACAACGTTTATCATACAGAAGTGTGTCACCAACTGGGGTACCCAAAACCCACCAAATGTACAACATCGTCCATCTTCTCACTCACATAGGGTATGCAGACTGAGGTCCCAGCGGGATATACTGCAGGCCCACCAGAACAATGAAGACAAAAGATATAAATGATACTAAATGTGGGGGAGATATGGAGCAATCAGAACTCTCACACATCACTGGGGAGAGTGTATAGGGTACACACATTCTGGAAAACTACATGAAAATGTATACTAAGTATAAGCATACTCTTACCTTCTGATTTAGCAGTCAAACCCCTAGATATTTATCCTAAAGAAATGCATGAAGGGGTTGGCAGGTGGCATGGTGGTTAAAGTGCTGGACTCCCACATGACTCTGACTGTGGTTCTAGTCCCAAACCTGCAGTTCACTTTCTCTTTCTCTCTTTCTCTGGTCAAATTTAATAATAATAATAGTAACAATAATAAATAAAATTGAATAAATAAATCTTTAAGAAAAAGAAATGCATCTATATGCCCACTCATGATCTACAAGAATGTTCAAAGCAGCATTATTTCTAGTATCCCTAAACTGAAAACAACCCAAATGCCCAAGAGCAGAAACATAAATCTATCTGGTATACCCACACAAAGGTACGGTACATAGCAACCAGAATGAAGGGACTAGCTTGCACAAATCTCACAAATATAATGTTAAATGAAAAAGAAAGCTCGGCACTAAGTAGTGCATCTGGCATGGCATAGACCTGTGGGAGTCGATGGTGGTCAAAGCCATCTGCAGAGTCAGCGCAAGGAGAGTGGCTCCCCTCTCAGACTTAGGGGACAAAGGGACACAAGAGGGATTTCTGGGGTTCTACTGATGCTCTGCTTATGGATATAGGTGCTAGTTTTATAGTTGTGCTATCTGGAAATTTATTCAGCTATACAGTTAAGATTTATAAGATAAAAATGTTAATCTAAAAATATTTATCATAGGATATTCTTGCAAAGAAAAACTTAGGCAAAAATTTAAGCCTATTAGATCATTTGAACAACAAAAAAACATATCCTTGGTCCATTTGCTGTCAAGACATAATAGAATTACTCAGGATAGATTTGTGGCAACTAAGTAGGGTGTGCTGATCTCTACACTAGACCTTCCAGCCAATCAAAGATGAGGGGTCATCAAAAAGTTCATGGAAAACATGTATTATGACAATACTGTATGTGAATTTCAATGTTCTTACCAAATAAACTCACACTTTAATTTCATTTTTCATAAACTTTTTGAAGTTCACGGGGGTAGCAGGAGGAAGAATCATTAATTCGTGCACTCGAGTATTTAGAGTCAACCGGATGCCAGACTCCACTGTAGATGTTGGAGATCTCCACACAGACCTTGCTTTGCCCACCGTTCATTCCTGGTAAAGGCCCACTAGGAAACTGAGTCCTCTAATTCTGGAAAATTCCATCAGAAATACTGCTGAGACTGTCTCCTATCGCTGTGACTTCCTGAGTCTTTGATTCCGTGAGCCCCTAACATAACTATGAACTGAACCTGAAGTCCATGAGAGCGTGTGTGTGGCAGGGAGGTGGCAGACTGAGAGTGTTCCCTGGGTTGTCAGAATGCAGCCCACAGAGTGCCGTGGGTCGTCTGGGAGACAAAAGTCTAAGAAAAGTGAGCACGGTGAGCATGAGACACTACGGGAGACAGAGCAGAGCGCGTGTGACTATGGCGGAGGCCTTTCGACCAACGGAAGTCCATGGTCTCCTTTAATGACTTTTTTTTTTTTTTTTAAATTAAGCTTCTCCATCTTTCCTCAAGATCTCATAATGTAAATAAAGTCAGATGTTTTATTTGCCCGTTTCATATTCTGTCTCTTGTAAATTCATGGGACAAGGCTGACTTACAACAATTTATTTAAGCTCAAGACTGCACCACGGTTATTCTCAGTTCAAAGGATTAAGCCCCTCAACACTGGCCCTGATCTCCCCTGGAACATCCCCTCCTCTCCCCATGACAGCTGCTGAGCACCATCTGTGCTAAGAAGGCTCTGACTCAAACCCATCTGCCCCTAGGATGGCTGTGGACTCCCCTCCCATAAGGCCTTTAAAAATAGAAGAGGTATTCTCTTCTGGGGATACGGCTTAGCGCCGACCATGCAAATGATGGCTCCTTCACAGAGAGCATCTGAGAACAATTTACCATCAAAATTAGCAGTCTGGGGACTACAGCGTCTTCCTCCCCTTCAGGTCAGACGTTTGCACAGAGCATCACTCCCCCTTATTAAACAATGCGTTTCCTGCCGCATGGACCTGACAGACTCAATACCTAAGATTCAGTTCAGGTAACACCTTCTCTGTAAAACCTTCCTGTCTCCTCTTCCCAATCTGGACTTGCATATCCTGTTCTCTGACTTCTCTATCCCAACTTTTAAAGAACATTCTGGTTCGTGTCTCTTGGTCCCTTGAGAAGTGTGAGCCTCACGAGGGCGGAGACCCTCTGCTCATGACCTGGTCCAGTGACAAGGGGGGCCCCGCTGACGGTAGGTAGTCAATAACCGTTCACTGGACAGATGTCCGTGACCAGGTGACACTTCAGACAAGGAGGGCCCCGCTGACGGTAGGCAGTCAATAACCGTTCACTGGACCAATGTCCGTGACCAGGTGACACTTCAGACAAGGAGGGCCCCGCTGACGGTAGGCAGTCAATAACCATTCACTGGACGAATGTCAGTGACCAGGTGACACTTCAGACAAGGAGGGCCCCGCTGACGGTAGGCAGTCAATAACCATTCACTGGACGAATGTCAGTGACCAGGTGACACTTCAGACTGGGACTTTCGGAAATTGATAACTTTCCCCAAAACACAAAGATCTGGAAATCAAGAAAAGAGACAGAAGTGGAGCCATCCGCCCCTCCTCCACAGCACGAGGCGAAAGACCCAGGCACGATGCGGCCACTGGGCGTCACCACCCGCAGGTGGAGGCCACACGGGAGGCCTACGTCTGATTCTCAGCCACCCTGCAGTCCCAGCTGCTCGGAGACCAAGGCAGGAGGGTCACAACAGCGAACATAGCAATACTTGTCCACACACACACACACACACACACACACACACACAGGCGTATTCTCCTGGCCAGTTTCCTGGGAACACTATACCCTGTTTAATGGGTTGGAAGCATTTTTTTTTTTTTTTTTGGAGAGATTTTTGCTATAGGGTGTATGTGCTCACCAGAAAGACAGAGAGAGATGGAGAGACAGAAAGTGAGAAATCATCCCCCATGGGGAATGGCCTCGCCACAGTCCCTTCTCCTCCATTCTCCTCTCGGGATCTTGGGCACGCATGCACACGTGGCCAGCATGAGTTTAAGCCACCGGGTCTGGACTTGAACTGCAGTCGGCTACATGGGAGTCCAGCGACATAGCCATTATGCCAACTGCTGGTCCCTCTGGTCAGTTTTTTTTTTTTTTTTTTTTTTTGCTTAGCCTACAAGTTGGCCCATTGTTAAAATCATGTTCTGGAAGTAGCGCAGCTTAACTTTGGGGTTCCTCTCCGACAGGAGAAAAGCAGTGCCTGACCTAAGGGAGCTGACTCTGTGCGGTTACCGTGGCCTTGTGCTGTTTGGAGCTGGTCTGGCTCTCAGGAGTTTGAGCAAAAGAAAATATCACAGAACTCCAATACAAGACAAGCTCATTGCTCCCATGATGGGGCGAGACAAAAACTAGGCTGCCCCGTAATCGTACCGGGACCAGCCAGAACCAACACTGTCAAACCACATTCCCTGTTCTGGTTAAAATGAGTGAGTGCTGCTTCTTTACCAGCCATGGCCTTGGCTGTGGTCTAGTCTTCCTTGTTTCTCAGGAAGATGCACTGCGGTGCTCAGGCCCGGAACCGTCCGAGCTCCCCGACAACATCCAATCCAGTTAAAGCCGTCCTTCCTTAAACCTGCCTTAAAGCCCCGAACCCTAACCCACACCCTATACATCTTCTATTAAACTCTCGTTCAAGGCTTCCCATGAGTTGTATTTCCCCTCGGGGTAGGGGCGAGTAATGAACCCACAAGTTCAATTAAATGTGTGTTCTTGGTGGGCTTTGGATGAAGACCTCAGCAACCCTAATTTCATTGTTCACTGAAGTACAAAGCTGGCTTCTACAGGGTGCCTAACACTGAAATGCTAAACACTTTTGATTAAACTCTATAAATTTATTCATATCATATATATTGTTGTTCTTCTGTCTCATCTCAGTTAAATAGAATATGTTAGAACCCCTCACAGGAAAAGATGGTGGAATAAATTATTTCTAAGGAATAAGAAAAAGGGAAGAACAATCGGAGTTCCTGTCTCGTTGCTCCCCAGACACAGAAGAGGGAAATAGCTTTCTGACCGTGGTACTCCGTGGTGAAGAGGTCAGATAGAGTCCACAGGAGCAATGGAGTCCCTAACACCCTCAGCTGATCACATAATTTCCACCCGTTCTCTCCACCACATTTCTCCACGGAACTGTCACAATATTTTTCTTCCCACGAAGAATACCAGAGTGCGTTTTCTTCTCAAGTTCTTGTGTTGTATAATGTGACAGGTTATTAAATCAATTTCTCTTCCTCTTTTTAAAATAAGGCACAGTCTCAAGTACAGAAATCCTTCAGAATTAAAGACAGCAGCAGCGGGATGTTCGCACTCCTTCTTCTGTTCTCACACACGCAGGTGCACGCACACACAGCCGCTTCTCTCTTGCAAACTCATACACAGTATATTACTATATCAATTATTTATGGTGTAATAATATTAGTATGTTTCTGTTATGTGAGTCATATATTACTATATTCATAATTTAAGGGCTTATTAATATGAAATTTGGACGGGTAAGGACAGAAGTGTGATTAGAAACATGTATTCTCTGGCTGGAGTGAGGGAGGAGGATAAAAGTTGGGGAGTCTATAAATATTTACATTTTTTTAAAAGAATTGCCTCCTCTGTCTGGCAGTTTGATGGCAGGAACACATTGGTATGATCATTCCAGATAGGCAATTGAGTAATTTTTAAAACGTAAAAAATGTGTATATCCTTTGGCTCAACATTTTCTTTAGGAAAATAATCATAACTGTTGCCATAAGATACACTACTAATAATATCGATGGCTAGCAGCTATGTGGTAAGTTCTAGGCAGCAATGTGTGTTAAATTCTCATTACAACCCCAGGGTAGGTCTTCTTACTGTCGCCATCATAGGGGTGAGAAAATCAAGGCCATTTACTTGTACAAGATCACGTGGTTGGTAAATAACAGAGCTGGGAATTGAAACAGTGTCTGTGACCAAAGGTGCGCTGTATGAGCACATGCTGTCTCTCAGCCTTAGATGTTCACTGTAAAATTACTGATATAACCCCAAACCAAAACCCACCTGCCTACCCCCTTAGCATTACCACCAGCCTTCACCCAGTTGCCCGCCCACCTGGGATCATTCTTGACTTTTCCCTTTTTCTTCATTTACAACTACTCTTACCCTCGTCACAGGTACCAGCTAATTCAAGCCGCCATATCACACACCTGAAAACTGCAGTAGCCCCGAGTCATCCCCAGGACTCACTGAGATCTCTAGACACTGTCTGGCATAGGAGACAGCATTACTTCTTAAAGTGCAGAACACTTCTCTGTTCCAAGCCTGCAGTGGCTTAGCGTTACACATGAAGTAAAGTCCCAAATCCCTGTGATGGCCTGCAGTGTCTGTGTGATGTGGCCCACGGCTGCACCTACAAAATTCTCTCCCTCACTCTGTCCTTCGTATACCACTGCTCTCTTGCCATGCTGCCTCCGTGTTATTCTTTACATTTAAAATTGTTACTGGGGTAAGAACACTTGACATGAGATCAACAGTCTCAGTGAACTCTTAAGAGCCTAATATTGTATTGTAAATTATAGGATTCGCATGCAGCAATTCCCCAGAACTGATTTGTCTTGCATGCCTGAAGCTTTATTCCTTCAATAGGCAAGAAAGTGGCAGTGCCTTGGCCTCTGTCCTCCACCTTGTTGGGACACTCTTTCTCTGTATCCAGACAGCTCACTTCTTACCCAGGCAGATCTCTCTGCAAGTGTTAATACCTCAGAGAAGTCTTCCCGAGCGCAGTTTCCAAATCAGTCCCCCCATCCTTCTCTGTCCTCCTCTCTGCTTCACTTTCTTGATAGCATGCATTATTGTCTGACAATAGACTATGAAGTTATTGTTTATTCTCTATGCAATTATTGTCTACCCCCCCACTAGCACAAAAGCTGGGACTATGTGTTTCTCCCTACTGTGTTCCCAGGCCCTAGAAAAGTGCCTGGCACATAATAGGAAATCAGTAAATGTTTACAGAATGAACCAGAAAGTGAACCAATTACACGTGCACTGGTAGTGACCTGAGAGGTGAGTCATGGGTAACCCACACGATTTTCTGCTTCCTGCTACCAAAACGCCACATAAAATATAGAAAATGTAGTTGGGAAAATCTCAAGGGAGCAGAGGAGGAGTGAGCACGAAAGGGGGTGAATACCAGAGATGGAGATGACTGGTCCCCACAGCCACAGGTGCATGTGTGTCCAGCTAAAGGGCAGGACTGGTCCTCACAGCCACGGGTGCATGTGTGTCCAGCTAAAGGGCAGGACTGGGACCACAGCCACGGGTGCACGTGTGCCCAGCTAAAGGGCAGGACTGGGACCACAGCCACGGGTGCAGGTGTGTCCAGCTAAAGGGCAGGACTGGGGCCACAGGTCAGCAGGAGAGGGCTCTGAGATGACCAAAGGATCCGAAACCTGAAGTCAGAGGGTTTTAGAGAGCAGGCTCCACCATACTGACTACATAATCCTGAGAATGCTGCATTTCTCTTGACCTAAATTCTCTCATCTATAAATTGGGCATAAAAATAATTGTTCTGACCTCAATAGGCTGCTAGGAGGAATCAATGAAAAATAAATACAGAGGGATAAGCAGATAGTGGTTGATTTTATTTCTTGTGAATCTTTATTGTGTCTAGTGAGAGTATGTACATTTGGGTTTTCTTAAAACTGGTGGTCAAAACCAAGCAAGAGGCTTAAATTTGTATTTTCTTCCTGATGTACTTTCTCAGGCAATGCATTTCCTAAGTTAATGTTCAAGGTAAGAGTCTTTCCTTTTAAAATCCTATATTTGCATCTTCCAAGGTTCTATGAGAGCTCCCTAAATGAGAATTAGAATTACACAATAAATACACTCACATTGCTTCTATCTGCATCCTGTAAGGTAGCCATGGTCATACGAGAATAAGCTGGTCTCCTTGGTTTATTACAGTTTCCAGATACAGTCATGGCTTCACCATGTGACATCCTTCCTACTGAGGTAGAGGGTCTATGTCCTTACTCTGAGACTGCCATGTGTGAAGGCTCACACGGAGGTGCTTCAGCTGGAAGTGCTTGGGGTACCAGCCTGACACGTAGATTACAGCATTCTCAGGGGAAACCCCAGCCATGAAATCACTGCCAGTCTTCTAGCCGTCCCAGCTGAGGTCCTGCACAGTGGGGACAGGAATAGCCACCTCAACTCTGCCTCATCCGAGGTGCTGACACCCAGAATTCACGAGTCTAATAAAAGAGTGTTTCATGCTGCTCCATTTGGAGGTAATTGTTATGTAACTAGAACAAACCATGCAGCAACTCTTTAGTAGAAGAAGGTTACGACGGGTTCCCCCTCTACAAATGCCAGTTTC
The DNA here is from genome assembly GCA_026018925.1 of Tupaia tana. Lineage (NCBI taxonomy): Eukaryota > Metazoa > Chordata > Mammalia > Scandentia > Tupaiidae > Tupaia > Tupaia tana. The sequence goes on along the minus strand of JAKSZU010000027.1, from coordinate 1,528,505 downwards.
TCAAAAACTGCTTCAAAAAGGCTGACATTGACCAAAGAGGGAGGAAAGGATATAAAACTTTCTTCCTTTGATACACAATTCCCAAACCGTACGCTTTCAATAAGAACTATTCTTTAAGTCAAGTAATACCTAGGGGCAAACTCTTAGATGAGAGGAAACTCTTGAAATACCAATTATTTGAAAACAGACTGTCCGAGATAGGAAGCTGAACAGTTTTGAGCTTGAATCAAGATAAAATATTTAATTAGCCTATAACCTGACCCTGAGAACATCTGGAGCTTCCAGAAGGGAAGAATTTTCTGTCACTTTTCTCAGAAGGCTGTCTAGCAGTGGGGACCGATGTTGGCACAGCAGTGAAGATGGGAAGCAGGGGAGGTTATCAGTGTGGCCTCTCTCAGATTCCAAGTCCACAGATTAGCGAACACGGACAAGTGGGATGAAATCACTCTCAGTCTATTCATCTTTAAAATGCAGAGAGTGGGAGAAATAAGGAGACTGAGATAATCCCTTACTAGGTAGCGGAGACAGATAAATCAAAGTGGCAAGAGACTTAGCAGAAACTTAGAGAACTGCTAAATTTTCTCACTAAAAGTTATCTTATTTTACACAGATAAACGGAGTCACGAGTACTTGGCTGAGCAGCAATTCTCTCATGTATTACTTGATAGCATCTTCCATAAATTGAGCACTAAATGATCTGTTAATCACATTAGTTTAGTGTTTTAAAATGACAACATCTAACATTTATTAAGCATTCACTATGGATCAGGTACTATGTTAAATATTTGCAGGGAGATTGGGACATTTGCATAAGGTCACACAGATAACCACGCAGTTTGATTCTAGAGCCTGGAGCACCTGCCACCTCATTATACTCTCGGCCATTTAATCTTGACAACAACCATCCGGAGATGAGGTAGTTTGAGAGGCTGAGAGGAGTGGGTGACTCTCCCAGGGCCACACAGTTACACAGTGACAAACCTCTGCCTTGTTTTCCCATTGACCTGAGATAAAGCCAAGCTGCTATAAAACTTTCCCATTTCGACCAGCAGAGTCATTTCCGATTGGACTGAAGCCTGGTGGATCACAATGCTTTATTGGTTTGGGCCCAGACACAGTAGGGTGCCACTACACAACGCTGGACCACTGGGAAGGCCCTGTGTTTGGGCCCGTGGTCAGGTTGAACGTGGCCGACGCACCCAGGACTCTTGCTGCTAGAAGTCTAGAAGTAAGAGGGTGAGGACTCGTGGCATGATGGGACTCTGTCAAGGGTTTGCCCCCTTTTCTCTCTCTCTCTTCCTGCTAAAATAAATAAATAAGCTTAAAAAATAGTCCAGTTCAATTCTGAGATAAACCAGTTTTCCTCCTACTCTTTTCCTGAGTTTTCAACTGTTTTTTTTTTTTTTTTTTTTTTTTTTAAGCTGTGGAAACATATTTTCCCTTTTGAAACCAAAATCTTTCTCAAAATTTCAATACGAATTCAAAGTTTAAAGTGACATTCTATTAGTAAAACTTAAACCTTTCTCACTTACTATAATGTCAATCAATGGCAATGCATTTGAGAATTACTGGTTTCCACTGTGTTGAAATTTAAGAACGTATGTTGTCAGATCTAGATTAGCCGATCTTTGACAAGAGGGTCAAAAATACAACAGGGAAAGGACAGTCTCTTTAATAAAATGTGTCAAAAAAACCGAATATCTACATGCAAAAGAAGAGAATGGATCCCTTCCCTCCCTCCACAACACACACACACACACACACACAACCTCATAATGGATTAAAGACTTAACAGGATTTGAAACCATAAAATGACTAGAACAGGGGGAAAGTTTCTCAATATGACCTGGGCAAAGATTTTTTTGATATGGCACCAAAATCACAGGCAACAAAAGCAAAAATAAACTTTTTGTATTGCATCAATGTAAAAATCTGTACAGTAAAAGAAACAGTCAACAGAGTAAAAGACAACCTATACAATGGCAGAAAATATCTGTAAACTATTAAAACAAAAAATAACTTCCTAAATACAAACATATAAGGAACTTCTAAAAATCCAATAGCATCAAAACAAATAAACCAGATGAAACTTGGGCAAAGTGCCTGAAATGACACATCTCCTAAGAAGGCATAAAAACAGCCAACGGATATACGGAAACATGCTCAGAATCACTAATCACCAAGAAAATGCAAATTAAAACCCCAATGAGATATCACTTCACAAATGTTAGGATGCTTATTATCAAAACACAAAAAATAAGTATTGGTGAGGTTGTGAAGAAATTGAAACCTTTGTACATTGTTGGTGAGAATATAAGATGCTATAGCTGCTGTCAAAAATAGTATGGCAGTTTCTCAAATTAAAAGTGAAATTATCACATGATTTAGCCATCCCATTTCTGGGGATACATATCTGAAAGAAATAAAATCAGAATTTTGGCGTGGTATCTGCACTACCGTGTTCTTTGCAGAACTGTTCACAATAGCCGAGATATGAGGCCAACCGATGGCTTAACGGTGACAGTGCTGGACTCCCACGTGTCCCACCACGATCTGAGTCCTGGGCCCGGTGGCTTGAAAGTCATGCTGGGCCTGTGTATGTGAGGCTCAAAATCCCGAGAGGAGAATGGAGAAGGGAATGCAGTCTGGCCATCCTCCCTGGGGCTTGGGGGCGGGGGGTGACTTCCTGTTCTCTCTCTCTGTAACTCCAGTGAGTGCAGAAACCTGAAAAATCTCTCTAAAAAAAAAAAGAAAGGAAGAAAGAAGGAAGGAAGGAAGGAAGGAAGGAAGGAAGGAAGGAAAGAAAAAAAGAACGAATGAACAATAGCCAAGACATGAAAACAACCTCTTGGCCCAGCAGGTGGCACGGATGTTGTGGCAGTTAGATCCCACAGGACTGATCGCATGATTCGAATCTGGAACTGGGTGGCTTGAAAACCATTCCAGGCACAGGTTTGCACGCCCCGATCCTGATGAGGCCTCTGGTGCCGCTGCTCTGCACTCTAGCTGGGTGAAAGCTGCCACTGTCCTTAAGCTGCCGGTGCCACATGCCAAAAGGTGTGGACCTTACCTTGGTGCACCACCCCAGCCGAGGGGCTTTCACTGATGAAGGGCACCACGCCCTTCCCCTCTCATAGTAAGCTATTAGAAGTAGCTTTCCCCATCAAAATGTTTAGGAACCTTCACTCTAAAATCCAGGGTTAAGTAAAGGACTGTTTAATTTTAGGGGAGGTTGAGAGTTTGTTCCCAAGACAAGCTCAGTTAAGTGAGTGCTGTCTGTAAGAGAAGGTGATTCCTAACGCGCAGATACCAGCACCATCTACTCCAGATCTACATTTAAAATGTGACTTCAGAATGAAGACAACAATGAAAAGAACAACGTGGAGGCCTAGACTAAAGGAGAGGGAACATGCTAATTTAAAGACTGGCGTTTTGTTGGGTTACTAACCCTCCATGAGGAACAGGACGAGAGACATGGGCACTGGAGACACGAAGGCCCCAGATCAAACCCTACCTCCACTTCTCAGTGGTCATGTCCTCCATGTGCGCTTTTCCTAGGGGAGTGTCAGTCTTCTCACCCTCAGAGTGGGTGATCACAGTCGCCATCTTGCAGCGCTGCGTGACGAGCACAAAGGGCACTGTGAAGGCTTGGCACGTGCACACCACAAACACTGGACTGAGGTGCGCACTGCCTCAGACAGCGGAGGGAAAGACGCCGAGACTCGGTTCCGGAGCCAGTCTGGGTTCCATTTGTCATCACTCCTCCGCTTACACTGGTGTAAATCTCAGCGAGCTTCCTAACTCATCTGTGCATTGACACTGTATCCAATTAAATCACAAAGACCGCGAATACAAAAGACAAAATGGACTGAAATTACGAAGGAAATATGACTTTCTTTCTTTTTAACGACTTCGCCCTAGGGCACATGCGCTCACCAGAGACAGTGACAAATCACCCTCCGGGGGGTGGCCCTGCCAAAATCCCTTTTCTTCCGTTCTGGGATTTGGGGCACCCGCGCACACGTGCCTGGCATGATCTTCAAGGCACTAAGTGACCTGAGCCGTAGTCAGCCATGTGGGAGTCCAGCGTCCTAACCACTATGCCACCCGCTGGCCCAAACTACGACTTTCTTAAGATGATTATTAAAATTGATTCAGGTTGATCAGGAAAATAGGTAGCCAGAGAAGGTGTGGAAACATTTTAAGATGTTCAAGCTAGAGTAGAGGGGCCGACATGCATTTAGGAACCGTCAGGAGACCGATGTTCACTCTGAAGGTCCAGCGAGTTCTTCAGACCACAGACAGAAAAGTCAAGGTCCTGGCATGCTCCTCTCTGCAAGAGGCCAGGTGCTATCTTTCCTGCTGTAAAAATACCTACAGGGCATGTAAAAGAATTAACACCGATTTTTGGTTCAAACATCTTTCTCATTTGTAGCCCAAATCTTCCATTTGTGTGATTCTGCTTTCAGACACTGACAGGGGCAGGTTTGAGATTTTAATTATAAAATGTCCCCCAGTCACACGTGGCCCAGTCATCCCTCCCAGTGTCGAGGGCATACTGCACCACCACGAGGCCGTGGGACTGCCAGGCTCTGGTGACAGGGACACCTCAGAGAGAGAAAGAAGTATTTTCTGGCTCTAATACTCATTTCTGTTTTCTTTTTTATTCAAAGCTCAGGGTAAGATTTCTATTATCACCCAAATCAACTTTCTTTCTTACTTTTTACAAAAAAGAAAAAAAAATTATTCTTATTAAGGATGTGTTAAGGGGGAGGTAGAGAGCAACATCAAAGTTTTCCCAAATGGGAGTTTGATGTGAAACCACGGTGGAAACTTGGTGAGCGACTGGAGAACACTGCTGTTTTTATCGGCTGTCATGCGAGGTGTTAGCCACTGAAACACTGCAAGTCAGCGAAGTGCGAACAGAAAATCTTTCCAGAAAAGAGCTTGTCTGTGGTATCCAGAGGGAATACTTTAATTGACTTCATTTTCATTTTTCAGCAATTGTCTGTGTCCACAACTGGGAGGTTAGCTGTGTTTCAAAGACACAGCCAGGGGGCCGGGGTGCAAGAGTGTGTCTAAGCTCAGAGGCCCCAGGGGCCACTCAGGAGGGCCAGGACAAAGCAGAAAATCTCAGACTCCATAGGGAGAGAAGTGTTAGCTATCACCAGGTTGTTGATGCCTCCGATTAAGGGGACTGAGTTGCCAGATTTCCTGGTTACTCAAAAGAAACCAGGAATCTGGAGTTTTATGAAAAGTATCCTGACTTTTAACTTTTGGCAACCATGATAAAACATGTTAGAACACCATGAAGATCAAACAAAATACTAGGGAACTTCAAAAGGGTCATGAAAAGATGGAAAGTGTGAGTTTATTCTGATGCAAAGAAATTAGACCTACGCATACTTTTCTCGTAATATGCATTTTCCATGAACATCATAAAGACACCCTTCAGTGACTGTGAGCTAGCAGGAAGACACCAGCTTCAAGTTCACAGACTTAGGTAAAGTGTAGAGAGTGTGAGTTTTGGAATCAGTCACATTCCAGCTTTACTCTTTATCAGTTATACGATCTTGGGCAATTTATTAATTCTACATGAGTTTTAGTTTTCTAATCTGGTTAGCAAAACCTACCTTGCAGAGGGCTTGTGTGGAGAGAAGGAATGTATATAAAATGCCTAATATTTTATGGCACCTAAAATTGATATCCTTTATTGATGGTTACTTTAAGCCATCACCTCCATAATGTCCACAATGGCTGCCATATTTTCTTAAAAGTTCTGAGTTTTGGTGTAATCAAAACTTGAATATTACAGGTATGGGTGAAATTGCTATCTTCACAGCTCAATACACAAAAAAAGTGAAGGCCCAGAACTGTTTCTAGCATAAAAGAGACTTACTCTACAGTGCTCTTTCAGCCCTTCAGCTAAGAAGGAATTGCTGAGAGAGCTCCCAGCTCACTTCTCTGGGCATGGGAGCCCACACCATGGCCACACACTCCTCTCTCTGTGCTCCTAACAGGGATGCTAAATCACACAGCAGCCCAGGTCTCTATCCGGGCAGGTGGGGTGTGGCGGGGAAGAGAAGAGGTGAATAGCAGAGGGATAGAAGAGAGGTTGCTTTCAACCCCAGCCTTCAGAGCGGTAGGCTAGACATCCTGGGGATGGTCTGTCTGCCACACATTCAGGGAAAGAAGGAGATTTAAGCCAAGACCCTTTTGGAGGCCTCTTTCTGGAGGTCAGATGACTGTCTGACCTCTGGCCCTCTGTCTCTAAGAGGGAGAGAGTTTTACTGGACACGGGATCTCTGAGGACATGAGTCATGTCTTTTTCATGGCACTCAATACATGTTGGGGTTAATTCCAATGTCTGTGTGGCCTTTTTATGAGACTGTTGTGAACCGCAAGTGAAATGATATAAGCAGACATGTTTTGGAACTATAAAGTGCTATATGGATATATTACTACTATAAATAATAATAGTCTTATATTAGAATTCACTGATAATGGATGTGTTAGATACAACATACTAATTATTACTAACAATCATGACCAACAATTCACCAAAGCCCATGATTCATCATCACATGATTTCAGATGGAATTGACCCAAGGGTAATTAGTCCTCAGAATTACTTAAAGCTTCCTATGAAGGAGCTCAATAATTATGTATTAAAATAAAATGGGGAATGGAACTGATGGTGACTGGGACATTATACCCCAGAGCCAGGGGTATAATTTGGGTTCTCAGTGAGGACAAGAACTCTACCATTCGTAAGATCTCTGCCAAGGGCCACACAATCATGAGGTTGGCTCTGCTTCATGGAGAATTTCCAGGTATGTCCAGGAATAGAGGGTATGTTCCACTGAACTGAATAAAACTCTTTAGTTCACAAGAGTCTTTGCCTTTCCCCCCCCCAGAGGGCGTGTGTGCTCTCTAGAGAGAGACAAAGAAACAGAGGGAGAAGAGAAAGCACTCCCCATGGGGAACAGTCACGCTGCAACCCCTTCTCCACCATCTCCTCTCAGGATTTCAGACACATGTGCACGTATGTACATGAACGCACCCGGCATGTTTCTCAAGCCACCAGTCAAGGACCCAAACGGTGAGGTTGGCCATGTGGGATTCTGCTGCCCAATCACTTGGCCACTGAGCCTGCCCAAGCCAGCCTTTTAAATATTTGAGAAGCATTTCTTTTCTTGTCTTCCCCCCCCCCCCAAGATTTTTGCCATAAGGTGCATGAGCTAATAAGGGGGATGGCCACACTGCAGTCCCTTCTTCTCCACTCTCCTGGGATTTGGGGCATGCACACACACGCTCCCAGTGTGATTTTCAAGCCACCAGGTCCAGGACTTAAACCGTAGTCAGCCATGTGAGAGTCTAGCACTTCAACCACCACACCACCTGCTGCTCCCTGAGAAGTATTTCTTTACCCCACTCGGTAATGGTGTTTAGTTTTAGGAATTACTGAACGCATCAATACTCAACTGGAAGTCAGAAACACGTTATTTCCATTCCTCACTGAAAGGTGGAAAACATTTTAGATTATCATTACACTTAACTGTCCCCACATACTGTCATCACCACGGATGGGTGGACACGGGAAAGATTTATAAACACAGGAGTGATCGTAAGTAAGGTAAAGGCTAGATCTGAAACTCTTCCTTTAGAATTTATGTCTAAGTTACAACTTCTCTCTTCCCTGTAATCATTAAAATCATGGCTATGACTAAAGATTCTCTAAATTTTTTATTGAGTAAAAACGTCAGCTCGTTTCCATACTGTGTCTGGAAAACAAAGCATTCTTCATGAATTCTTGGTCCTTAGACATGAGCTGAGTACATGACAGAGCCTTTTCTCTGCTGGAATTCAATTAGAAAAGGGACAATCCAGCAATAAATCACAAGTAACAAAAAAGAAATGTGAATTTCTGGTTTATGGTCCCCCAACCTCAAATTTAAGCTATGAAATGAATTAGCCACAGTAATATTTTTATAGGCCCCTTCCCCTCTCCTGCTCACTTTAACCAACTTTTCTAGCATACCAAAGATGTTCCAGAATTATACCAACTACTAACACTTATGTTTACGCTAATTCAAGTTAAATAATTAAAAATTCAGCTTTCCAGTCTCACTAGCCACCTTTCAAGTACTCAGCAGCCACATGTGGGTAGTGTCCACCAGACTGGACGGCACGGAGCACTGCAATTCTGTACATGGAAATCCAGGCACTTTCCCGGAGGTGGAGACAGGAACATGCACGCGTCAATAAACCTTGTTCTGTGCACAGCTCATGTTTATTAAACGCAGTGGCAGCTAAGTAGTTTAAATAAACTGTCAGGGGCTTGTCACCTCTAGCTCAGTTGTGAAGTAGGTACCACTGGCCGAACCTGTCCTGAAAAGGAGGTGTCGGCAGGAAATAGATATGACTGCTTGGTGACGGGGGGGCTGGCTGTGCTGCTGTGACCTGTCACACTTACGTTTGGTCATTTTCCCCTTTGCTCTCAAAGTCATTCTACTGCCTTTCCCTGGAAACCTTGCCCAGCAGAAGGCACCAAGGGGGATCAGAGAACAGTGGCAGGAGATGCGGGAACATCCCGTCTGCCCTGCAGCCAGCACTGTTCGTCCTCCCTGTGCCTCCTCCGTCTCCCAGGCTCCTGCCAGCCAGGCCCCCTCTCGTGAGCCCAGGTCCCACGAGGTGACCTGAAGTTTGGTTCTAGCACCATTCCCTCCCTTGGTCCCTTGTGGCCAGTGGCAGTGCTAAATTGTTAACCACCGGCTCTCTCTGCGGAGGGAGAGGCAGGAGGTAAAACTCTGGTATTAACTGTTGCCGGGTCTGTGGTGTAGGTAAATACACCCTGGAGAGTTCAGGATGGGCTTTCCTTGTAAGCGGCTTCTTGTCTATCATTGCTCAGTCCTAAGGAAAGTAGCAACTTCCTGTGGTTAGTATCTGTGTTCCCTCATAGTTCCTATTTAGTTTGACATGTTTTCAACTCTTTTGTTGCTAGTTATCTAAATTAAGTTCTTTTTATTAGCTACCTAGGATGGGCTCTGTTTTCCTGATTGTATCTTCAATGAACACTGCGGAAAGAAGTTCTCTCCTGAAGAATATACATCAGCCATATGACCAAGCATGCTGGGCACAGGAAGGCTTTCTAGAGAGGGATGCAGTGATACAAGTCCCCCATCTCACTGTGCCCTGTAACGCTTTCTGGAGTGGTGGCCTGGTCTAACCATCCTTCAGGTAGCGCTGTAACAGGATACTTCGGAAAAGCAGTCGGCAATGTGTGTCAAAGACCTGGAAACCTCCTGTTGGCTCTGCCCACTCCACTTTGACAGAATCTCTCCTAGAACTCTACAGCAAGAAAAAGAAAGAGAAAAACCTATGCACAAAGGTGTTCATTATGATATTTCTTAAAATAGAGTATTTTCAGAAGCAATTTCAATGCGAAAAAATAGGAAATTACTAAGTAAATTTATTTGATGGAGTATTATGCAGTCTTAAAAATTACAATTTTCAGTATTGTAGCAATATGGGAAAAAGGCAATAAAATCAGGAAAGAAAATTTCTAACACACATGATAAGAAACAGGAATATGTATGCCAGAAGGAAAAAAACTGAAAGAAATACATATAATGTTTTACTTATGTAAAGTGGGTAGTAGAAGACAAATTTCTTTCCTCTGATTTTCAAAGAAGTGACCTTTTTCTCATGTAAGCATTCTATTTAGTTTTGTTTGATAAAACAAAAAAATCCACCAACGAAGTCAATGAGACTACTTAGAAGGAAAACACATATTACTCACTATGACATCTGTGGATAACATTTTACGTTTACAACACAAACCTCGAATATGCCTAACGTTAAGTTAAGATGTCTGTCTGTCTGTCACTCACCCCGTGCATGATGCCTCTGCACCTGACTTCCATCTTCCTACCGACAGTTATTAAACTTCCTTCTCGGAGAAGTGACTGATATCACGTACATAACGACAAATTAACATGCTGCCTCTCGTGTCTTTTTTAGGTTTTTGCTGTAGGCCACATGTGCTCACCAGAGAGAGACAGGTGGGAACAGTGAGAGGGAAAGTGAGAAATCACCCCGGGGGACGGCCACGCTGAAATCTCTTCTCCCAGGAATTTTGGCTCACACGCACGTGCACCTGGCATGAGTTCCAACCCACCAGATCCAGGACTCAAACTGTGGTCGGTCATGTGGGAGTCTAGCGCCTTAGCCACCATGCCACCTGCTGTGCCTGGCCTTCTTGGGTCTTTTAACCCTTCTTTCTACCATACAGTGGAAGACTTTAACCTAGAGAAATGCCTTCCAGCTATTTACACACGGCTTGTCAGAGAAATACTGAAGGCTTGAAGAGTCGGCCCAAGGAATCCGAGCAGGTATCTGTCTACACCCTCTCTACGTGGCATGGCTCCCTTGCCTGAATTCTGCCGAGATTCAGCTCCCTTAGAAAGGCTATCGACCGCTTCCTTGGGTTCACATTTTGCTCACCCTATCCCCCAATTCACCTCAATTTAACCAATTCGAATTTAACCGATCTGTTTCGGCTTGTCAATAAACAGCATCGAGCTGCAGGTCTCAGCTGCTGTGCGGCCACAAGCCCACGCTGACTCTGGGGCACCTCGTGTGCAAAGAGCACTACAGAGTTCGGGTTCTGGGGCCTGACTGCCTGGGTTTAAAGATTAAATCCGCCATTTACAAGCTGGCTGAGTTTGAGCAAATCTGCCATCTTCGTCTGAGCTTCGTTATCTGTAACCTGGGGATAGCATCTCAGGCTTGCAGGGAGGGCTCAGTTATTTCACATGAAGCACTCCGAGTATCGCCTGGCACTTGATAAGTACCCAGTAACGCTCAGCCTGAACGCTCAGAGTGTGTGTGATGTGGACACGGCAGGGAGCCCTCCCTGCCTGTCCTAGAAAGACCTGTGAGTCCGGGACACATCTGGCCAAGCAGAGCACAGCAGATACAAAGAATCCCATCGCGTGCCCTGAACGTCATCCCACCACGGGATCCGTGATGAGTTAGGATCCAACACACGTGAAAATCAGTAAACTCTTCCCAAAATAAACTTGAAACAAATACCAAGTCATCTTCCAACAATTTGAGAGCCCACTGCTCCTTGGAGAACAATATGTGGCAATGCTGCTCCACTCATACAACTTCTTAGTAAGCTCCCATCCACAGCACAGCCAACAGTGTGTGTGCAGGAGCCTTCTGAGTAGACCTGGGGGCTGTCTGACTGTGGCTTGATACCTTCCAAAGCTGGCTGAACTGTGTGTGGGCACCTTCGCTCCTTCTCCCACGTGGCCACCCGAGGTCTTTACCGCTGAATGTGCTCAGGCAGGGTCCCTCTTCCTGTTTCCAACCAACTCAGATGGAGGCATCTCATCAGCTCAGCCCCTTCCACCCATGGGCTTGGAGTGAGCCTCTCCTTTAGCCTGAGGACTGGTTTCTATGACCTCTCTGTTACCACTGCTGGTTCTCGCGTGGCTTTCTTGGTCTCCTGGTAATAGAGCCACAGAACTCCCTAGAACTGTGTTTCTGGACGCGCAACTATTGGCCAAGTGTCCGTGCCCTCGCTCTAACCTGTTCTGGCTTGGTCAGAGGACTGGCCTCCAGTCTTGGTCTCCATGCCCAGTTCTGGCCAGTCAATGGCACAGGAGATGCCCCAGCCCAGCTCCCAACACGTGTGCTTGTCCCTAAAATTCGGACTAGTGGCCAAGGGACCCATGGGCCCAACTTGCTCACGGCTCCCTCCTGGTTCCTCCTGGTTCCCTCCCTCAACCCTGGACCTGAGGCAAGGGCTACATCCACTTAGCCCATCCCATAGGACTTCTGTCTCTCCCAACCCCAAACTTGCTGTCTCAAAGCTACTGTTCTCAGAACTCGAGGTCTAATATGAACCTGCCTTGGCCACACAACTTCATTTCTGGAGCCGACTTTCAGAGCAGTAGCTTTCTCGCTCCAGCCCAGTCTGGGGTCTGGACTCACATCCCTATCCTTTACCGACTGGCAAAGCATAAACAGTATAATGTAAATATTTATCAGTAATCAACAAAAATACCCTAAAAGTTTTAGTCCTCTGGATTACGGGTAGAAGTAAAAATATTTATAGCATCAAAACAGCCATATCAAAACATTCACTTCTATAATTTTCCATCTCATCAAAATAAACCATCTGAAGACAGAAAATGTCGAACATTTCTGGACCAGTCACCCAGCACGCCCCCGTCCATGCCACTGGACACGCCTACCTCGAACCACTGCCCGTGGGACTGCATCTTCAGGATGACACAGGGGTCTGGTTTGGAAAGGGCGTCTCTGTCAGAAATGCCTTTGCACGCCACGCGCAGCTCAACTTTGGTCAGGCAGGGGCTGTTGAAGATGCCCAGGGTGTTGGCGGCCGACTCATAGATGTTGCTCATTTTCTTCATTCTGTTTTAGGGAAGGAAAGACGAAAAGCTATATGGCAATCACTGCAATGCTTGTCAACCGAGAAAGTCCCAGTCACCTTCAAGAAATTGCTCAACACACAATTTTTAATATTGAAGGCATTTATTATCTTACTTTTTGACTCGTTGGCACAATTCCAGCGAGATAAATTTAAAAACAAACAAACGAAAAGCAGGTGCTGGGCCCTTGGCTAAGAAGACTGTTTCCCTGTATGATTTGCATACATTTGCATAGTAAAATTTTTAGTCTGTGAAGGAAAATTAATGAATTAGTGCAGTAGACTGCAAACAGTAATCCAGCTCTATATTAAGCACAAGGCTGGTGTGAAATTTTACAGATGTGTCGGTTAATCAGTTTAATCACATCTCAAGTTTTTCAGATTCTAAAACCCAGCTCTCCCTCTGTGATGGCACAGAGAACTGCCCTACCTGTAGAACAGCGCACTCCTGCCCCGACGGCTGGCCCACCCCAAGCTTCCCTCATCGGGAGGGCGCCAGGAGAGAACCAGCACCTCGCTTCCTGTCCTCGTTTCCCTTCTCCACTCCTTCCTGCCTCACCAGATCGCAGAGTCAGAAGGGACAGGAGGGGAGGGAAGGCACAGAGGCTCTGGTCCTGAACACCTGGAACAGCAGCCACAGACGGGAGCTGCAGGGCCCTGCCACCTCCTCCTCCTGCCCTGCCCAGAGCTGTTCCTGTTCGCAGCAGAGGGCCAGGGTCCAGGAACGCCCAAGGCCACCAGCTGTCACCTTCTCTGAGCAGCTCCCAGACACTGGGACAGCCTCTCAGGGGGAAATGCCACACCCTTCTCGTGAGACTTGCCCCGGGTTTCCTGAGGAAAACACAGCCGTGTCCTTCCCTCACTGAGTGTGACCCTCTCTCCTTCCTGCCTCTACAGATACTCAAGTGAGTGCTAGGGAGTCATCGCGCTGCCTTTTATAAGGGGCTGGCTGTGCCCGAGCGTCTCACACACACACACACACCACAGACTCACATTACACACACACATAACACACAATCCACACACGACACACACACTATATATACACAATCCACACACATAGTACACACACACGACACACACACTATAAATACACAATCCACACACACAGTACACACAATGTGCACACATACAATACAGACTCACATACACACACACATAACACACAATCCACACACACGACACACACACTATATATACACAATCCACACACATAGTACACACACAATGCACACACACATACAATACAGACTCACATTACACACACACATAACACACACATGCACACACAATACAGACTCACATTACACACACACATAACACACAATACACACATGCACACACAATACAGACTCACATTACACACACACATAACACACAATCCACACACAAATACACACACATGACACACACTATATATACACAATCCACACACATAGTACACACACAATGCACACACACATACAATACAGACTCACATTACACACACACATAACACACAATACACACATGCACACACAATACAGACTCACATTACACACACACAACACACACACAATCCACACACAAATACACACACATGACACACACTATATATACACAATCCACACACATAGTACACACACCATGCACACACACATACAATACACTCACATACACACACACACACTTAACACACAATCCACACACAAATACACACACACGACACACACACTATAAATACACAATCCACACACACAGTACACACGATGCGCACACATACAATACAGACTCACATACACACACACACTTAACACACAATCCACACACAAATACACACACACACAATACCCATGCACACACAATACACACACATACAACACACACACACACACACACACACACACCAGTAACGCCTTATTGGAACCGGACTTCCAATATCCACCGGGTGTCTACCATGGCCGCCATCGCTCCGACGGCAGTCACGTGGACGCAGCAGACTGCTGACCCCGAGGTCGCAGTGCTTGCTGTGCTTCTCTTCAGGAAGTGTTGGCCGACCTCGGTTCTAAGCTGTCGGGAAGGGCAATCTGTGCTCAGGGGTTCTGGGATTCTGTCTGAGTGCAGAATGAAACCAGTTTGAGGATGAGCACTGCTCTCTCTACTAAATACCCATAAGGACTTTGGGACTTTGTTTTTTATACGTATGAGAAAACTCACACTCTGAGACCAGCGGCTCCCGTGTCACACGCTCATCCTGATCGCAGAGTCAGGGCCAGAAGGCCCGCTCTCCACCTCCCGGCCCAGAGCTATTTTTACCACATGTGAAACCTTTCGCTGGAGAACTGTTCAAATCTACCAAGGAACAGTGGACACAACAAATTCCCTTTGGTTATTTCAACTCCACACAGAGCCATACTCTGAGCTGATCAATAATTAGATAATCAATTATCAATAATTAGCCATACTCTGAGCCATACTCTGAGCTGATCAGTAATACCAGAGACGGCATCATGGAATGAAAATCACAGCAAAGCAAGGGAGGAAGGGACCAGCTAGTGATGGCAGTTTCACATTTCAGGTTTGAAAGTGCATTAGGAGCTCTGTTGAACACCTTTCTGATAATGACAGCCTCCTCTTCAATCAATGTCTTCCTGAATCCTGCTTTTTGCAATGCGTTCACTGGCTCCTGGGACTCCAGCTTGCTCTTCTGCAGTTCAAACTGGCCTCTCCTATCCGGAGGAGCTATCTGCATCTCTTCTAACTGTCCCTCTTCTGGGAGACTCATGCCATTCCCTTCCACACCCACGGACTCCCTTCTGTAACAGACTTCTGTGAAGTGAGACCTCTTCCCTAACGCGCCTCAACTGTGAAGCATAATCCAAAGAAGACCGTCAAGGAGACACAGCTTTATAGTCAGATCCCGGTTCCCCCGCTTGCTAACCAAGTGCCCTTGGGCAGGGTACGCAGGTACTTTCTGATGGTCATACCTACCTTGAAGACTGGCTGTATTAGCAGATGAACTAAAGTATGTAACATGATTAGGACAATACCAGGAATTTAGCTCATGCCCCAAAGTGGTACCTGTCACCGTACTCTCACTTTTCTCAAGATATACTCATTCTTTTTTTTTTTTTTGGAGAGGTTTTTGCCATAGGGTGCGTGTGTTCGCCAGCCAGACAGAGAGAGACAGAGAGACAGAAAGCGAGAAATCACCCCCCAGGGGGGATGGTGACCTCAATCCCTTCTCCTCCATTCTCCTCTTGGGATCTTGGGCATGCACGCACATGCGCCCGGCGTGAGTTTCAAGCCACCGGGTCTAGGACTTGAACCGCGGTCGACTACATGGGAGTCTGGCGACATAGCCATTACGCTAACTGCTGGTCCCAAGATATACTCATTCTTCCTCCCACTGCCAACTAGAAATCTCTTAGTTAGAGATTAGAAATGTCATTATTACTTTAAGACCAAAGTTTAACTAGCCCCTTTAAATACCTTCTATCTCTGAAACCCACATAATTTGGGCATAACACCTACACCTAAGAACACAACCACCCGAATTAATAGTTTATGTGAAGACTCACACACGAGTCAGTAACTCTCACAGATCCAAAAGTCAGAGACAAAATGATGGTGCCAGCTCTGCTAACGCCATGAAGCTGCTTTGCCAACTTCCTAGTGGAGGCAATTTATTCTGCAAACGGAGCTCCTCCCTGGGAATCCGATATTCTGTAGTGGCCCTCTTTGGGTCCATGTATGACAGCAGGTTACATGTCATGTGCAGTCACAAAATATCTGAGGGGAATTGCAGTAGCCCCACATGCGAAGCAGTCGACAGTCTCGTTCCCCTTCATTCATTCATTACAACCATTTCTTTGTCGCATGTGCCTGATTAAGAGAATTGTAGGTGATATCTACGTTTAATAACCTTCTTCCTCAAATGGATTACTTCAAAGAAATCTCTGATGGAATAGAATACAATAATGCAGACTAGCAAACACCATGGAACGGCAAAGTGACAAGTCTAGTCCCAGCAGGAAGTTTCCCTAAGCCATCATTCTTGGAAATGATGGCAATCTAATGGCACGTGTCAACAGTTACCTGAAATAACTGAAAACCACTGTGGCTTCTGGGAGTACACACAACCATTGACGGGATAGCTTACACTCAGTGCGTACAGTATTTACTCTGAAATTTTAGCTAATGATAGTACACTTAAATAGTTTATAAAATTAGTAAACAAATGACCTAGGGGCATGTGTTCAGAGCCTTTATTTTTTTCAATATGCTATGAGGCACATGTACTTATATGCAAAGATCAAGAAAGACCAAGAGAAAAAGAGAGAGAGAGAGAAAGCACCCTTTCAGAGCGAGGGGGAGGGGTGGTAGTGGTGGTGGTGGCAGTGACCATGCCACAGCCCCTTCTCCTCTGTTCTCTCAGGATCTGGGGCATGCATGCACACATGCCCAGAATGTTTTTCTAGCTGCTGGGTCCAGGACTCAAACCACATAGTCAACCACGTGAGATCCAGCCACCTTTATCATGCACCCTGGCTGGTCCTCAGAGACCTATTTTTTAATCAGTGGAATATTTGATCTAGAACAGAAGTCCTCAACCCCTGGGCCATGGACTGGCACCAGTCCCTAGCCTGTTAGGAACTGGACTGCACGGTGGGAGTGAGTGGCAGTGGGCAAGTGAAGCTCTTCTGTGCTTACAACTGCTCCTGCTGATCGCATTACCCCCTGAACCCCGCCTTCTGTCCGGTCAGTCCTGGCCTCAGATTCTCATAGAAATGTGAACCTTATTGTGAGCTGTGTGTGCAAAGGATCTAGATTGCACACTCCTTATAAGAATGTACTAGCTCGGGGCCAGCAGGTTGCATAGTGGTTAAGGTGCTGGACTCCCACATGGCTGACCACAGTTTGAGTCCCAGACATGGCAGCTTAAAACATGCCAGCACGTGTGCATGCATCTCCAAAATCCCGAGAGGAGAATGGAGAAGAGATTGTGGCATGTCCATTCTCCCTCCCCTGGGGGGGGGGGGGGCGATTTCTTGCTTTCTGTCTCTCTTTCTCTGTCTCTCCAGCAAGCACACACACCCTATAGCAAAAATCTCTCTTAAAAAAAAAAAATAAGAATGTAATGCCCGATTATCTAAGGTGGAATCAAGGCAGTGATGCTACTACGGGGAGTGGCTCCAAATACTGCATGATGGTGAGGTGTGCAATCGTGTCATTGTATATACTACATCGAAATAATGATAGAAATAAAAGGCACTGCGAATGCAATGCCCTTAATCATCCCAAAACCATCCTCCCGCCCACTGGCCCCTGGCCCCTGGAAAATTGTCTTCCACAAACTGGTTCCTGGTGATAAAAATGTTGGGGACCACCGATCTAGAAATGTTGTGGCTCACTCCTTTGAACAACAGGAGACAGAGCATTTGGAGCTGGAAAACGGACACAATCGAAAGCATCTGATAAAGATGAATCTGACACCACATGGTGGTTGGACCGAAGGAGAGGAAAGGGCTCGCGGAGTTACGGTGCGCAGCTCACTGCCCACCCCTCGCTCTCCCTGCAGTTCCTTCCTCCTCCTTCTCAGGGCCCAGAAGACAGACTGGTGGACCGCCAGCACACTGTGGGCGAGTTTTCTGTTGGGCTTGACTAAAGCCATGAAGGAAGGAATAACAGGGAATACAGCACACTTCATCCCAACTATTCCCCGATCCTTAGCAGTGGCCAGTGGCCAGTGACCACAGCTCCTGTGAGTCAACCACCTTTGAGCCTTCAGCTCTGGATGGGCCTGAGTCACACCATTTGCACCCCGTGCTCCCTCAAGCTCATGGACGGTAATGACTTCCTGCCAGTCAGGAGGGCGTCATCCTATAAGCACAGCCTGCAGGTAAGGCTCTTCGAAAAGTTCACAGAAAATGCATATTTTGAATGAAGTATGAATGGATTTCACATGTTTTCGTGCCAAAAAAAATTCATACTTTAATTCTATTAGGTTGTCTGGAAAGTTGTGACATGTCTTTCTATGCAAAAATGCATCATGACAATCTGATATTTTTTCACAAAGTTTTTAAGTCCCCTCACGTGTGCACGCACATACTACTTCAGGTTAAGGACGACTTCTCCACATTAGGGACTTCGTACACTGTCATACACCACTACTGCTCCGGGCGATGGCTGTGAGCTGCCAGTGAAACGATTCGAAACCTTCCTCTCCAGGGGGAGGGTGTACGAAGATCAAAATCCCGACTTCTCAGTTATATTGTTAAGGATCCCCTTGGCTCCCGATCCATGCACGAGTGAAAGCCTGACCAGGTACACTGGGGCCCACGAGCTCCTGAGCACGCCCACCAGCATCAGCGGTCCTGACCTTGGCTCTGGAGGTGGCACCAGGCCAGGGAAGGCCATCGTGTGGCCTTGGCCATGCTGAGGCTCACTGGAAAGGTGATCCCAAATATGGCGCTGTCGATGAGTGACCAGCCGCCTCCAGTCCAGATAAGTGGGGTAAACAAGTCATTTTACACTCTGTTGGAGAACAGGATTAATATGGCCAGATTATGAATACACTTTCCATGGCCAATCTAAATCCTCTTTGTTGCCTTTCATATAATACCTGGTTTAGGGAGACCGATGTCTGCTGAGAATTATTTTGATGAAAGTTGACTTTGGGCCAATTTTGGAAGTAAAATTATAGTTGTCCTTTAACTCAGGTACTGTAAATTATTTAAAAACAAACAACAACAAAATCTACTGCAACGTACCTACACCAGCAGGACAGACTGATCCTGAAACTTACTGAGTTTTGAGTGAGTTGCAAACAATGGCAGGACAATCGAGAGCTCTAGAGGAAAGGGAGTCAGCTGGAGCTCACGAGGGAGCCAGTCGAGCAGGGCTTGTTGTAAGACTGTCTGGAGAATGAACACATCGTCACTGCTCTGCTGCCTTGCCATTATCCGGCCTTCTAAATGTCGCAGCGTATCCAGGGAGGGCCTCTCGGTTCGAGATGGACACGGGTCTCTGCAGTGCCCGGAGCTGGGCTGGATGCCGGCAGCACGGGGCACTCGTCCACTCAACCAGGTATAAGCCAGGCGCTCTCCCACTGGGATTTGCCAGTCCATTTCCTGTTCGATATTCCTCCATCTACTCTTAGGGTTCCTCAGATGGCAACACAGTAATGAACGCTGCAGAGAAGGAGGTGGGGATGCGCCAGCCCGTCTACCTGGAAGTCCACGTTCTTGAGGCGAGCTTCTGGGACTTCACCCTGGCACAGACCACCATGGAGCTTGTTAAAGGGACCTGTTCCCAGAGTCTGGAGAGAGGCCTGAGCTTGCCCTCTGTTGTCAATGACCCTGGACCAAACCTCGGGGAGCAGGGTCGTCGAGTAGAACTAAGCATGATGAAGCACAGCAAACCACCAGGAGGCTGTTAGTCTCAACGTCAGCGGGAGACCCATGAAGTGGAGGACGACACAGAACTGGAACATGGCCTAGCACCAGAGCACATGGGTACGAACGCCCTCTCTCCTACCGACTTACGATTTGGGGCAAATTCCTGGACTCCTCAGGGCTCGGTCTCACAGTCTAAAACAGGGACTAGGATAGCTCCTGCTTTAAGGCATTGTCTTCAGAATTAAAAGAATTAACCCACATAAATCCCCAGAAGGGGGTCTGGGCCATAGGGCGCATCAGTAAAGCAAACTGCTGTTTTTCCTTGTACCAGTAAGCCCAGTCGCGCCCTCCCTGACACGTGGCTGCTGAGCATTCGGCACCAAGTCATCGGGTACTCAGGATAACCCTTCCTCGGACCCTCCGGGCCTGCGGGGGTATCCACGGCAAGGCCAGGAACCGCGGCTCAGAAGAGGGCAGCTGTCCACGGCGCTTCAGCACAGTGGTGAGACAGGTGTGCAAACCCAAGAGCTCTCGGGCAGGACGCAGGCCCTCTACCCTCTGCTAAGCTGCAGACGACGGAAAAGTGGGCAGTGGGGACTGCCAGAGCCCGGCCCACACCGCGGCCAGGGGTTCTCATGGCGGAGCCTATTCCCTTCTGCATCTCCTCCCCCAAATCGCCAACGCCCTTCTTCCCCCACCCTCTAGGCCGTTCCACACTTTTAGACCCTCCTTCTCCCTTTCAGAGTCCATTAGGGTGGGCCTCCCTTACCAGGGCGAGCGCCAAGACCCTCCCACAGGGAGAATGCACAGGTGGCTGGGCTTTGTCTGACACACCCACGTGACTAAGTCCCGCTGATGATGCGGGCACAGTAAATCACTGAGTCAGAGACTGACTACAATATGTACGATAAAAATCATGTGGCTGTGTTCTCTCACTCAGAGTATCTCAGTGTAGTGTACTCACTGATTTTCAGACCATGGATGGCCACGGGTAACTGATACCCTGAAAAGTGAACTGTGGGTAAGGGAGGGTGGCATTTTACTTTGTAAATTAATTTGCCCTCTGAGTTTCTTTCTCTCGTAACTTCAGTCCTCACTCACCCTGCTCAGGCCCCTCAGTTTCCAGCGTGGCAATAACAAACTCTGACTCCTCCCAAGAGGTTGGAAAAGGGAGAAAAACTGAATATTATACTTTTGTCCTTATACATCATTTAAATCTCTTTATAAATCTCTTTAAAAAATAATTAGTTTTCCTAGCCACTAATATGAACAACACTAATAAGAAACTACACAAATACAAGGCTCAGCAGATGGCGTAGTGGTTACATCGCTGGACTCCCACATGGCTAACTGTGGCTCAAGTCCTGGGCCCGGTGGCTTCAAAGTCACACCAAGTGTGTTTGTGTGTGTCCAAGATCCCAGGAGAGTGAGGGAGAAAGGACTGTGGCATGGCCATCCCCTGGGGCACGATTTCTCACTTTCCCCCCACTGTGTGTCTCTCTCCCCAGTGAAGGCATGCACCCTAAGGCAAAAACATGTAAAAAAGAAAGGGGGAGAGGGGGGGAGAAACTTCACAAATACTACTTTATTTCCTCCTTGAGACAACTTCCTGAGGTTCGTTTTGTCAGCCTCATGCCATCTCGGGATATAAACGTGAGGCTGGTACAAGTGTGACACTGCTGCTCGTGGACAGAGGCCACAGGGAGCCCTGGATTTGACTCCCGGCTCAGCCAGAAAGCTAGGCGTGGTGCATGGACCTGCAGCCCCAGCTGCTCAGAGAACGAGGCAGAGGACCGCAACAGAGCAAGGCCCAGTCGTTAACAGACAAAAGAGAAGTGAGGCTCATGCGGCTTAAATAACCTTCCCAATGTCACGGCCGGCAAGTGACAGAGGCAGGATTAGGGCTGGGACTGAAGGACTCCAAAGCTCGTGGTTTGGGCCGTCATTTAAAATTTGCTCCAGAATTACTTCCTTATCTTAAAGACCACGCGAAGGCGAACTTCACCCTGTTCCAGTCTAAACACATCTCTGGAGCACAGTGCATGTCTCAACGAGACCGTGCTGAGACCGTGCTCTGCCCGTCCTCAAAAATCCACGTCTGTCCCCCTTACTCACAGGCGGCCCGGGCCACGTCCGCCCCCCCCTTACTCACAGGGGGCCTGGGCCAAGTCCGCCCCCCCTTACTCACAGGGGGCCTGGGCCACATCCGCACCCCCTTACTCACAGGGAGCCCGGGCCACGTCCGTCCTCCTTACTCACAGGGGGCCCAGGCCACGTCCGTCCCCCCTTACTCACAGGGGGCCCGGGCCACGTCCGTCCCCCCTTACTCACAGGGGGCCCGGGCCACGTCCGCACCCCCTTACTCACAGGGGGCCCGGGCCACGTCCGTCCTCCTTACTCACAGGGGGCCTGGGCCACGTCCGCACCCCCTTACTCACAGGGGGCCCGGGCCACGTCCGTCCCCCTTACTCACAGGGGGCCCGGGCCACGTCCGTCCCCCCTTACTCACAGGGGGCCCGGGCCACGTCCGTCCCCCTTACTCACAGGGGGCCCGGGCCACGTCCGTCCCCCTTACTCACAGGGGGCCTGGGCCACATCCGTCCCCCCTTACTCACAGGAGGACCGGGCCACGTCCGTCCCCCCTTACTCACAGGAGGCCCGGGCCACGTCCGTCCCCCTTACTCACAGGGGGCCCGGGCCACGTCCGTCCCCCTTACTCACAGGAGTGGGCCACGTCCGTCCCCCTTACTCACAGGGGACCCGGGCCACGTCCGCCCCCCCTTACTCACAGGGGGCCTGGGCCACGTCCGTCCCCCGTACTCACAGGAGGCCTGGGACCCGTCCGTCCCCCTTACTCACAGGAGGCCCGGGCCACGTCCGTCCTCCTTACTCACAGGAGGCCCGGGCCACGTCCGTCCCCCCTTACTCACAGGAGGCCCGGGCCATGTCCGTCCCCCGTACTCACAGGAGGCCCGGGACCCGTCCGTCCCCCTTACTCACAGGAGGCCCGGGCCACGTCCGTCCCCCCTTACTCACAGGAGGCCTGGGCCACGTCCGTCCCCCCTTACTCACAGGCGGCCCTGGCCATGAGTCGCTGCTGGACCTGTGTTTGCACTAGTAGCTGCATCAACAAGTTGAGGGCCTGGGAAATCCGTGCCCCTACTCTGATTTCTCAAACACTGAGCGTTTGATGAGTTACAGAGAGTGGAGCCACAGCACCGAAACACAAAGACATGAACCATGGAATCCACCAAATGCCACAGGTTTAATGAGTAACCGATGATCTGTGTACAAGCCCGGCAACATGACAATTGTCATATGCATTTGAAATTATACACATAAATATTCTTCTGGAATGTATTACATGTGAATCACTCAAGAGCAATGAATTATCATTTCAGTCATTTCCTGAGCTTTCTGACTTGAGACAACAGAGATCCCATTTCCTGAAAACCAGCTTTCTCGGGCAAACATGCATTAGGAATCAGATACCGATGCTCCTAGGAACCCCGGGAGCACAGTACTGGCTGTTAACAACGAGCCATGGAGATGAGGTTTTCTAGAAAGCAGTTCTGTCCGTGATGCCACTTTCATATTAAATTTATAGCATTCAAATGCCACCCACTTTTGGAAAAAGAACTGGGTGTGTAAATTTAGCCGGGTAGTTATAAAGAGTGACGGAAGCGTTTAAAAGTACAGTTCGAACTCAGCATCGGGGGTTAGTAAGAACAGTGGTCACAGCCACAGCCTCCCCTTCTCCTGCCACGCCAGAGGCAACCGTAGGTCCTGAATGAGTGAGAAGAGAAAATTCAGATGATGTCTAATTGTTTTGGCACTAAAATAATTTCCTCTGTTTCTCAGGCAACTAAATTTACCCAGCAGAAATATCAGATCCCAGCCTCCGCTTGCTCAGTTGTTTTCCCTTTGTAACATAATCACAGGTTGGGTTCTTTTATTAATGTCACGTTAACAGGAAGCTGGGCTTACAAAATGGATTTTGTGCTCGTACATGTGGCTGAACCTAAAAAAAAAAGAACAAGATTATTTTTATGCTCATCTGGGGAAATCACAGCCAGCGTATGAAACCTGAAACCGATTTCCTCGAGAAGGCACGGCCACCGATGGACGCAGGGCCTTGTGCAGCCCTTACCCCTTGTCTACGACCTGCTGCGCCAGCCTTCGGGTGCGCTCTGGCATCAGAATGCTTTCGCTTAGTTGGTGGAGGACATTGTGGTGTGTTCTGAGGAAGACGAGGAGGTTGAGTAGACAACAAAGGGTAAAAACAGCATCTGCAAGATCCAGCAACCAAACAGAAGTCTTGTGATGATGCAAAGTTCCATCCTGATTCTGGCTAATAGAGTGGCCCTAGGCATACGTGGCTATGGAGCACCTGTGTCTAATATGACTAAGAAAACCAAATTTTAATTATTTCATCTTAATCTAGATTTAAATAGCCACCTGTGACCAGGGGCTACCATGTTAGACACGTAGCAGACAGACCATACCAGATGGCTGCTCTGAGCTTTCTTTTTTCTTTTTTTCCTGAAGAACAAACAACTCACGAAAATAGGTCCTTTTAGAGGAGAAACTTGTTGTCCGGTTATTTGGCAGAGACTGGATGCAGAGCCCTCCAAGGACTTCCCAGGTTCCACTGGGCTCACTGCGCTTTCCTCACCCGCCTCGCAGGCCGACTGGCGGCGACTACTACTGTGTGGAGTGGACAGCCTGAGGAAGGGCGCCACGCTTCCCTGGCCACGGCGCCGTCCACGTGCGTGGGGGAAGATGTGGAGGCTCAGAGGCACGGCCCTGGAGTGCAGCCTTCCTCAGCACCGCCTCCGAGATGCCCGCCGCTGCTCAGGTTCCATGGGCAGGACACGGGCTTCGTGGCACACAGGTCTGCGAGAGCCGCGATGTGATAAAAACAGGCGACCAGCACGTGAACCCTGCATGCATTTCGCCTCGGGGACAGGGATGCTCCCTGGAGAGACAGGTTGGAGGACAGCACTGTGTGTGTCCCAGCTAGTCCCGAGACCAGCCCTCACAGACAGGGACGACACACTGTGTGCGTCCCAGCAGCTAGTCCCGTGACCAGCCCTCACAGACAGGGACGACACACTGTGTGTGTCTCAGCTAGTCCCGTGACCAGCCCTCACAGACAGGGACGACGCTTTGGGGAAGAGGAACCCACGGCAGACTGCGAAGGAGTATCTGCGCATCTGCACTCACACGTGGACATGCACACTCTCCATCCTCATGTCATGACACGTGCACATCTGCACTCACACGCGGACACGCACACTCTCCATCCTCATGTCATGACACGTGCACGTCTGCACTCACACGCGGACACGCACACTCTCCATCCTCATGTCATGACACGTGCACGTCTGCACTCACACGTGGACACGCACACTCTCCATACTCATGTCATGACACGTGCACGTCTGCACTCACACGCGGACACGCACACTCTCCATCCTCATGTCATGACACGTGCACGTCTGCACTCACACGTGGACACGCACACTCTCCATCCTCATGTCATGACACGTGCACGTCTGCACTCACACGCGGACACGCACACTCTCCATCCTCATGTCATGACACGTGCACGTCTGCACTCACACGTGGACACGCACACTCTCCATCCTCATGTCATGACACGTGCACGTCTGCACTCACACGCGGACACGCACACTCTCCATCCTCATGTCATGACACGTGCACGTCTGCACTCACACGCGGACACGCACACTCTCCATCCTCATGTCATGACACGTGCACGTCTGCACTCACACGCGGACATGCACACTCTCCATCCTCATGTCATGACACGTGCACGTCTGCACTCACACGCAGACACACACACTCTCCATCCTCATGTCATGACACGTGCACATCTGCACTCACACGCAGACACGCACACTCTCCATCCTTATCTCATGACATATGCACGTCTGCACTCACACATGGACACGCACACGACGTAGAAGAGGAGAGCAGCAGGGTCTCCCCACAGAAACTTTAGGGGGACTCTGGCAGGTCGAGGGGACATTGCTGAATCGGTCACGTCAGCACACACGAGCGGGACTTTGCGCGAGGCATTATCGGGCGAGGAAGAAATCGATCAAACGCCACGTGTGGGGTAGCTGGGACTTCTGTGGCCTCCCCTCCTCACCGAGCGTGAGGGGAATGTGTACAGAAAACCTGCCGTCCCCAGTGTGAGCAGAGAGTGAATAAACAGGTGAACAACGCAGATATAAAACACCAACACGAAGGTGACACCACATCGCGAGCACTTGGATACTCACGCCATCACTACGCCACGCCTCCAGCTACACAACCACACCTAGTTCTTTCAGGAGTTGTGGAAGATAGCTGTCGACATTACTCCAGTTTTATAGAAGAGAAAACCGAGGTTCAGAAAACTAGGTAAATTGCTTGGTCACATAGCCAAGAAGTGAAGGAGGCAGGATTCAGGTATTTTTTAGACTCAAAAGTTTAGGATTTTGTCTGTATTGTTATTCTGCCTCTCCTTGAGTTCCTTATGATACAGGCAAAATTTATCATTCTACTTGAGACTCATGTTAGAAGTTCCAGAATGTTGGGACCAGCAGTTAGCGTAATGGCTATATCGCTGGACTCCCATGTAGTCAACCGCGGTTCGCGTCCCGGACCCAGTGGCTTAAACTCACACTGGGCATGTGTGCGTGTGTGCCCAAGATCCCGAGAGGAGAATGGAGGAGAAGGGATTGTGGTGTGGCCATCCCCCCGTGGGGTGATTTCTCACTTTCTGTCTCTCTCTCTCTCTGGCTGGCAAGCACACGCTCTATAGCAAAATCCTCTCAAAAAAAAAGTTCTAGAATGTTGTATCTCATTCATATAGTCATAAAATATTTATTAAACACTTTCAAGTATATGCTGGGTATTGAGAGATACAAAGATAAAAAGACAGAGTTCCTGCTTTCACGTAGCTTAGGGACTAGCAGAAAGAGACGGGCAGGAAAGCTATCCCACAGCACAGTTCTGCCTGTCCTGTCGTCTGCCGCATTCTCATACATGTAGCGCGAGGAGGCTCAGACACAGGCAGCTGCACTGGAAGGAAAAACCACACAATAGCACCAGGAAGGAAAAAAAAAAAAGGAATTTCCTCTGCTGCCTACAGAGCAGCGTGCTGTAGACCTGTTGCCATATGGGATGCTACTGGACAGTCTTAGAAGACAGCTGATTTCACGACGTAAAGCAGGTTTGCTGTGGCAGGGTGTTTCAGAGTTGTTAATATGCAAACATATCTTTGAATCTCCAAAAATGAGACGTGGTACGTAATACCCTACATACTTCTTCCATCGTAGAAGAATTTTCATGGGACACATGAAAGATATAGACTTAACAGGGGGAAAAAAACAAGGAAAAACGATAGTAGTTAAAGGGTGATAGGCAGAGGCATATTTTATTTGGGAATACTTTGGGCTGAGACAAGAACATCCAGGAAGCGGCGTAGGAAGGAAGGTACCTTCCTCGTGAGCTGCCGTATGGAGACGCTCCGGCTCAGGCAGAAGCCCCAGCCCAGTCTGGCACATGTGTGTGCGTGCCCCAAGTCCCAAGAGGAGAATGCAGGGGTGGGGAGAAGGGACTGCGGTGTGGCCATCCCCCCGGGGGGTGATTTCTCGCTTTCTTCTCTTTCTCTCTCTGTCTCTCTGGTGAGCACACATGCCTTATAACAAAAATATCTCTAAAAAAAAAAAGTCACTCAAAAACATATTGAATGCATGCCTAGGATAAAGGCCTAGAAGAAAATATTCTATGTCAACAATTTATTTCAGAATCATGGAGCTACAGGCGATTTTAATTTTCAATGCTGTGGCAATTTTGGTATTTTATAAGTTATGGGTAATAAACATACACTGATTACTTTTATAACAATACTGTAAGGATTATGTTTTAAGCATTAAGCAAACTATGTAGATATAATTTTTTATATAATATTAATGTTCAAAATCTAGAGTAAGAATGATCAACTATATGATACATACCATATCAGATCTAGATAGCTTACAACTCAGTTTGCTTTCTAAAACAGTATTCAGAGATATAACTGGGATTGTATTTAACACAAAGGCTTTGCAATTCATGCCTTACGTCTATTTGGCCATGAAATCCTAAGAGAATTTTATCATAGCCACCATCCGAGTCTACCCAGGGGAGCAGCCCTTCGAGTCGGCGAGCCCCACTGCCCTTGTCCCTCCGCCTTTCTGCAGTAGGAGCTGTCCGTCTGCTACGGAGCAGGGTCTGAAAGGCAATGACATCTTGGGCGTGACTGGCCGTGGAGACCATCCCTCAGTGGGTGTGTGCCCACTCTCCTGGGCGTAAGCCAGGCGCTCTGTCCTATGGGGATGTGGAAAGATGGGTGGGTACCAGCTGGTTCCAGCTTTGAAGCCTGGTTCTGACATGAGGCACCAGGCCCTGGCTGGCACCGGGCAGAGTGGGCCAGGCCATGGAAGACCCAGTGCGAGCCAAAGGATCTTCCACGCAGCGACGATGGAGGCTCCTTTGTTTTCTAGAAAGTCCATCAAGAGGGCCTTGAAGAGACAGGAAACACCTTCAGCCTCTGGGATAGTCAAGATTTCTCGTTTCAGCCAGATTTAAACTTAATGTACCCTGCTCTCCTCTCCCTGATCACCAGCCCCGACTTGTTCTTACTAAAAAAAAAACAAAAATAAAAAATTGCTGTGTTTTGGGAGATATCAGTGAGCTGCTGTAGTCACTTGCTGTTCATTCATTCGTGCAAGATAAGAATAGACAACACGTTAGTACCAACACGGAGACCACTGGGAACCAGAAAGCCCAGGCGAAGGCAAGAACTCGGGCGTTCTGGACCCCACCCACACCTCTGTGTTCCTGCACAGCGCCATGGTATCACTCCACACGTTTACTGTGAGGCGACGAGAGAGAGCGAGTCTCTCCCTGCACAGAGCATTGAAGCACCTAGTTCCAGGCCTGGCAGAGCAGAAGTGTCCAATGAACACTGAATTAATCAATGAAGTAGTTATGACCTTGAGACTTGTCCAATGCTTTCTTTCTCCCTTCGAGTAGAGGGTCGGTTGGAAATCAGCAGGAACCACCTTAACATTCCAAGTCAACTTAAATCCCCATCTCTCCTCCTCTTCCTTCTCCCTGTACCTAAGACTCTGGGCCTGTCCCTAGGGCAGTGCATACCCTTCATATCGTAACTGTTCACCGGTCTGTCCCCCGCCCTCGGGTAAACTGTGTGAGAGACACTTTGAATGTTCTCCATGAGAGACTCACATCCCCTTCAATGCCAGGCATGTTTCAGACCTTCTGAAAATATTCAAGTGTATGAAAGACAAAGGGCACCCAGAAGATGGTCTTGAATTACACAGCCAGGACCGTCGCAGCATGCTCCAATTCCAGGGTTTTCTGGGCCCCTTCCACCAAGCGTTGCTTGTGCCCTCTGGGGCCAGACGGTGGCTCGCGGCCACACAACGCCTGCCACGCCGAGCCTCAGGAGGGCCGGGTTTCCACCCCGGGTAGGTACAGGCTCGCTCGTCTCTGGCCTGGCCCAGCTGGATGATGGTTCATGGGGTAAAGAGCCCGTTAGGGGTGCCCATCTCTCTCAGAATAAACAAACATTTCTTCTATTTTTGCATAATGGTAATAATGACTGTGATGATTAATATAGAATGAATCCTTAATATGAGCAAAGAATTGTTCCATGCATTTTAATTCACTTTTCAAATTTCTCACAGCAAACCTGCAAGGTATGCATGTATTATTATCATGGTTACAAATGAGAAAGCAAACTCAATGAGGTATGCGACTTGGCCAAGTCACGTGGTTTCTAGGCACACAATCTGGTGTCAGAGCCGCTGCTGACCACTCATCTTCCACGCTCCTCACCTCCCGCAGTTCACTACTGTTTACCCCACTTTAATCCACGCTGGGGACGTGGGACACTCAGAGTTTATAGTGATTTCTATTTGCTCCGACCATAACCCTGGGCCTAGTTACAGGGATAAGTAACTGAAGAATGGATATATTCCCTCCAGAAATTGTCTACTCCTTCCTGGTGCTGTAATTTTGTTGTTAGGTTTTCGCCATAGGGGTGCGTGTACTCGCCAGAAAGAGGCAGAGGGAGACGGTGAGAGGGAAAGTGAGAACTCGCCCCTCCAGGGGGTTGGCCATGCCACATTCCCTTCTCCTCCATCCTCTCTGGGACTTCGGGCCTGCACACTTGCACACGCCCAGTGTGATCTTCAAGCCGCCAGGTCAGGGATTCGTGGTCAGCCATGCAGGAGTCCAGCACCCTAGCCACTATGCCATCTGTTGGCCCTTTTAATCTCTAATGGAGACTCTCTCAGGTTTGTGAAGTCACTCAGGGCAATCTATCTGTCCTGAACTTCTCTTCTGCTAGAAAATATCCAGAAAACCAGAGTGACTCTTTGTGATAATGGAGCAGGATTAAACTTCAAGCAGGAAGATGTTATCCCAGAGATCTGCAACAGGCCCAAGGCTGACCAGGTCGGGAAGAGGCCAGCTTGGCCCCACGCCTCATTCTGCCCCTTCTCCGTATCTTCTCATCAGCCTTGGGCAGCGCCCTGGCCCCCAAGAGCTTTCTCACCGCAGAACACCCCTGCACAGCTGTGCCCTCCGAGGAACACCCCTGCACAGCTGTGCCCTCTGAGGAACACCCCTGCACAGCTGTGCCCTCTGAGGAGCACCCCTGCACAGCTGTGCCCTCCGAGGAACACCCCTGCACAGCTGTGCCCTCTGAGGAGCACCCCTGCACAGATGTGCCCTCTGAGGAACACCCCTGCACAGCTGTGCCCTCTGAGGAACACCCCTGCACAGCTGTGCCCTCTGAGGAACACCCCTGCACAGCTGTGCCCTCTGAGGAGCACCCCTGCACAGATGTGCCCTCTGAGGAACACCCCTGCACAGCTGTGCCCTCTGAGGAACACCCCTGCACAGCTGTGCCCTCTGAGGAACACCCCTGCACAGCTGTACCCTCTGAGGAACACCCCTGCACAGATGTGCCCTCTGAGGAACACCCCTGCACAGCTGTGCCCTCTGAGGAACACCCTTGCACAGCTGTGCCCTCTGAGGAACACCCCTGCACAGCTGTGCCCTCCGAGGAACACCCCTGCACAGCTGTGCCCTCCGAGGAACACCCCTGCATAGCTGTGCCCTCTGAGGAACACCCCTGCACAGCTGTGCCCTCCGAGGAACACCCCTGCACAGCTGTGCCCTCTGAGGAACACCCCTGCACAGCTGTGCCCTCTGAGGAACACCCCTGCATAGCTGTGCCCTCCGAGGAACACCCCTGCACAGCTGTGCCCTCCGAGGAACACCCCTGCACAGCTGTGCCCTCTGAGGAACACCCCTGCACAGCTGTG
Source organism: Tupaia tana (assembly GCA_026018925.1). NCBI lineage: Eukaryota > Metazoa > Chordata > Mammalia > Scandentia > Tupaiidae > Tupaia > Tupaia tana. Next base: position 1,497,246 of record JAKSZU010000027.1, on the reverse strand, counting down.
CCCTCTGAGGAACACCCCTGCATAGCTGTGCCCTCTGAGGAACACCCCTGCACAGTTGTGCCCTCTGAGGAACACCCCTGCATAGCTGTGCCCTCTGAGGAGCACCCCTGCACAGCTCTGCCCTCTGAGGAACACCCCTGCACAGCTGTGCCCTCTGAGGAACACCCCTGCATAGCTGTACCCTCTGAGGAACACCCCTGCACAGCTGTGCCCTCTGAGGAACACCCCTGCACAGCTGTGCCCTCTGAGGAGCACCCTTGCACAGATGTGCCCTCTGAGGAACACCCCTGCACAGCTGTGCCCTCTGAGGAACACCCCTGCACAGCTGTGCCCTCTGAGGAACACCCCTGCATAGCTGTACCCTCTGAGGAACACCCCTGCACAGCTGTGCCCTCTGAGGAACACCCCTGCACAGCTGTGCCCTCCGAGGAACACCCCTGCACAGCTGTGCCCTCTGAGGAACACCCCTGCATGCTGTGCCCTCTGAGGAGCACCCCTGCACAGCTGTGCCCTCTGAGGAACACCCTTGCACAGCTGTGCCCTCTGAGGAGCACCCCTGCATGCTGTGCCCTCTGAGGAGCACCCCTGCACAGATGTGCCCTCTGAGGAACACCCTTGCACAGATGTGCCCTCTGAGGAACACCCCTGCACAGATGTGCCCTCTGAGGAACACCCCTGCATAGCTGTACCCTCTGAGGAACACCCCTGCACAGCTGTGCCCTCTGAGGAGCACCCCTGCACAGCTGTGCCCTCTGAGGAACACCCCTGCACAGCTGTGCCCTCTGAGGAACACCCTTGCACAGCTGTGCCCTCTGAGGAACACCCCTGCACAGCTGTGCCCTCTGAGGAGCACCCCTGCACAGCTGTGCCCTCTGAGGAACACCCCTGCACAGATGTGCCCTCTGAGGAACACCCCTGCATGCTGTGCCCTCTGAACAAAGCTCCACCTGCTATTCTTCCATATCTTCTCCCCGCCTTGTCAAATTAACCCCTTCTGCATCCCACTTGCTCCTCCTTTTTGGAAAGCTCACCAATTAATTAGCCATTCTGTTAGAAATATGCACTCCTCCCGGGGTTATTTTTCAATCATTAACTGGATTCAAAGCCTTCCTGCTAATGAGCGTCTACATTAACAGCACTGGCTGCCTGGCAAGGCTCTGGGAGCGGAGGAGCGCTTTTCATGGACGTGCTGTTTCCTTGTGCCTCGGTGGCAACCCTCAAGCTCCGCCTGTAAGGGGTGCAATGCAGCATAGGCCCCGTTGGCTACAGGTTCTACCGGAAATGTGCTCTGGCTTAGGCGAGCAGGCACCTACCACGTACTACCCTAGAGGTCCTTGCCCGTGAGCCAGCCTGTAAAAGTAGGGCCTTTTCAGTGCACCTTGGCAAGAGGTGATGTGGTAGTAAGAGGACCGTTTTGTTTTGTTTTGTTTTGTTTTTATAGAGAGAGATACTTGCTATGGGGCATATGCACTCACCAGAGAGACAGAGATGGAAAACGAGAAATCACCTCCTTCCTAGGGGGGTGGCCACCTGGCAATTCTTTCTCCACCATTCTCCTCTCGGGTTCTGGGGCACACAGGCACATGCAGCCAGCGTGAGTTTCAAGCCACCGTGTCTGGGACTTGAACCATGGTTGGCCACGTGGGAGTCTAGCGACACACCCATGATAGCATCTGCTGGTCCCAGGACCTTGTATTTTTAATCAGAAATACTTTTCTTACAAGCTAGCCCACTGAGTCAGGGGTTATACAGAAACAGAGGGGTAAATATGCAGGGAAACGTCAGGAGACACCGCACTAACCCATAGCTCCGGAAGGACTGTGCAGGAGCTTCGCCCCGGAGGGAGGTGTTACGTAAAAGCGGGGCTGAGGAAATCAGCGACAGCCAGTCCCGGCGACCTTGCGGGGAAAGGCCCTTGCATACCCTGAACTCTTCCATCCTTCCGGTCTGCAGCTTGGACTGTCAATTAAAAACAGTAACACTTAGCAGCCGATGGACTGACTTACCCGTGTGGGTGTTTGTGGGGTGTCTGCGTGATCGTGACAGTAAGTGCACAGTTCTCGATGGGACATCTGCAGCCTGCAGTGTGGATGCTGCTCCCTGGAGCCCCGGACGTGACTCTCCGGAGAGCACGAACCGCGCCCCATGCACGGCGAGTGCTTGGTGAGCAGTAAGTCCCCTTCCTGCTCTAATGGACAGAGTCCGCTGAAAGCCCCAGTGACGTGTGGGTTTCCTCAGGTCCTCACATACAGAGAAGGACAGAGCGATAACCTTCAGGTGAGCTCCTGTGAGGAGCCAGGACCTCATGAACGGCAAACACCTCTCAGACCTGACTCTGTACACACAGAATTTTGAGAAACAGGTGCTGTCACAATTCCTGCCTCTCACAAGGTGAGGCGAGGCAGAGGAACTGTGGTGAGGTGAGAAAAAATGAGCTCACACACAGGATGCTAAGGGTGTTGATTGAAAATATTTCCAATCAGCGCATAGGCCAATACCTCATACAGGAAATATCACTACCTGGTATTTCAGCAAAAGCAGCTTACACTTACTCATTCCTCACAAGTTTCAGGGAAGTTTCAGGCATGGTAGAAAGTACTGCCAACAAGACTTGCTTTTCCAATTAGATTAGAATATTTTTTTCCATATCTTCCCGAAACCCCACCACCACTGAACAAAGCCCACTCTCGGGGAAAGAGGAGCCCGAAGGATGGCCATGCGGTGGGTATTCCTCCAGCCCAGCCGTGGTGAGCTGAGGAGGGTCAGAGCACAGTAAGGTCTCATCTAGGAGGAAAAGGACAGCAGTGCGAGACGTCTCAGGACAGGAAATGAAGAAGAACCGTGAAGAGAGAGCTGAAGTCCCCTCAGGGGAAGAGGAGTCGCCTTATTTTCACCAGCAACAATATTTCAAAATGAGAACTGTATCCCTAAGATCCACTTTCATTTCTATTATGTCAGTGATACGCACCATACCCACCCACCTAGAGACTGTTTTAGGACTGCCCCCAGTGTGGACGGTTACACAGCTTCAAAGAACTCCTTTAACTCAGAGATAAGGCATTTCAGCCTCTTCCTCTAATCATAAATAGTGATTATTTCCCCATGCCCAACTTACCCCTTCCTTCATTTTGCTCTGACCATTTCATAGCTAAGAAATCATTTTCAAGAAAAGCAGTCTAAAGCCACAGGCATATTGCTAGCGTTAAGATAAACGCCAGATTTGCTGTACAGGGGCCAGACGAGTGTGGTCTCGGAGAAATCCCTTCCCTTTCCTGGGCTCATTTCTCATCTGTGCAACAGGAGTTCGAACTAGTGCCATAAGGGAATTGTCATTTCTGATAGCATGTGCATCTAAGAAGGAGGAGACAAGCCCGTGTTTCCCATCCCTAGAAGACACTGACTTTCAAAGTACGGTTTTCGTCTACTTCGAGTCTGGCACCACGGTGAGAGACAGCGTGGACCGGGCGTGCTGACGGCCCCCGCAGTGCACACGCAAGGCTGCGTCGCAGGGCAGCTGGGGGACGGGAACGTGAAGAGACTTCCTGAGCGACGTGATGGAGCCATGAATAATAGAAATAGCTCACATGTCAGCTGATGGTTCGGCCGGGAGGTCTCCGAAGCAAAGGTCAACGGCGTAAGCAGAAGATCCACGTGCTGACAATCTGAAAGGCCTCATTACCATGAAGTCAGCTGGTTCAGTTCCAAGGTCCCAGTACAGAGCTCTGAGAGGAAATCAGCTATCTGATTTATGACAGATTAAGTCACTAAGTGCCTCCGTGTCAAAGCGAGGCCTAGCCTGGGCCCTTCTCAGTCATTCAGTCAGCAAAGATCTACTGAACCCCTGGTCCCTGTCCTGTTCCGTGCCAGGTTTAAGTGGAGAACAAGACCGACCCATCCCTAACCTTCATGGAAGAGCACGACGTTAAGTAAGTATAGACATAAACCTGCACGTTGGGTAAAGTCCACAAAGAAAGGATAAATAGTTGATAAGATACCACGAGAGCGTAATCTTTTGGTATCAAAGCAGGATTTTCCGAGGCAGAAACATTTCAGTTGAAACAGAGGTGAGTGGGAGTCAGCCAGGAGCAGGCAGGAGAATGGTTCGAGCGGAGAGAAAAGCACGTGCAGTCTCTAAGCTGCCTGGTCGTGAAGGCCGGCCAACGTGAGACCAAGAGGAATGTGAGGAACGAGTCGCTGGAATGCCGGATCATGCTTCGTAAGATACGTTGAAGATTCTGGATTTAAATGCAGTGCCAAACAGCTGGACACTACAAAGTTCATGAAGACCCTCTCCGGAGCAGCGTGGAGGGTGGACTGGGGAGAGCGAGGGTGGAATCGCAGTGCACAGGGGAGGCCGAGACAGCGGTGCTGGAAGCAGGGGCGAAGGGAGAAGGGAGAAATGCGCATCTTTAAGAAGCATTCTGGGAGAAAACCAGGCAGGCCTTGGAGCGCGTGTGGGGTAAGGGAGCCCTTGCACACTGTTGGTGGGGTGGGGATAGCACAACCACTATGGAGAAGTAAGTGGAGACGCCTCAGAAAACCCTCATGAAAGGACCGGATGGCCCGGCAAGCCCTCTTCTGTGTGTAAATCCTCAGGGTTGAAGTCAGAGTGTGGAAGAGACCCCCCACCCCACGTTCTCGGCAGCACTGTCAAGGAGGACCGGGTTACAGGATCAACCCAAGTTCCCTGCTGATGAGGAGGACACCCTGGCCTCTGTGACAACACAGACGGGTCTAGAGGGCATTGTGCCAGATAAAATAAGCCGGGCACAGGCAGACAGAAACCACATATTCTGGAACCAGCAGTTGGCATAATGGCTATGTCGCTGGACTCCTATGTAGTCGACCACAGTTCGCGTCCCGGACCTGGTGGCTTAAACTCACGCCAGGTGCGTGTGCGTGCGTGCCCAAGATCCCGAGAGGAGAATGGAGAAGGGATTGCGGCGTGGCCATCCCCCCTGGGGGGTGATTTCTCGCTTTCTGTCTGTCTGTCTCTGTCTTTCTGGTGAGCAGATGCGCTGTATAGCAAAAACCTCTCAAAACACACACACACACACACACACACACACACACACACACTCTCACTTACGTATGGACTCTGAAACAACCCAACTTACAGAAACAGAGAGTAGAATGGTGGTTACCGGAGATGGGAGTGGGAGGAATACAAAGATGTTAGTCAAAGGGTACAAAGCTGCAGACAGGCAGAATAAATGACAAGGTTTTAAAGTGGGACATGAGAATAGAAGATGAGGAGGCTGACAAAATCATGCCTATAACTCATGACAGAAACAACTAGATACGTGGAGGTCTCTGTTTCTGAGAAAGGAAGAGATTTAGGGGCCAGAAAAGGAAATTAAGAGTTTTGTTTTGACAAGACTGTGATAAATGCTGCCATGAGGAAGTTTAGGATGAAGATTTTAAAGTGATCCTTTAAATTCAGGGAAACACTGCTGGCCCTAATGAGATCAATTCAGGTGGAGTGACAAGTGCAGAGTCAGAAAGTGAATTAAAAGGGAATGAGGGGAGGGAGTGGAGAGCATGGGTACAAAAGGCTTTCTGTCTGTTTGGTTCTTAGGGAGTTTGTTGTAAAATGTCACAGAAAGATACGAGATCAGGGCCAGCAGATGGTGCAGCCATTACTTCACCGGACTCCCACATGGCTAACCACGGTTTGAGTCCTGGACCCAGTGGCTTGAAAATCACTCTGGGCACGTGTATGTGTGTGCCCGCCCACAATCCTGGGAGGAGTGTGGAGAAGGGACTGCAGTGTGGATCCCTCCTCGGGGACAGGGGAAGGTGATTTCTCACTTTCCTTCTCACTGTCTGTCTGTCACTCTCTCTCTGGCCAGCACACATGCCGTAAGGCAAAAACCTCTGCAAAAAAAATTAAAAAAAAAAAAAAAAAATAAGAAAAGAAAGTCTTTTGTTGTTGTTGTTGTTTTTTTTTTTGAGAGGTTTTTCGCTATAGGGCACGTGCGCTCGCCAGACAGACAGAGAGAGACATAGAGACAGAAAGCAAGAAATCACCCCCCGGGGGGGAGATGGTCACGCCGCAATCCCTTCTCCTCCATTCTCCTCTTGGGATCTTGGGCATGCACGCACACGCGCCCGGCGTGAGTTTTAAGCCACCGGGTCCGGGACGCGAACCGCAGTCAACTACGTGGGAGTCCAGCGACATAGCCATTACGCTAACTGCTGGTTCCCTAGTTTTAGTTTTTACTGAGGGCATGTGCGCTCACCAGAGACAGAGAGAGGAGACAAAGAAAGAGAGAGACAAAATGAGAAACCACCCCCATGGAAGGTGCCCCACCACAATCCCTTCTCCTCCAATCTCCTCTTGAGATTTTGGGTACAAACACGCGCACACACACACACACACACACACCTGTCAGGTGTGATTTTCAAAACCACCAGGTCCAGGGCTCAAACCACACAGCCTCCATGTGGGATCCAGTGTAACCTGCATGTCACCTTCTGGTCCCAGGGAAGTATTTTAGAGATAAAGTCTAACATGATGTGAATACAGGCTGCCGGGACGACCCCGTAGAGGGCAGAAATGAAACTGTAGAAGTGGGAGGGAGCACCTGCTAGAGCCTGGGAAAGACACGAGGTCTGGGGCGTCTGTGAGGTGCTGGCCCCGGGTTAGAAAAGGGGTGCTGCCTTCCCAGAGCAGCAAGAAAGGAAACACACGCAAATCTACGGACATGACGATGGGGAAGGGGAAGTCTGTACCTGTTGGCTTCTATTTTCTTCTCCAAACAGAAAGACGTGATCTGCTGACAGCTGAGCGGAGATTAAGGTGGTGGAGAAACAACCCCAGTCAGAAGTTAAGCCTTGAGCTCCCTCTCTGCCATCACCCCTCGCTCCTGCGTGGTGGTGGCAGCGGAGGCCAGTGAGCACAACTGAGGCCAGAGATCGCCTTGGAAGCGCCACCATCCCCAGTGCTTCCAGGAGACTCTTCTAGAGCTCTCGCTGGCTTCTGCCCACTCAGGGGTACTTCCAACTTCATCGTTTCCTGAAGCATTGGTGTGCATTGTGCTAACATCGGCCCTCTCACCAGACACAACGCAAGCAAGGAAAGAATGGGGAGATATATTCAAAGCGTTAAGAGAGAAACAATTTCAACCAAGATTACTATACCCAGAAAGACTATCATTGAAATTGAAAGAAAAAAACACATTTTTTTTGAAGAGGTTTTTGCTATAGGGCGCGTGCGCTCTCCAGGCAGATAGAGAGAGACAGAGAGACAGAAAGCAAGAAATCACTCCCCAGGGGGGATGGCCACGCCGCAATCCCTTCTCCTCCATTCTCCTCTCGGGATCTTGGGCACGCACACAGACACGCCCGACGTGAGTTTTAAGCCACAGGGTCCCGGACGCAAACCACGGTCAACTACATGGGAGTCCAGCAACATAGCCCTTATGCCAACTGCTGATCCCAAAGATAAAAACATTCTCAGATAAACAAAACCTGAAAATATTTACCAACACCAGACAAATTCTTCAAGAAATGTCGAAGGCAGTGCTATACCAGGAAAGCTAATGAGACAGAAATAAGAGAACAAAAAACAATTAATAAAATTGCCAACTTAATGGTAGGGACAAGTCCAGAAATATCAATAACATTGATGTTAATGAATTAAATTTTCCAATCAAGAGACACAGATTGGCTGAATTAAAAAACAAAACAAACAAACAAAAAACCAGAAACCCTCTGTTTCCTACAAGAAATGCATCTCATGGATAAAGACATACAAAGACTGAAAGTGGAGCACTAGAAAAAGGTATTCCATGCAAATGGAAACCAAAAAAGAGCTGGAGTTACAATACAGATTTTTGACAAAATAGCATTACGCAGTAGTAAAAGGGCAATTAATCAAGAAGATATAACACTTATAAATACCTATGCATCCAGGGGCTGGCAAATGGCGTGGTGGTTAAAGGCGCTAGACTCCCACATGGCCGACCACGGTTCAAGTCTCGGACCTGGCGGCTTGCTTTCTCACTTCCTCTCTCTCTCTCTGTCTCTCTCTGATCAAACTGAAAAATAATAATGATATAATAATAAATAAAGTTAAATAAAATAGTTCTTTAAAAAAAATTCTAAAAAAAAAAAAAAAAAAAAAACTTAAAAAAAAAAAAATACCTATGCATCCAACTCAGGAGCACCGAAATATGTGAAGGAAAGACTGCTAGATCTAAAAGCAGAGATAGACTGAAACACATTAATGGTTGGAGATCTCAACACCCCAATATCTCCTTTGAACAGATTATCTAGACAAAAAATAAGCAAAGACATACAGGATCTAAATGATGCAATAAATCAAACGGACTTGGCGGACTTTTAGAACACCTTCCACCCCACAAAAAAACATTTTTGTATATAAAAAATACACATTTTTCTCATACCCACACA